>OW028579.1:21022749-21345249 GCA_932294295.1 Alitta virens
ATTAAAAAGTTCGCTTTTGGTTTTTCCTAGTTTACAAAAGTGTCACCAATCAAAATATATGTGAATAATCATGATAATGCAGGCCAACAGCTGAACAGCACATATTTGTACATTATAACATAGTATACAAATTTACCTTAAGCTGCAAACAATTCTCTAAATGATTATTATTTTACGATTATGCCAACTAGTTTCCAACCATGAAAATCACCAATATGTTGAACAATTTGTTAATTTCATTTCACTTGTCCCTGTGTTTTCCATCTGTACCATTTATTAATTAGCAGCTGATTAGCTTCAGACAAAGTTAACTTCAGCTAGCCATAATCACAGTTGTATTTTCATTAAGCGGTTGTTAAGTGGTTGTTAAGCCGAGCACTGGGCTGCTGAGAGAGGCTATTATCATTAGCAGTTTTACTCATTGTTAATATTAGGGTGTATTCACAGAGTGGTGATTTCAATACAATGACAGCTGGTAATTTCAATATAATCATGATAATCGATAATGGCAAGTAGTGCCAAGGACACAATTGGGATGTAATTACAATATGTACAAGCTTGGAAGAATGTTGCGAGATAAATTTAATAAAATGACAAGAAAACCGTTCGGCTCAATAATTATAGTTCGGCTCAATAATAATAAAATTGTAAATTTATGTCACGTAAATTTACACCACGAAATAAATATTCCTACAATGATGTACAAAAATATGTATCCATTCTGGTATGGATACTATATTCAGTGTCTCAAAATTTGTGCTCACAAACGTGGGAATAGCTGTATGAAAACATCACCTTATATTTTCAATGTTTGAATTTACATATATATATATTGATTACCATGGGATTAAACCGGGTGACAAATACAAACGTTATTAAAGGTTTCGACCATGAAAGCATGACGTTCATGTGGGACGCAATTTACAACAATGTCCTATAATTATGATAATGAGTCGATATGAAGTGGTACACGCATTAAATGAGCAACAATTTTCAAGGAGAAAAAAAACAAGCAATCAATCACCCATACATACAAATGATAAACCATCTCCTAAATACAAAATATCAGGGTCAATATGGATCTGACAATGTGACATCCATTTCAAATCATCTACAACAGAATATTACAACTTGTAGCTTTTGATTCATTGAAAATATACAGCAGTAGAGTAGGATGCATATTATAATATCCTGTTATTGAAACTTGCAATCTCATCGCCCAATTAAAGTGAACTTTGTGCTATTTATTATAACACGTTAATACCAACTCCATCATCATATGATGTTTGTTAAAACTATTGTTCAGCAGAATCTCACAGTTAAGACCATGCTTGTTCTTAGTGGTGAGCTCACGAGGTGGTCACAATCAAGAGATAAAATACAATGACCAGAATGCAGTTTTGAATTTTTTTAAATTGCTGGTATTAACCAAGCAATCTTAAGACATGATGTTCCTATATATAATAATTATATCAAGTGTAAAGAAACTATTCTTACAAGCCTGTGAAAATGTGTTTAGCTATAGTTTTATCTTCACTTTCCACAATGTTGAACATATGGTGGATTATTTTGAGGAGGGAAAAGGAAAAAGCATTAAAAGAAATAGGCCAAGGGCAGCAAGAGTGTTTTGGGGTATTAACCCCATTTATCCCAGCTTGCTTCAAAACAAAGCTAGCAACAAGCTTCTTGATCACGTTTTGTTTATGATGTTGGTAAAAAACAGACAATTTAAGGCTCACCCTCAAAACACCATATTTGATTAGGATCCGTACCGTCAATTCAGGGGGGGGGGGGAATCTAGGATTTTTGGAAAGGGGGTCAGGCATAGGACTTGTACGAGAAGCGAAGGTGCAATGTCCTTCTAGGGGGTCCGGGGCATTTTTGCCAGAGAAAAGTGGGTCAGGACCCCCTTGAACCTCCTCTAAATCCGCCCCTGTAATTTATCAACACCAACTCAGTTGCTCAGCGTTCCACAACTATGCTATGTCCCACAACAGAAATTACCATTTTGTGCATACTGTGAAACAGTTCTACAATGACTTCTAATATTTCTATTTTAATTGTCACATTATTATATTTGAATTTTGCTGTAGTGTACGATAATGATGATATCTCCAGAGATATAATGTCTAATTCAAGTCAGTAAACATGGCACATTAGTGACATCACCACATTTTCCAAAACTGGCTTGAACTGTGGTCAAACTGGTCTTGTTACGCTGTATTGATATCCTGTTGTCTAATATTTACTTAGGTGTATTTTATCGAGAGCAATTTTTATTGGCAAAAATGTGTAGCATGTTTTATGGCTGAAAATCAGTAAGCATAAGGAAACGGCAGCATATGTTTTATACTTATGTTAAAATAATTGCAATAAGGAGTAATAAAACAAAAATTGACAATAAATACTTTACAATATAAATATGCATAATCTACACTGCAAGAGCTACAATGGCTAAATATTGCTGCAAAAAATTCACTGACAACTTATCATTATGCTCATGCAAAGATATAATTTCAGGAAGCCAACATTTGTAAAAACTAAAACATTTTCACTACTTATAATATGTATGCATACAGAGCCTATTAGATGAATTCAAGATGGTGTTGGCAGGTTTTATGCAATATATTAATATATTAATATGTTAATAGGATCATGTTAAGTTCCTGAGACATATATATCATGCATATATATAAATGTACAATGCAAGTCTGCAATTATTGATATCGTTTTTTGAAACAATTTCACTAAATAAATTTACCATAAAATATTTAAGAATGACTTAACAAATCTAAGAACATATTTATATTACATGTGTTAACTGCCTGAGAAATTACCACACACTGACCAGACCCTCTGAAGGTCCCCGGGTTCAAATCCCGGTCCAGACACTCCTATTGAGCTACATTATCATCATCACTGATCATGTACATCTCAGCCGGCTGTCAGTCAAATGGAATGTTAAATTGTGGTCCCTTGTACTCGGTGTCTATGCTGGGGCAAGTAAAAGACCCTACCCATGGGCAATAATTGGGTAAATGTAGGTAACATGGTGTGGGCTGAGCACTGGGCTCCATGCCTTATCGTCTCATCAGTACGTCTGCCTCTAGTTGCTGGTCATATAAGCTGACTTTAAACTTCAGACCAGCAGCATAGGAAAATACAAAAATACAAAATTTCTCATTTTTGTCACTGCTTATACAGTGTTATAGTATATAGTATACACACTAAATAAATTACCACATTGTGGACTCGTTTTATGCCTTATCCTGCTTGGCCTTGTAAACAGTTCAGTTGTAAGACTAGCTCTCATCCTGTATGTGGCCCAGTTCCACAAGGATCTACAGCTCCAACTTGATAACATATGGAACTTGGCTGAAACCTTGCAATCTTGGAAACTGTTTCAAATAACTCTGCCCGCTCTATATCATGTAGTGTTTGTTACTTTTAACTGGGTTTTGTTTCTTTCTGTTAAGAATGCTGAAAGTGGGCACAACACTACAGCACAATTTGATGGGAGATTCTGGCTGAGATTACAGTGTGTATATAGAACACAATGTTTATATAAAATAAGTAAAATTTATTCATAGATCTTAGACGTGGTTTATTTTGAATAATCAACCATTAAAAACAGTATTTGACTGCCAATTAAAAAAATAACATTGCTCTTCGATTTCGATCGTGAGAGATGATTTATACATTATAAGTAAAATTAGCTTGTAACCAGTAACCAGAAATTGGCTTTTTAATAATTGACTAAAATTTTAATTCTAACCATTGCAAACCATATGCAATTTTTTTTTAAATATTAACGTAATCTCTTCGAAATGATTTAAATACAACATAATAGTGATAAATACCATATTAAAAACATTATCAGCTGACAATGGTTTGCGATGTTGATAATTGTGCAAATAACAGCATCCCTTCCTAATCAAGTAGATATTTTTTTTTTGTTTATTCGACTAATGACAGATTGGAAACAGTTTTATCAGTAGCAGCGAGTCAACAATTTGTTAATATATTTAGTGTATACTACAGTATAAGCAGTGACAAAAATGCTTTAAAATGTTGCATTTTTGTATTTTTCCCTTTGCTACTGGTCTGAAGTTTATACTACTGGACCTGGTACTACTCGGACATTATATAATAAAGGTTAATTTAATTAAGTTTATGTCGTAAAACAAGTGGGAAAAAGTGCAGTATAGCGGACCCAAATTATTGACCATATTTAGCGAGCCTCGTTGCCAGGCCTATGACGTAAATTGCTTGAATTCAATGAGTGACGTCACAAACAAACGGCGGCGGTGAGGCAAGAACGCAAGTTAATGATAGTTTATTTTTATTTTCCCGCTACTTTACAGTTTACACACAAATGTAATTCTTATTGTGTGCAACAACGAAATTTGGTCAAAAATAGTGATTATTTTCATGTTTCATGGATGCCAAATATGGTCAATAATTTGGGTCCGCTATACCGCACTAAACCCAACAAGTGCCCAAGTATGTACATTATAACATGCATTATCATTGATATGCTATATAGTAAACATCACTGAACTTCATTTAATTGGTTGAAATGACAGAGACCTGGGAGACTGGACAACTGACATTCCACTTTAATTGATCACTCACTGTATGACAGCTTAAAATATATACATGTATTGAAAAGAAAAAAAAATGCTGTGTCAAATGATACAAACTGTTTGCCAAACGGTTACGGATCGTTTATAAAGAATAACATTTAAAGAATCTGATATAATTGTGATACAATTCAACAAATATATCAAATGCATATTACACACTTTTTTTGCAGGCAAATACATTCAAATTTTATTATATTGACACCGTTATCATCACTCTCTCATGACATACAGCGGACAACTCCAAATTGAGCATGTTATCGCTGAGTCTGATTTATCATTATAAATGTGTCCTGCAACACTTGCTGTGCTAGCGTGCGATTCTTTTATGCACTAGCAGTCAGTCACCTGATGATGAAAGATGATAGCATACACCTGATGCACCTCTCACCAGTACACCTGAGTTAGTGAAGAAAACAAGACAGATACCCTCGATTCACACCACGCGCGATAGGCTTAGACCATGCTCAGCCATTTGCAGGTATCTTTTATGTATAGTTGTCCGAGGTCCACTCTAAATATTTCAGGTAAAAGCCACTCACATGTATGTTGAATCAATTGGCAGTACCGTACGTGTATCTACGCTGAGGCAAGATGGTATGGCCTTATCATCTTATCATTACATCTGTCTCTGACAGTTGGTCATATGGTATAGAGAAAATGTGTAGCGTGGTGCTGAAGCAGATGAACCTCATCATCTCATCATTACATCTGCCAGCTGGTTATGTGAGGTGACTAAGCTTCACACCAGTAACATTGAGACACAAGGAAAGAAATACTAAGCTTATAAATACTCAGGAGATCCTCCACTTATAGCAAGACTGGTGGATCCAGTCCTGTCTCTACGGGGGCGCCAAAAGCATGACTGAAAACAGTTCCCGTGAAGTCATTTCATAGAAAACGTATAGTAATTAGGGTTCCAATGCCCTCCCCCCTGGATCCACCAGTGGACAGTAACTGAAACATCATGAAAATGGTAACAGACTGCAAATTGCAGGTATACAGTGTAATTTATAGCAGTCAAACAGGGCGATGCAATACCCCGGAGTGACTTAGTCATGGCTTGAGCACATTTCAATTCCTCCATTATCAATTATCATCACATCAACAGGCATTTTTTGAAATTCTGGGTGGGTAATTTCTGTTTCGTGAGTAAAGTATGAGATTTCATAATTGTTCATTGTATACCCGCAATTATGATTACCACACGAATATGATCGCCTCGACAAAATGCTCAATTAAGATGGTAAACTGATGCAATAATTAGGGTTGCAAAAGCAACCACTTTTCAATTCAGGGTTCCATTTCTGGAATTATCCGGCATTTTATGGCATTATCAGGAATATTTGTGTTACCTTCACATCTACTTAGTGTTTAACATAATCGAGCCTGAATTAACATAGCTGTACACATTGAGTAAATAGAATGGTGACCTTTTTATACATGAAGTATGATGATGTCTCAGACAACAGTTAATTACATACATGTACTGACCACACATTTGACCTACCAGTATCTGATGGTACATATATTAAGTAAATCTTCTAATATATCACAATAATAATATTTCCTCAATAGTCACGAAAGTGGTGTAGCTTCTACATCATCATCCAACTTTATATATTATACCCTTTTGATACAAAACATGTAAAATAGTGTATTTTTCACGGATACCTCTTTTTCACAAGCACAAATCTAAATACAGTGTATTTTATAGCAGTCAAACAGGGAGATGCAATACCCCGGAGCGACTTGGTCATGGCTTGAGCACATTTCAATTCCTCCAAATGTTATCAATTATCATCACATCAACAGGCATTTTTTTGTAATTCTGTGTCTGTATTTTCTGTTTCGTGAGCAAAGTGAAGATATGATTACCCTCGCAGTGAGATCACGACTCGCTTCAGTGTCATCAATAAACCATATGATAACTGACCTGGTAACCAATGGTAACAGCAATTTCCTGCAATATATTTATCACCCACTAGTGTCATTAACACGAAGTAACACCACCCAAGTCGAACACCTCAGAGGACATAATCATGACAAGTGCAACAATGCAAGGTGGTCAATAAACATTCATAAGAAGGAGCAAGAATATTATTATCACAGATTTTATTAATCTGTATACAGAAACATGACTTTACTACAGGCGATATCCTCAAATAACTATATATGTCCTCAAATATCTGCTCTTGGAACCTGAAATGATACTTTCAAATGACATTTTAAGAGAGTTTCGCCCTCTCTTTTGTTGCAATTTTATGATCGAATGGAACTTTACACCAATCGCATTACCTCCTTCAGTAATTTTATCAGACAGGAGAGAATTCAATTAACACTTTTATCTAGCTCTGGACATCTCGTATTTCAGTCTCAATGTTATAAGCAGCTTTTCATTTGAAGGCAAAAGATTAAAACTGGGAATGCTGGAAGTAAAATTTGGACTATATTCTGACTGTGTTTGCATCAGCTAATTTTCTATCATATTCTGTTACAGTGCTGAGCACTCGTGTCATGAAATCGGAAATCTAGTGACCACAATATTAATAAAGGTTTCATACACCCTTCTTGAGAATTATGAAGACAATAAACCAATGAATGACCAATATCAGTTCTTTGAACACTTGTAATAATTTTCTGATCTCTTATTATTTTGCTTATTATTTAAATTGCCCAAGAAAAGTTTCATGCCAAACAGATCAATTAGGCATTTTCACAAATTTGGGCAAAGGTATGCGCTTTAAGTAGTGGGTCTACTTCGACAAAGTGGATTTTGAAATATTGTATTAGTATACCTACAAAATAATTCATCGCACATGTTACCGAATAAAGTAATCTACAACGAAATCACTGGAATGCAAACCAGTCTCTTGCTCATCTTGAAATTATGTCCGAGTATTCGCGACATTATAGATACCAGGCTATGCGCTTAGTTGGAACAATTACAGTACATACACATCAGTATATAGTGCAACAAAAATCACTATTCATACTTGAATACTACAAGTCTGAACACCGTTATTGACAGACAGGAACTGTATTCTCTGGCAGTTCACCTGGGGGCTGCCAGCATGGCTTTTATCAGATAAGACGAGATAACAAGCGATGTCAGGCAAGCACTCAGCTGCTGCTGCAAGAGATGCAATACCACTGAAGTACGTTGATACCAGAGTCACGAATCATTCAGTTTTACTACTGTCCGTTATTACGGAGCTATTTTTTAATATTTTTATTTGTAGTTTGCAATGTAATAATTATGCATTACCCAGTTATATTCATGCACAGATTCTCTGATGTACAAATATTTGTCTACATAGTTATGTCATTTATATGTATATATATAAAGAGAAATGTACAATGTTGGGCCAAATAAAACCTACTACTACTACTCAAGCATATACAATTCATATACATTCCTCCTGAGGCTCAAGTGTTGTTACATTATGTACTTATGAATATAGTGCATTTTTATTCAATCAATATTCTTACATATCATGTCTTCTTGATAGTTCAAATCATAGCGCAATTATATAGAGGCACTGTAATTAACATTTTGACAGTGATGCAACATTTTCAACCAGCTTAACTCACAAAAAATAACAGAAAACAGTAAAATCTATAATTATAGGCCAGGTGTATCATATGAACCATCACTCATTTGACAAATTGTTGGTAACGGTATCACAGATCATTACTGCAAATCCTGGTAGTGCTATAATCCAGGATAAGCCCCACTATACATCACCATGATCACAGAAAAAAATGTAGATTACCATAGTAACAAAAAGGATTATCTCTAATCACATTCATGTTTCACATCCCCCCTTGCTTACCTTGTCCCCTGCTTCTTTAGATCATCTGTGTTGGACTCGCCCATTGGACCATTAGATCCCTGATTAGAAGCCATCGGTCAGTATCCTAAAAGTCAACACCTGAGTAGTTTTGAGAGTGTAACATAAATTGTAGCAGCAATGGCTGATTCAGGTCTGTCTCCCAGCAGAGTGCACGATCCACCTTTGACTTGACAGTCTACAAGCTTGTCACATTCGTGGCATGCAGTTTCAAGGGTTCACTGGAGACGTAAAGGCCTCATTTAGCAACTCGGGAATGTTGCAATGATTCTGCAGGACTCGATAGTACTCAAAGTGAGTTTAAACGATGCTTGAAATCCTCCTGAACTAATAAATCGGAGGAATTTTAAACGGCATGGAATCCCACACTTCGTACCATGGCGTCAGCCACTCTCAACCGCCAAAGACGTAGGACGTTTTTCCAACAGAAAATGGTCGAATCAACCCCGTTTCCAGGGCTCAGACCCTACTAGAAACCCTCCCTGACCCTCTTGCAGGATCAGTTAAGGTCTAAGTAGACTACGTCAAAGTATAATCCTAATTTTTTTGCACCCTGGATCAATCACAGTGTTGTTGTCAGTGGCAGAGAGGTGTGTCACGTGACCTCGTAATACATTCGTGACGTCATTAGGAATACCCGCAAGGATTTCCCTTTTTCTCTCGCCAGGCGCGCTGCACATACCAAAGAAGATTACCAAGAAGTGACACTCTCTAAACTTTGTAAACGCCGCAAACTTCAACGCACCTAGTGGATAGTTAACTTCACGGAAATTTTTAAACTTCGTAGGTGGACTGAATCGCAACGATGTCCACTGATATATTAGGCCAGTATATATAATGGCTGATTCATAATTGTTCACTGTTCGTGACGTCATTGAATTAACAAACCGCCTACCCCCCCCCCCCCCCCCCCCCAAACATACATGCTTTCTAGTCGATTCGTCACTGCGCGATTCGTCCCAGTCAAAACCGGTCCATTCGTCACTCAAACAAAATTCTGTTCGTTACCCGAAACTGTCACCCTAAATATTTTATATAATTGCAGGCAGGCCGTCTTCCCGCCGGCTAGCCTTACTCTACTCCACAATTGTATTAAGATTACAATAGGATAATACTGAACAAGAAACAAGAAAACATGTATAATGTATATATCCATTAGGCCTATATATTTTTTCCAGCTGATATGCATTATGAATTACAACAGAAATATTTGCAAAAGGTTATATTTAAAAAATTACAGAATATTGAGATGATGTTTACTCTGATGCTACATCCAATCAGCATCAGGTCTTCGCCAAAAAGGTTCATTAATTGCAATTATCTTAATTAGCAAGTTGAGGGTCTGAGAAAGAACAACGGTTCGGTTCTCCAGAAATTTATTAAATTTATACAAACAAGAATTAATACATAAGTCATAAATGCATATATGTTACTATACAACAATAATGAAATAAAATGTGTAAAAATCCTGCGAAAGAAAACGTATACATAGAACAAGTCTTTGTGATTCTGTAGGACTTTATTGAAATTATTATGCATCATTTGATATGCACCTAGAAGTAATATGTAATTATAAGTATCTAATCATCATCTAAATATGAATAATGCACTTGTACATAGGAATAGTCATATGAAGAAATCATTTATTAATCATAATATATGCATATTTAATAATATTTTATTATTTTGTCTTTATATATCAATTAGCAAGCATTTTTATACATTTAACACATTGTAACAAAAGAGAAAATCAATGTAAAAAAATAATAATGTGGCATTCATTAAATATCAATTAGCAAGCATATTTATAAAATAAACACATTGTAAAGAGAAAGTCAATTTCAAAAATAATAATGTGACATTCATTAAATATCAATAAGCGAGCATGTGCCGTTTATTTGATTATAGATCACTAGGTTACAATAGTAATTAACAAGTGGAAGCTGTTTTCTGGATTCCGTATGCTGAAGTGTTTTTCTTGTATTCACGATTGTATTTAGTTAGTCCATCAGGCATCACATGCTTATAAATAAGCTATTACATTAAATTAAATTGACGTTAGATGTTTATTTTCGCTAGTCAGGGAATAAAATAAAAAAAAAGTGATCACTGCACATTTCACGAAATATCTGCGCGTAAAGGAAAACACCTCAGCGCCATCGGTTACACAGAATCGTGCGAGTTTCGAAATAGAAAGTTATTAACAATGTTGTGAAAAGTGTGATGTATCAATATGCCAGTTCACATATATGTTAAGTATGAGGGAAATATAACTAGAGACAAGAATCAAAGTGTGTCGTTGTTCTATTTGGGGGGGGGGGGGGGACAGTTAGCTTCAATACGCAATTACATTGTTAATATTATGCAAAACAAAAAAAAAAAGACCTTTATGATCATTTGTATTTTATAATTAGGATGATATTGTAATTTTTTCTAATACATATAAATAGGCCTATGTAAGTAACAGTTACTGTTAGTTTAATTCAAATGACAGAGCATGAAATACAAAATAATAAATGAAGGAAGAACTACCAGTCTAGGTCTCTCAATAATACCTGCAAACTCACACAAAATTACATTGCATATCTTTTTATTTCATTCTTTAAATTTCAATGCACAATATCTGATAACCGATTTGCCGCTCCCCTGAAATCGGGGAGGGAATGTTTCCGCGCGTCGTCTGCACACAAAGTAGTGCGATTACTACGCCTTATTTCTTTCCTTCAAGAAGCCACTCGCTGTGAAACTGGTTCTAACGACTTATTTTGACTTAAACTCTACTAACGTTTTGAAATTGAAAAACTTTACCGTGGAATTCCACCAACTGCAGAAGCTATTATTTTCATAAATGGCACTGAACAAGCGTTGTAACGGCGTTGCAACGCATTGTAACGACGTTGCGACGCTTATTCAACGATCCATTTTTTATCCCTTGATGCTTTGCGTGAGTTCTCAGAAAGACCGGTGCTACGCACCGGACAAGCGCCGTCTTTCAGCAGAAATTGATGAACAATAGGCACTTGTAACTCAAGCACTGGTGAGCAGAAATCATTTCTGAAACAGGCGCTATACAAATTAATTTATTTATTATCTTTTATAAATATGACCAAACTGTCAGAGGCAGATGTATAACGATATGATTAAAGCTTGGAGCTCCATGTTACACATTTCCCCCAAAAATTAATTTACCAAAAAAAAAATCATAACACGGCAGTCAATTAAATGCTCATTTTGGAAAGTGTGTGTGAAAAGAATATATAAATATCAACGTTTGTTTTTATTTATCTTGAGGGGGCAATTAATCTCTTTACCTTTCAACTCACATTGCATAATGCCTTAAAATATTCCATAGCAACCTACCTATACAAACATATCAAATAAAAATCAGTCGACGATGACAATATTAATCTGGGAGGGGGCATTTATGTAAGGGAGATAAATCAGATTATCTTCGATATTGATATAAACATGGCGTGTGCAGCCATGTGAACTACTGACTAAGCAAAAGATCTGCTAATTCCCATTGATCTAGAGTGTGGGGGTGGATCATGTGATGGATATATGACAAAAAACGAGACAGCCATGAGGATATACGTGATTTGTGTCCATCCAAACAAGTGCTGCTCTTGCATTTGATATACGCAAAAAATGTAAAGAAAAATATGATGTCCAGAATTCAGAGCAAAGTCACATCTAACTGACTCAGCAATTGTGTGTAAAACTGGACCCTAGAAAAGCCTGCAGAAATATTATAAATGACATATCTAACAAACTTGTCAAAATAATTTCACTATCTGAAATACATTTTAAAATATTGCAGTAACAGTCCTGCCATGTGTTTTGGTTAAATAAATATTTTCCTCATAAGCCATGTAAAATATCTTGAAAACCTTTTAACTTTTCGTGTTCGTAGAGTGTGTGTTAAATTTTATGTCATTCTAATT
This sequence comes from Alitta virens, assembly GCA_932294295.1. NCBI lineage: Eukaryota > Metazoa > Annelida > Polychaeta > Phyllodocida > Nereididae > Alitta > Alitta virens. The sequence continues at coordinate 21,035,191 of OW028579.1, forward strand.
TAATTCTGCTATAAAATTTGGATGGCACTATTTTTTGAGGGGGGGGGGGGGGGGGGAGGAAGTAATGTATTTCAGATGGTGAAATTACTTTGACAAGTTTGTTTGGTTATGTCATTTTACTCATTTATAATATTTCTGCAGGCTTTTTTACAGTCCAGCGGCCATATGGGCATTTGACCATTTGAATCTGTTCACGGTCTCTCGTATAACCCTACAACCATATCATTTTGTTAATATAGGTCAAAATACACTATTTCTAGGTGGTAGTATAGTGGTAAGTGTGTGCAATATAAAATTACACCACTTATAATGGATTTAAAAAAAATATATTTTGACGTCAAAATAAATTCATACAAGTGCTTGTTATTCCTGAAAGAATTATGCTAGGAAGTTGAGTTATACATCAAAATGTGCGGAATAGCATTCTGAATGCATATATTACATATATATTACAGTTTTATTGTCATAAAAGCTATCACTTATTCATTGTATTGAAAATAATTTGTGATTTGCTTTGTAAAACTCGAAAAAAAACTTGAAAGTGTCCGAAAACATTTTTCTGTAAAAAATTTGTTTTCATTGGTATGACCATAAAACTTTTTCAAAAACTTACAGCATACTAGGTCATCATCTGTACAAATTATTAAGATGATGCAATTTGAATCTTACATGAAATTCAACATCAAACTTTACTAGTAGCAATTTCGCAAATTTACACCAAAAATATTACAATATGGTTACTGAGAACATATTCTATAAATATGACTCATATAAGCTTACTATGATTCCCTTATCAACTTAGAAACAATATGCAAATAAACTTATTATTATTGACACACATTTTTCACCTAAACTTAATGGAAAATGAATATTTAAACAAGTTCTCGGTTTGTACAAGAGAAAGCTTTAAATTGATAAAGACGTACTCAGGGTCAGAGTTATCCTCATCCTATGACTGTCATGGGTTCTGACATTCAGTCACAAATAAACAACCACAGGAACACATCATGATATGTTGGTAACTAGTGCATCTGGTGATATTGCACCAGGTTGCAACCACAGGTTAAGAGCTCGGTACAAACTGCAGGTACTGCTCTACATTTATTCAAATTGTTGCTGATAACAAATCACTTGCAATCTCCTATTCTAGCTCACTATGATATGACAGGCCTGGGTTAGGTGCAGTAGAAGTGCTCCAGAGCATAAATTAATTGTTCTATTGTAATGAAATACAGCATTAGGGCATCATGTCTCGGAAGAAGTCTTTCATTTTTAAATGTGGCCTGTGAAATCGTTTCACCCTGAGGTCATTCATTCATTCAGGTCAAAGTGGATGAAGCCGGGTACATTTTAACCGCATAATTTTCTGATCAGCAAAATATGGTGGAGCATCACCAGTAAAATAATCTAACAGGCTAGGCTCTGCTTCCTGCACTGGCCATGGTAAGTTGTTGAGTACATTCTCTCAGAATGAGAGTAACTTGGAATTGGTCTCAGTTGCAGCCTCCATCCCCACCTCATCTTCTGTAATGTGGTACATGTAGTGCTATATAAGTGCATCTGCCTCTTCATGTTATAGATGCATGAGTAATTCATGCTGTAAAGATTCGTCCTATTGGGCTCTGTCAAGAGGCATACAACAGATTTCTCTGAATTGCTGAGGCAACTTCAGGCATCAAAAGACAAGTTCCAAGACTTGTACAAGTCTGTCATGTAATCTTCAGCTAGCTTTCCATCCAAGCATTCAGTATAGGTTCCATACAAGGCATTTGAATAAAGAACTCTGCAAGACAGTAAGTTTGCTTCCTCAGTACTGGTTCCTGGTTAGGTAAAAACTGATATATTTATTGCTGCAGAGCCTTATATTAACAATAAGGCCCTTCAATCCTCCACCCAGCATGCACTGGGTGGGGTTAATTTAAACCAATGGCAAGTGCTAAAACAATGCACTGCACTTCAACAACCAATCCTAGAACAATACACAATTAGGTGCTTGACTACTCTCCCAGGAGCAGCAGAGCATGAATTACATAAGTGGGGTGCAGTAAAGTGCAATTAAGGAGGCTGTACTGCTCCAGATCAAAAGCCTGCCTGGACTTAGTGTAGAGGCAGCCTCAATGGGGAAATACAGTAGTACAGAACAATGCAATGTGCAATCATCCTGGCAAATGTTAAATACATTCATGCATTTAACATTTGACATTTAATGTTTAACATTTCTCTCTCCTATCAGTGCACTAAATAATTATACAAGACTTAAACATGATGGACATGAATTTAGGAGTATGCATGTGCATAACAACTATGCATTTCAATGATTAACATACTACAACATGTATTTCAATAACTAATCTAATAGTCATGCATTTCAAATCTCATGCATGACTCTATATTAAACAATGTATTCAACAACTAACCTAGTAGTCATGCATTTCAAACCTCATGCATGACTAACTATGATAAACAATGTATTCAATAACTAACCTAGTAGTCATGCATTTCAAACCTCATGCATGACTAACTATATTAAACAATGTATTTAATAACTAACATGATAGCTAATGTTAAAAAGTCTCTGTGACTGTAGTCATGAGATGTCTATATCCCAGATATATAGAAAGGTGAGTGAATACAGGGCAGTGGACTTAACAATGCGATACAGATTCTGATGATTCAAATCCTCCAGCAACGACTCCATGTTCATATGAGATGTTGTTGGCCTGTTTTACAACTGATTCATACTGATTCTCACTAAGACCCAGGAAGTTGGACCAGAATTCTGGTAATAGGGCTAGGTGCAGTAGAAATGCTCCAGAGCATAAATAAATTTTCGGACACACATTTTTCAATACAAACTAAAGGTACTGCTCTACGTTTAAAATAATATCACTGTGGGCGTCAAAGACCATGTCAACTGTGGTCCAGGTTGCAGACAAATATTTTGAACACAGCTCTGCAACTGATGGCTGTGATGTGTTGGGGTCTGTTGATATATATTGAACCACAACCATCGCTTGTGTTGCTACTCAATATACTTTTGTTTTGCCTGTTGAGTGTGGTAGCCCTTTGATATCATTCCCATCATGCCCATTGCCCATCAACTGTCAACTGCAGTTGGGTGTAGCTTTTTCCCGTGTATTCTGTGATTCAGCTTTTTTTTTTTATAAGTGAGGCTTCATGCCCCTATTAAATATGTCAAGTTTTAGAATATTAGTGAAGATCTAGGATTTATAGGATAGTCGCTTGCATGTGGAGAAACCAAATAGACATGAGTGTACCTGGTGAAATTCATTTCACAATAATACTGCAAATGCTTAACAATTTTCATGATTGATCAGTCATGCTGTTTAGTGCAGTCACTAGATCTGTATCACGAGGTACGAAGTCCACAGAAATGTCAATGCTACTACCACAGCAAAAGTGTGTTCTATTCTGTATTATGAGGTATGAAAGTAGTTGCAGCACCTGAACTTCCTTCCCTTCCAAGTCCTCAGAAAATATCAATGCTACTACCACAGTACAAAGTGTGTTCTAAGTCTACTGATAACAGACATAGACAAGATGATAATCTGGACAGCTGCTGGACAGTAGAACCAGTGTACCAGTTATCAATTGCTATACTTACAACAAGAATTTGTCCAGATAAAATCAAATATATATATATATAAATATATATTAGTTATAAATTTAGTTTGATTTACATTCTATAGTATTATGTATGAACTTATAACTTATGACTGGCTAAGTGGCTACTGTGTGTGTGTGGTTCATTACAATTACTCCTGGCATTTATTGGTAAGAATCTGTATCACAAGTTCATGCAATAGCTTAAATACAGTACTGGTATTGCATATATAGTTACTGTGATTATTTATCAAACACATGTACAATATCATACTTTCAATTAGAAATAAATTAGAGTAACTGCTTGCTGCTGGCTTGTAGAAATAAATAGTAAGTTTTCGGGGAAATGGCTGCATACCTCCTACAGATGGAATCATACAATGTCTGTACATTACATACTTTTTAAAGTGGCATACTTCAGCCATCTGTAGCTAGTAAAATCATTAGATTATACCTGAAACTTGATTATCTGGGCCTATCTATCCCTATCTCCAGGTATAATTCAGGTGACTTTGCTTTACCCTTATGTGAAGAAGCACACTCTAAATAATTTGGACGCCTGACGCGTAATAACATGTTCATTTCTTGCACATCCATGTTCTCCCAGATGTTCCCTTCATGAACACATGTTGTTCTAAAATTTTGTTAACAAATTGAATGTTCTATTCTAGAACTTCAGTGTTCTAGGTAGTGTACATAAACTGAACACTGTGTGTTGGGAGGTGTTCAGATCTAAGGATGCGTTCATGTTATGAACACTAATGTTCGGCATTTGCACACCTAGTGTTTATTGCTGTTCAGCAATGTTCATCCCTCTCAATTAAGTGTTGCATTTGTGTCTCTTTATTGCACAAGTATAATTAATATTTCTATAAAATAAAAAAAGATATATAGAGTTATTCAAAACACAACTGTAGAGAAAGTTGTCAAACTTATAACTGAATTAAATATAAATTGAAGTGTTGGAGACATCAGAATACTTAAATTTATATGATAAAACTGTATATTTCCTTAATTTCTTTGCTTTCTGCATATAATATGTAGTGTAATGGCTACAAGATGTCCTTAACACTTGGTAGGCCGAAGTATTTTAGGGTAAAGGGGAGGGGGGGGGGGGTTGCAAGAGGGTTACTCCCTAATATCCTAATTAGTAGATACCCAAAATCCATTTTTCAGAATGTTTCCACAAATAGTGGTAATAACAATAATGCAATTTGGACAACTATTAATTTCTTAGTTGCAAATATTCATAAAATCCATAGATTTTCATACTGTGACCCCTATGTCATAATGACATGGACCAGCCCTAAATCCATTGGGTGCCAATTAAAGACCAGTGACCTGATTCCACTCTTTAAGTTAGATGACCTGTCTGGCAGTGCAACAAATTCCTCCACCTGGTAAGTTTTAATCCCTATTTGTTAAAGACATTCTATGATTACATAAGCTGTTAATGCTTTTAAAGGAATTGAATATTCTTTAATTGTAGTTTCTTTGCATTTTGAAGGATACATGGAAGTTATCAATTAGTAGTAGTTCTTATATAACACATTCTTGGTTTGGATGTAAAGGGCTTTTTCTTCCAAGTTCAGGGTCATGTTTTAGTTAATTTTAAGTCAAGAATCAATTGGTTCATTGGTGAAGAAGTGCAATATGTATCTATTTTGTTACTTTATGATAACTGCAAAATAAATAAGTCATGGTATATTTTTTTCGACAAAAACCTAAAGCCAATTTTGTAGGTTGCCCTTAGTTTCTGTGTATGTAAAATATGTTACAATCCATAAATTATGATAACACCATTGAAACTGTTTTGTCACTTTGTAACATGTGATTTAAAGTGGATTAACCAGAGAACAAAACAAATGGAGAATTTTACACCCAGACATGCACTTGTTGCACTATGTCATAAATAGCAGAGATGCTTGTAGTGATGACCTCACTATAGGTCACCATTTTGAAGATGGTTAGATGCACCCCAGAAATGGTTATTTAGATACAGCATGGAGTCATAACTGCTTATGACTCCATGGATACAGTATATTAGCATTTAAAATTAAATCCCTGCCCTTGCATCATTTAAGTTCCATCATTAATCTACCATTGATATAAAAATGGTATTATTCATCCTATTTATTTATTACAGATTTAATCTACCATTGTCCTTCCAAAAACAAAAGGCTGCACAGCTTAACACTGTTATCAAGATTTTAACCAGCTATTTGTCCCAGGTAAGCATGTACTTCTTATATTGGTAAATGGTATTAATTGCAATAATTAGTACAAAGGTTGTTTTATTATGATTGTTTGCCACATGCAAACATATTGCACTAAATATGTAATTAATTATAGTAATGTTTTGATTTCAGATCACACCACTGATTGCAAAAGAAAATTTGTGCAAAAGAAAATTTGGGTATGTCATTTGGTTAAATTGCAGACCAAACATGCTGGTATTTATTAGATTGGGATTTGTTTATGAACTCTCCATTGATGTTTGGCATAAATTTGATGTCTTCTGCTATCAAAACATTTTTGATTTATACTTAACATGAAAACGATTTTGTATGCAACCTTTGTCAATTCAGTACTATGTTATTTTAGTCATTTCGAAATCATTATGTTCGAAGACATCAGCATGATGCAAATTTTTTGGTGGCATGTAATGTTGGATCATGTGGTTACACCAGCAATCTGCATACATCGGTGTACTAAAGGTCTTATCCAATATATATTCACACTTCTTATAAAATATCAAAAATTAGCTGTAACCTGTAGCTTAATGATTAGGTGATGTTGATGATATTAATATATCTAACAGTCTTTTTATTGATATTTTTGCAGGGAGTCCCGGATGAACATATCGAGGAGCAGTTGAAGAGTGAGGAGGGAACACCTCTCCATATTGTTGCATTCCAGTCTGACAGGGAGGAACTGACTGGAATCTACCTGGTTGGGGACAGTGTCTACATCCGGGTAGATGTCAAAGGGGCCATCATAGCTGCTGTGATGAAGCTGATGGCTTATTATGTTTTTAATATAGATTACCCAAGGCAGTATTCCATGCTGATGGGCCTCTTTCAAATCCATGCGTGAAAAAACTAAAAAATTTAATTTCTTCAATCAGAAATTACAAAATGCACTGAGGCCCAAATAAATATATTTTTATTATTGTTGGAGGACCCATCAGCTGTCAAATGCTGTCATTGGCAATATCTTAAAATGGTTTGAAATATTATCTTCATAAAATGTTTTTTCTATTTCACCTCCCTGTAGTATTAATACACACTGTATAAGCTAATTTACAGGTTAATATGTCACATGATTAAATTGACGTTTTCGCAAATCAAGTATTTATGTAACACTATGGTCTAAGGCTGAATATTAAACATTGTTAAAGCTATGTCATTTTATAAGTTTTCATTTATCTAAAAATGAGGTATAAATACTGTTTTTATTTTCCTCACTATTTAGGAAGACTAAAGGAGATTGCCTTATAAGTATGTTCTCCTTCTAATATTATTAATATATTTTCAGGCTAGCCATTATGAAATGGGGATGCTGCCTTAACTCCAGGATGGCTCAGTGATGACGTACGGCTGCAGCTCTGCAGAACACCTAGTGTTCAAGAAACGCCTTATGAACATGTATTTGGTGTTCATTATCTGTTACAGGCATCTGCAGCATCCATGGTGTTCATATGTAGAACACCTTAGAACACATTTTACATGTTCTGTAATCATGAACACTGCCGTTCTAAGCATGAACACTAGTGTTCTGAGCCATCCTCAAAATATTAAACACTGGTGTTCCCTACAATAACACTGGTGCTGATGAACTTTTAAGAACACCTGTGATGCGTTCATTATCTGTTACAGAAAAGGTGTTCAAATAAGTGTTCCATCTCTGAACACTGGTTTTAAGAGTGCAGTCTGTTAAATAAAACCGGGCAAAGACTGCAGACCATCAAGTACAGGGGTATATACTACTGATGTAGTAAACACACATTTGAGGCCAACAAAACAGCTTTTAATATGGTTTTACAAATTCTGGATTCCAGAGGATAGATTGGGATAATTGATAAGCTTATCATCAGGTATCGAAAGTTCTAGCTTAGAGAAACTCCTATCTGATGAGCCTTTTTCAAAATGCCTGTACTGTATTGCTTGTGTAATAAATCTTCAGAAACTAACCTATCATGTAAATTTAAAACAATCATACACAGGTAATAATAGTAAAATATTATGAATTAATTATTATTCTTTTCTTCAGATCACAGTTTCAATCACTTTATTGGACCAGCTCAGTACCAATAATCTTGCTTTATTCTCCCTTTACAAATATAAATTATTTACTGAAGCAGAAATGGACTCTCTGACCTTTCTTTATATTCCAACAATACATTTTTGAGAGGCAGTATAACTAAAAAGACAACTAAAAATATGAAAAATACCTTGTGGTTTGGTGGCCATTTTGAATATGCAAATAAGGGAGCCCTGCACAACTTTAGAAGTCTACTACCGGTCAATCATTCTTTAATAGGTCCCAAATGACAATTCTGCCATGGTTGTAGCTTTATACGAAGACCCGTGAATCAGATCAAAAAATATGCATGATACAGATTTTGGCCACTGGACTACTAGGGTCCACACTTTTATAATGTGACAATATGTTCTCCGTATATTGGCATAATGTTATGCTAACATATTTTTAATGTTTTTGTCGATCTTTTGGTAATATATATTTGTGGGGATGTTAACACCTTGTGACAACATGCTTTACGATATGTAATTTTGGGAATATTACTTGAAAATATGACTGGCAAGTTTTTTGAGGTCCACACTTAAATTATTGTGGCATGAATGTTACAACCTGTTCGTGTTTGCATGGCACTGACTTTTTTTTTCTCTCCTCTGAAATGTAATAACTTAACTTATTTCAACACTGCAGTCCAGATTATTTCCTCCCCCCCCCCCCCCCCAAATAAAAATCTGATATTTTATCTTGTTGGTGCCAACCAAAATGACCTGCCCTATCCAAAATTTTACCACTAAAAAGTAAGCGCGCAATAATATGCAGTTCTTGAACTCTACGTTAGATTTTTTGAAACCTATATATACAAAACTTCATATCTCTCATGGCGGAATTGGCCCCTAAACCTGAAGATCAAATTAATCTTAATAATCTTTATTTCGTACAAGACGTACATTATACAAAATTTAAAATAAAATTGTAAATAGATAAAACAAAAGGTAAAATATTTTAGTTGAAATCTCTAATTTGTTTAGCGATGCATATATGTCTCATATTTTTTCCAATTCTACTATAACAATAACTAGATTGATGAATATAAATGTCTATGGAGTAGGAAATCATGGCTAAATTAAATGTGTCCAATGTCCATTGATATTCAGTTATGCGAGAAAGGCATAAAAACTAACCCGGGCATCCGCACTCTTAAAAAATATTATATTTTATTCTTATTTCTTAAACGCAGGGTGGCAGTACCTGTAACGAGATTGGCGTCCACCTGGTGTATCATATCAGAACAACACCACCAAATAGAATTGCAAGTGCCTTGTTTATGAAAGTGTAGTGTTGTATCTGCCGTTCAGTAAAGCAAAGTTATATAGGGAATACAACCATTATAAAGAGCAACATGCATATATGTTTAATCTGGGTATATCCTTGCAATCTGATTTCAATCAATTAATCAGATCACACATTGAGAAGTTCATGAAAGTGATTGTGCAATCTTTTACGGTTTCATGAGCGTGATGTTTAATTCAAACAATAAGAGCTATGCATCAATGGAAAGAGATTTCAAGCTTTCAAACTTTTTTCCAGACGTATCTTAATTAGGAGCCAAGATATGAGCAACTGAAAATGGCAACTTTGGCCTCTGACTTCCAGATGGTGTGACCTACTGAGACTTCTGAGCATTTTTGTTTACTAGGTCAGGACTAATGTTGCACCTAATTTTGAAGTTATCTGATTATTCTATGTTATATTTTAGTTTTGTTAATTTTTTGTTGCATTATGCAGTTTTACAAAACCAATATGCCTACTATTGTTGATACATCATACCCACATGTACAACCATTATTTGTGCATGCAATTGGTACACTATTCATTATAGTGTGTATGTGAAGTATTATTAGCAATGGTTAGACATTTGACCTAACAATGTATTAATATTAATTTAAAACAATTGGTTGGCTGAGCTGACATTGGTCCATTGTTGTTTATTTGTCAGATATAAAAAAAATAAAAAAAACATTGTAGGGGTTGGTTCACTGTAGTCACTGGGCCAATGTTGGCAAACCATTGATTGCTGAGCCATCGTTGGCCAAATGTTGGTTATTTGTTGGTTGGTGGGTTGGATGATCATTGATCAGTCTTTTGCCCAATGTTGGTAGACAGTTGGTAATGGGCTAAGGTGGCACAGGCCCAATGTTGGTTATTTGTTGGTTGGTCACTGGTTGATTGAACAGTCATTGAACTAAAAATAGTAAATTGTTGGTTAATTGTCAGTTGGTTAGCGGCTGATTTACCAGTCATAGGGCCAATGTTGGTAAATGGTTGGCGGAGCTGTCATTAATTTTGTCAAAATTTATGCATTGAAATATTTAAGAATCACTTGTGCAATCTTTATTTCCTCTAAGGTGCTGAATTGTACGATGGAGTGCTTTGTGTGATATTATTATTATTTTTATATATACTATATTGTAGAATAGATTTGTTTCATATTTTAGTTCTATACTTATTCTTTCCAAAGTGTATATTATTAATCCTAACAGGTCGTACAGAAGCTTCGGCTTGGGTCATATATTTTGTATTGTACATTAAATGTGACACCGTGATTCAGAACGTCTTTAAATAAAATTTGGAAAAAGTACAGTATAGCGGACCCAGATTTATGACATATTTAATGAGTCTCATTGCCAGGCCTATGACGTAAAAATTCCTGAAATATATGTATGACGTCACAAACAAATGTAGTTATGACGGCGGTTTCATCTTCACGGTACAGACAGCGTTCATTTTTGCTTTTTCTTGGGGGACTCCTGCCCCCAAACCTCTGCTTATCTACACCAAATGTTATTTTAATTGTGCTAGAACTTGATATAATTTGGGTCCGCTATACTGCACTAAACCCTAAAATGAAATTTTACTACTAATTACTAATCATGCTAATTGGTCCAATATTGGTTAAATGTCAGTGGTTCACCAGTTATTGGGCTTGCGTTGGTGACCAGTTGCTCAGCTGATCTGTCATTAGTCCAATGTTGGCTAGTCATTGGTTGGCTGTGGGTTGGTCCAGCAGTCATTAGCCCATTGTTGGCTATTTGGTTGGTTATAGGTTGGCTGGATGGTCATTGGCCTAATATTGGGTAGCTGTTGGTTGGCCTCACATTGGTAATCTTGGCCTGATTTATCAATATTCACTTAAAGGTGCACTGTTTGTCAAATTTACGATTTTGTGAGACTCAATCAAAGAGTTCATAAATAACCTTTATTAATCAAGGCACAATAAATTTGTGTGATCTAATGATTTTATCAGACATTAATTACTAAAGAAAATAAATCATACATTGAGAGAAAATGCAGACCAAAACATTGGAAATGACATCATCACCAATGTTTAGTATTGTGATGTCAACACTTTGTTTGTTTACATATTGAGTTTCTGATGACATGAAAAACTAATATTTATATTATTTATTGTAAATTAAAACTAAATTGTTGACCAAAAATGGGCATGTAATGGTAAAATATATCATGAAACAAGAAGGCAGTATTGATTTATATCATTATTTTAATGTGCAAATTTGACAGACAGTGCACCTTTAACTTCATTATTCGCAAGTTTGCATCCTATTTCTGCTATGGTCAAGCATTGTGTTAAAACAAAAAAGATCGAGAGAATAAATGACCCATTCATTTATTCTCTCTATCTTTTTTTTTTAACACAATGCTTGACCATAGCAGACATGGAACTGGAAATCCCCAATTAAAATATGGGCTACCACTGACCACAACATTCCACAGCATCGTGCTTGGAATAATTAGAGCTATCTATTTATCTATCTACCTATTTGTCTGTCTATCTATCTATCCACACACCCATCTATCCACACACCCATCCATCCATCCATCAATCTATCTATCTACCTATCCACACACCCATCTATCCACACACCCATCCATCCATCCATCAATCTATCTATCTACCTATCCATACACCCATCTATCCACACACCCATCCATCCATCCATCCATCAATCTATCTATCTACCTATCCACACACCCATATATCCACACACCCATCCACCCATCCACCCATCCATCTATCTATCTATCTATCTATCTATCCACACACCCATCTATCCACACACCCATCCATCCATCCATCCATCTATCTATCTATCTATCTATCTATCCACACACCCATCCATCCATCCATCTCTTTGCTAATTTTTAGAAGATTATATCCTTGGGAGAAATTAATTCCTCCAAGATATATAAAATATCAAATTCCTACTTTCCGTGTTATTGTAAAATCCCTCAAGCCTTTTAAAAACCTACATTTTATGAAAGTCTTAACATACATATATGTCGACAAATCGGTAAATTTACGGGAATATGGCAACTGTTGACAAACCGGAACAATTTCAATGAAAGTATTTGTGACCCGGACGGAGTAGTTGGAATATAATCCATTACAGATTCTGGATACATCAATTAGATTGAATGACTAGCACCTAGCCATTCTTATAATTTGGAAATCCCCTCAAAATTTCCTGATAAATTTTCCAAGCAGCTCGTGACTTCAATGCAGAATGACAGAACAGCGAGGACATGAGTTTTCGTGGTTCACCAAACAATTGTAACAGAGCCAAATGGACATTGAATCATGCAGCCATGACTCACAAAATAAGTCCGTTGGAGTGTATATACCTGAATGACTAATATTTTACTGAGTTAGGATTCATATTATGATATATATAACAATAATTGTGACATTTTATTTAAACGTGTGTCTGAGTGGTCCTATCATATGAATGAAATGAATAAAAATCTATCCCATCCATCTCTCTCTAGTCACGTGACCAGGACGTTGCTTTGCCCAAATAAGGACATATGAGTACGGCCGAAAAAGTGGCGCCATGACCATAGACTATTTTAGTTGAAGTGTCAGATACCAACCTTAAATAAAACAGTAAATGAGTTTATGTGTAAAAGTTAAAATTGTGAAAAATCGGACTAAATTGACTGAGTCATATGCATAAAAGAAATCGCCAGTGGAAGACGGTCATGAGACTAGTGATGCTATAGTAGTTTTTCATCCGATTTTTATTTTAAACTTCCGCATGGCTGAAATGAGGGAAAACCATATTCGTCCCAGATTTCTTGACAGATCACACTCGGGTGTGGTTTTCCTATAGTATCTATCTAACTATCTATCTATCTATCCATCTATCCATCTATAAGCCAATAAATACAGCGACAAACGTAGGTTTTTTTCTAATTAAACTTTTTCAATTCTAAAAAAAAAAATATTGTAAACTTGGGTTGAACCGATCAATTAGACCACTGCCGTTCATTAATGTGCATAGCTCACTAAAGTCTGATTATCGAGGCAATGTATAAATCTAAGGATTCTTAATTTATTTTATCGTTTTTAAGCACCTTAGGGCTGCACAACTACTGAATTCCAAGGGACTCATGACTTTCCAAGGCATTTTTGTAAGCACAACTAATCGTGTGTTACACAATTATTGGTATATAATCTACCTGCAGTGTATGCCTAACTTTAGAATTTGGAACAGGTAACTGAATAACTTATCTCTTTCTACTGGTAATTAGAAACCATTCACGCGGAACGTTAAGTTTTTGAGTTCTTAAGTTCAAGGTTAATCATTGAAAGAACTCGAGGGATCACATTTACAGGAATTCCATCTTTTTTAACTTTAGTTTATACTTTAGCTAAACTAAATTTCCTACACTTTTATCCAAAGCAGCAATATATTTTATAGATAAGATAAAAAAAAACAAAAAAAAAACAATTTGTATACCAGTTTGGTATGAGACTTCTTCAAAATAGTTATGATTTTATGGCATGCAAAACTGCTTAAATTTATTATACAAGACACATTGATCCCTAACATCAATGTCAAAGTTACAAAACTTTGAGGAAATAAAATTATGTTCCAATAATAATCTCCTGCTGAAAAGCCAACTCCGGACCAAACCAAGAATACCTTTTAAGGAAATGACCTCATCGGTAAGGTAATTTTGGAGCACTTCTTAAATAATATATTACGTAGAAATCTACTGCTGACTATATATATTTCCCCTCATATGTAGTCATCATATTTTCCTCACTCACATGTCAATATTATCTTTTGTTCGGCTAAATATGTAAGATGACGACCTCATGAAATTTCATTGCTCATTCACAAAATGTTTCGTTTCTCAGAAACGTTTTTAAACTTAGAAAAATGGCAGTGTCTTGAAAAAGTGTGACACATCAATTTTGAAGGAATCAGTGTGACACATGCATTTTAAAAGAAAGAAAGCAAACACTTCAATCAGAATGTGAGATAGATAGATAGATAGGTAGATAGGTAGATAGGTGGATAGATGGATAGATAGATAGATAGATAGATAGATAGATAGATAATTGTTAGATAGATAGATAGATAGATAGATAGATATATGACACTAAAAAATCACCTTCATCTAAATTGAATGTTTTACAATGTTTTGCTGCATATTGAGTTGATTCAGTTTCTCCAAATTAAAAAAAGTATTTACACAAGAAAATACACTCAACAAAAACATGGTTCTGCATTTGGCTCAATAAAACCATGAAGGAATCATTAACATCCCAGACAGACCTTTCTTTCTTTATTTATTTACTTAGTCCCTTTTCTTTCTCTCTGTTGGTTGGAAAGGAAGCATTTACAAGTGTACACTTAATAACGACCTGTTCAAGCATGTACTCTTTCACATACGGTCAGGTAATGCAAATCCGATAGTCCACCCCAAACAATGCACACAACCTCAATTTCAGAGATACTTACTTACAAGTTTACTTTCTGAATTTGCAAATTTAAAACTATATCAAGATATAAAGCGCTGGTGAGCAATTTATTGGAACTAGCGCTATATAAATTATTATTATCATTATTATTAAATCATTAAAAAAATTTCATTTATAAAATGACTTTGCTTTCAAGATTAGAGAAACTTATTGACATCCAGGAAATATATCAATCATACTTTATATATATATATATAGATTTTATTGACATGTAAAATATCATAAATGATACATATGTCATTCAGTTAAAAGATAACATGAAAGAGACATTAATGTAAGTACAGAAAGCAATAAAATTTCAATAATCAAGGTTCCAGCCACCAAGTTAACTTATAATACGTGTTTAAAATCCACATACACAATAGAAAAAAAATACAAGCCGCTAATAAAAACATTTCACTCTCAAAGTCCAAAACATGACAAGCACATCATAACTAATAAACTAATAAACTAAATTAATAACTGTGTGGATACAGGAGATGGTTTTCTCTACACATCAGCTTGAAGGAGAAACTTTCCTAAACTAATTAATAACTCAGGTTCCTTGTTTGTCATTATTGCTGTAAACTTAGTTATATCATCTAGAGACAAGAAGTTGTTAATAAATTTAGTTGCATTCAAAAAAAGGTTAACACGGTGTTGCTCATTACCAGGACAGACAATCAAACAGTGAATTTCGTCTTCTACAAAGTTTAACGTACACTTTTCACATATTCTATTTGGAGCAGGAATTATTGGTTTATGGTGTCGACCTGTTTCAATCTTCAGGCTATGTGAACTTGTCCTAAATCTAGCTATTTTAGTTAACACTTTGCGAATTTGTTGCAATTCAAGATAAGGTTCTATTCTACAATCAGTTTTAAATAGTTTATATGTCCTAAGTTTTGGTTGTTGTGAACTGTCATTTATTGCATTTATAAGTCGCTCATGTTCGGCTTCATAGAGTCTTAGTTTCACTGTGTTAGAGATATTATCAATGTCAAAGTTTCTGAGGTTACTAATATCATATTCAATGTTGCAGTTATTTAATACATGACACACTTTACTGAACCAGTTATTTCCATTTACTGCATTCACATAAATTTCCTTCTGAAAATTTAAACATTTCTTAAGTAAACTGTCATCAGGTGCTCTTTCCAATCTTATCCAGTAATTCACCATTCTAATTTTCTGTCTGACATGCAATGGGAATCTACCTGTTTCACCATAGACTGCTAAAGATGGTGTTTGTTTTCTAACTCCTAATATGTTTTTAAGATATGCAAGTTGCAAATTTTCTAATTCAGGCATAGATTTTTCACTTGTCCATATTTCACTATTGTACTCCAGGATAGGTAAAATATAGGTATCAAACATTCGAAGAGATAGCATGGGATCGATTTTTCCTAATGCTTGTTTTATAAATAGATGTATAATCTTTTAACGTGACACAGCGGTATATAGAGGCCCCCTTATATATATATATTGATTTCCCATCTCATGTGGGAAGAGGATATTTTATTTCCATTTTTAACTAAAGTATCCACGAATATTATCAGAAATATGTCATGTGATTATTAAACATCAAAATATCAGTGCCGGTTCTAAGGGGGGGGGGGGGGGGTTCCCCCAAAATGTAATTTTTTTTCTTTAAACTGTTGATGTAAGTATTATATTGTTTCTCATAACTGTCTATACAGTGGTTTAATATAATTTCTGATAATTATTTACGCCTTTAATTTATAACTAC
Source organism: Alitta virens (assembly GCA_932294295.1). NCBI lineage: Eukaryota > Metazoa > Annelida > Polychaeta > Phyllodocida > Nereididae > Alitta > Alitta virens. The sequence goes on from OW028579.1 coordinate 21,051,654, forward strand.
TACTACTAATACTACTGCTACTACTACTACTGCTACTACTGCTGCTGCTACTACTACTACTACTGCTACTACTACTACTGCTACTACTACTGCTACTACTACTGCTTCTACTGCTGCTGCTGCTACTACTACTACTACAACTACTACTACTACTACTACTACTACTACTGCTACTACTACTGCTTCTACTGCTGCTGCTGCTACTACTACTGCTTCTACTGCTGCTGCTGCTACTACTACTACTACTGCTACTACTACTACTGCTACTACTACTGCTACTACTACTGCTTCTACTGCTGCTGCTGCTGCTACTACTACTACAACTACTACTACTACTACTACTACTACTACTGCTACTACTACTGCTTCTACTGCTGCTGCTGCTACTACTACTGCTTCTACTGCTGCTGCTGCTACTACTACTACTACTACTACTACTACTACTGCTACTACTACTACTACTACTACGTCTACTGCTACTACTGCTGCTACTACTACTACTACTACTGCTGTTGCTGCTACTACTACTACTAATTAACAAAACTTCTATATATAATTAATTACTTTTCCATAACCTCAATGGTTGTTACCCCCCCCCCCCCCTACAGCCGCCATTGCACTATAGTCCTCCTGTACAATTATTATGGGCCTACAACCTGACATGACATGAGTCACCAACAGTAGTATACATAACCCGGAGGCGGATATATAAATTTAAATACACAAACATTAAATAAATACTGATATAATATATACAAAGACAGAAAGAGGAAATATAATTTTTTTATTTATTTTTAAAATGTAAATAGACAACTCAGCAAAGAACTTCATTAATTTGAGCTAAATATAGACGATAGTATTTAATTGAGTAACACATTTGAATGATATCACGTATATATTGCTTATATTCATTTATGAAGTCATTGTATATCTTATTGTTTTACAGTTGTTTTGAAATAGTCATATACAATATATGACATTTTACAGTTGTTTTGAAGTAGATTTGTTGTCAATAACTTAAAAGTTTTTGATTTATTTATGTTGCAAACACACCATTGATTTATTAATTTTATCAGGTCTGATTAACCTGTTAAAGAATTTAATGTGTTCTGAGTTCAAGATGGTAATTACATCTTGTGTATTACGGGGAAAAAAATTAACGTGTACAAAATATACAACATGCATTCCTGTTTTTTTTTTTACAAAATAGAATAAGAAAATACTCTCTATCTTTTCACACATAAATTAATCTCTTTTATATGGTGTGGAAGCGGGGTGGGGCTTAGCACAGTGGTATCGTGCTGGACTTCCAACCACTGGGTCCCGAGTTCAATTCCCGGTCAAGCCTAAGTTGGATGGCTGTTTCATCCATCATCTCATTGCTACGGTCCCTGCCTGTCCTAATAATATAATATTTATAATATTTATTGATTCAACACCCCGATAAATCTGTACAAAATATTCTGCGGTGTTCACAACAATAATATGTAAAGATGTATAATTATATTATATAATAAAATCGAAAAAAAAAAAAAAAAAATAGATTGCACAATAAATTAGTATTGATAAAATACAAAAGTGTACATTTTTTTTTGACAACAATATTAACTAAAAGCAACAGAATAAAAATGAGTTTTAGGTCTCTTTTTAAAAATGTCTGTGCTCTGGCTATTTCTGATCTGCTGTGGTAGTGAGTTCCATACTGATGGTGCGGCGTATTTAAAACTTACTAATTAGCCCATCAGGTGCAGGAATACTGGAAGTATAGCCCTAAACCACCCACCCATATATGGCGAAGAACCTAGGACCACCCATGTTACAAAAAATACCCCATGCGATGATTACGTAAACTTAAACTAATACATATTCGGAATCCCATTAAATTTCACAGTTAATTATAAACTCGAATCTTTATGTGGTGAAATTAGATTTCTAGTTTCCCTTAAGCTCGAATTAAACAAGTACAGTTACCTCTTAAAAAAGGCCACAAAACTGTGTACTGTAACCTCGTTTAAATCGAAATAAAATGGACCTCCTAATTTGATTAGAATATAGAATATTTCACGAAGCCAAACTTTGAGACAAGCAGTTTCATTTGAAACGAATCACATTTACCTATATTACATAATTAATGAAGGCCTAATTGGCCCAACATGACCCCAGACTGTAGTTTGCTACTTTTCATACAGTCACTATATATGGGCTTATTTCTTTTCTGCAGCACTGGTCTAGTGGTAACGACCCTGACCAGCTCTGAATTCAGGTCCTGGGTTTGATCCCCTACCCAGATACTATTTGTGAGCTATATCTCAGCTGGATGTCGTGTCACAGGGGACCCTAAACCTCTTAAGCATAATTAGAATATTTAGAGTGTTAATATACAACTAAATACGTATGGTAAATAGGTATAGTAGCTGCTGGGGCAAGTAAACGATCCCACTCACGGGGCTAATGTGTGTGGTCATATTTAAGCTTCTGAGCAGTAGCCACAACACAACAATACAGTAAAATGCAGTATTATACAGTACAATACAGTACAATGCAGCTACAATACATAATATGTTCTAGATTTACATAAGGCCAGTGTGTTACTTGTTTCCCTAGCTACAAACTCAAACTAAAAAAGATCGAGTCGTGTTGATTTATGTTAATGATTATAGCCTGAAATATAACACAAGTAACTCCACACTAAACTAGTACCTCGTGAATACATATTAACTTATCTAACCCCCCCCCCCCTATCCTCCGCCCCCTTATTTTCGACTTAAATCCGCCCCCCCCCTGTAGCCAATGAAGCGTGCACGTAATTCAACCGCCAGCAGGCGTGCAGTGAGCTATGCAGTCTGGATCTATATAAAGCCCTTCGTCTGATCAGTCAGCATGACTTTGGCTCTGCAGGTCGGAGTTGCTACAATATTTATTAGCATACAGTACATTTCAGTAATTTTTATAACTCTATCCAGCAGCACCTAGCTGGCATTCCTCATTGATAGTGACTAGTGATATATTTTTCAGCTCAGAAAAACACTAAAATGATCTGTCTCACAGACTGTTTACAAAACTACACAATGCTTCGAGGGATTATATTTTGTTGCCTAGCAACTCTTTTAGGGAATATTTATTCTGCCCAGGCACAGGATGGAAGCGTTGATCATGAGAAAGCTTTGGTAAGTTTATTTATTTCAAATATGGTTAAACAATAATATTGCAGAATTAATAAAAAAAAATTAAAAAGGCAGTTTAACACATATAGCTGACAAAATAAAATAAAATGTATGTCTATATATACGTATCATAGATATATTTCTTTAATTTTGCAAACTTCAGCTATAACATCTACATTTACTTATTGTAAAACTTTACTAGTTGAATCATTAAGTAAGAATAATGACACTAATCTTTATGTAATTATACTTCTGGTATGTCACAGCTAATTATGATCAGTATTGTCATGCACAGTTTTAAATTATAATTCATTTTATTTGTCTTTACATTTAGCAAATTAAAACTCAGCCTTTACTAGACCTAGATCTTCGTAGAGATCTAACAACAAACTGTGTTTTGTTGATAAATAATTAATGTCAATTCCCTGTGAGATCAATATAGGTACAAAAATTACAGGTGCATATTAATTTTACACATTATACAAATCTAGATTATACCTAGCATTAAGACTCTTGCAACAAACTATTATATAATGGTAAATACCATCTGGTGATATGCAATATCATAACAATATGAAACGCATCAACAGGTAATTCATACCAGTTCGATTATCTATAATATAGAGCAATAAAAACGAACAGAAAATCAGGCATATGTTGATGTGGGTATTGATCAAAATGTTGTGTGTGTGAATATTATCCGTTTTATCTGCCTTAACCACCTTATTTACCTAGGATAGGATAGGATAGGATAGGATAGGATAGGATAGGATAGGATAGGATATGATAGGATAGGACAGTTAAACTAATTGATAAAATGAACAGTATTAATGCTGGCACACCGGATAGGATAGGATAAGATAGGATAGGATAGGACAGTTAAACTAATTGATAAAATGAACAGTATTAATGCTGGCACATCGGATAGGATAGGAGAGGAGAGGATAGGACAGGGCAGGACAGGACAGGACAGGATAGTAACTAATTGATAAAATGAACAGTATTAATGCTGGCACATCGGATAGGATAGGATAGGATAGGATAAAATTGTGCACACTCTGACACAATACAGTGTTCAATACCATAACATTCACATGAAATAAAAATAAAATTAATGTGCATAAGCTTTAAAATTTCAATATTCAATATGGACTGAAAGGAAAAAAACTTGTCATTGCATGCAGGGAATTAAAGTGAACTATTTAAGGGAGAAAAAGTTACAACTTGTTTCAACAGGTTCTGGCTAGAGATTAAATAGTATTAAAGAAAATCCCAGCTGAAAGTCATGTACTTTTTGTACATAGATCAAAACTATAGAGTGAAGCGTATGCATTTGTGGAAAATCCTAAATCCTTTTGTATATATATTTTATTGTTACATGATTCATAAGATACATGGGTGTGTTACATGTTAAAATCAATATGAAAATATGAAATATGAAAATAACATAAACAAATAGTGATAAATAAATAAATATATATTTCTGCTCACCAGTGCTAGGATTAAAGTATTGTTCATAAGCAGTTCTGAATAGATGAGTTTTTTTAATTTCTTCTTAAAGCCATCAACAGGTGAGGATCAATCACTGAGAAAGCAAAAGCCCCAAATTTGTTGTTAGACTGAGGTTTGAGGAGCAAATTATTGCCATTGCTTCTGAGATTTAATGTTTGCTGGGGTTGTTTTCTCAAATGATTTGATATGTAAGATGGCGCCTTATTGTTGAGTGCTTTGTAAGTCATGTTGAGAAGTGATAGTAATACTCATTATAGTAATAAATACTATATGTTGCTATTTACAGTTATGGTTACATGTTTTGTGCTATGTAGACCAATTAGCATTTAATTTAATCAGTTAGGTTCATTCAGCTTTATTATTAATACGACACATAATTGTACAGCAGTGTAATAATTATTGTGTACAGTTGATATACAGGTCATTCACGTGTTATGTTTTTTAAGCAATTTATTGGATTAACCTAAAAACTCACTAAACCATACATTCACTAGGTTTTAGCTTTTACAGTTAAGGCCAAATCAAAAGCACTCTAGCTTAAAATCATCCAATTTACGCTATTTTGAGTTCATAAATAACAGGCAAATAAAATGTAAAAAGTTCGAAATTAAGACCACCTCGATAATTAAGACCTTTAGGACTTCAATGATTATTACAATTCGTGGTCTTTTACTAATGGTCTCTCCGTGGAAAATTATTTTTAAACATTGTAATTATTATTGAAGCCCCATAATTGGCAACATCGATATAAATATTACACTTATAATTAACTTATGAGTATTAATCATAGGATGTGGTCCGGTTTGTCATGATCGTGTATAAATGTCAGGACCAGGAACGTAGTTGTAGGCTCAAAAGTCAGGTGCATCAATCAGTGCATTTGGAACCCCTGCTTCCGTATCGAAATTTATCTGTGTCACTAAATCCGTAAAAATATATCAGTGCAAACCACATATTAATAAATTAGATCTATACGCGATACTTGTTGTCTGATTGTTTGCCTCATACTTGTCTTATTGCAATTAAAGTGTCACAATTTAACTCGAAGTATTGGAACAAATTTAAAGTGTTCTTTAAAATACATTTATGATTATTCAATTTAAGTACATAATAATAAAAAAGCCCAGTGTAATAATTAAGTACAGTCAATACTTAATAGTACTTTCAATTCATATACTTTCTCAGAACGGATACATTTTGTCAACTACTTTCATTGCAAGTACACATTTAGGTTTGGGCTAAGTAATGCCAGTTTATCATATCATCATTACATCTATCTCCCAGATGACATTCAGACTGACTAGTGCCACTCAATCTAATTCACAAATACAATGCACAAAAGCCTTTACAGAGAAGTACATTACAATTTATACTTTCAATAAACAGCAGCTTAATTCTTCTTGGTCAAAAATTTATGTAAATATGAGTCATGTATGCAATCACATTATACATAGCTACAATTAAGAGTTTTGTGTCGAATCCATGGTTGTAATGGGTAATGCCTAAATTGATTGCAATTAGTCAAATACAGTGAATATAATTGCAATTGCATCATTTCATCTTAGTATATTGTTTTATTTTGACCATAACTGTAAAATTAACCATACACTTATATTGCAACATTATACATACGAAATTCGCAGAGTTTTATGATATAATCAATGGATCTGTCCTTACATTATAGTGTGTTTGTAAACACCTCACGTGGTATCCAGGAGGCTTCATTATCTGGAATGATAGTTTTAATTTGTATATAATCAATTTTATGGAGGTTATTACCACAGGGTTCCCTGAGTTTTACCTGATATTTCCCTGAGAGTTCCCTCAAAATTCTCCTGAAAAATACCTCAAAATTACAGCATTAAACAGTCAATCTAACACAAAAAATAAAATACGCAGGTCCATATCAATTCAAGTACCTTCTCCCCACAGCCATCCTTTCCTCGCGATACTCAAAGTGCTCTTGTTACAGAATGATTCTAAGAAATAAAAACGTTTCCACTTCACAACTTCCATCGAAAATACTTAATGTCTATGACAATACCCCGAGATTTCCCAGATGTAAGGGGTCTTCCCCCAATTCCCTGAGTTTTCCCTGTCCGGAAAAGTTAACATTAGATTTCCAGGTTTCCCCATATTTACCAGAGTGGCCATGAACCCTGTGTGGTCTAAATAGTAGCCAAGCAAGCGTGTCTATATATATTTTTGTGGGATTCTATGTGCACACGGTTATACGAAAACAACAACAATGAATGAATCATTAAGTGGTCCATCAAAGAAAAAGCTATGGACGCCATATCTTAATAGTGAGGCAAAATACAAAATAACCAAAGTACACGTGTCAAGAATTCAGTTTTGTGGAACAGGTAGTGAAACTACTTGCCAGATACAGACGTAATGATGAGATACGACTTGGAATCCACACCATGTGACACATTTACACCATGGGTGAGGTGTTAACTTGCCTAAGCATAGACACCAATTATATAAAAATTCAGTTAATGTCAAATTTAGAGTTAAAACCTGTCTTAAGACTACCTCTCTATTAAGGCCACATTACTATTAAAGCCCAAATAGCTATTGCGTAATTGAGGCAACAAACTTTAAGGACCAAGCATTGTAATTCAGACGTGCCTCACGATAAACACTATTAATTATTGCACTTTATTGCTACAGTGGCCGACGTCGAAGTTGTGGCAGACACCGGAGTCGTGGACTTCAATAGTGACGTCCTGGGGCCGATCCAAACATTCTGATTGAAAAGGGTGATAGATATCGCTATTATTCTAAATCTTTCTCTGTCAAAATGTTCTGAATCCGCCACTGGACGTCACTATTGAAGTCCACAACTCCGGTGTCGGCCACAACTTCGACGTCGGCCACTGTAAGAGTAAAAAATGTGTATGTCACGAAGTTTCTTTTTTTTGTTGGGATAAGTTGCAAATATTATGCAATCATTATTCTATTAAACTTCCCATTTCAGGAATTGTGCCACAGCAGGTATAAACATGTTCTTCACGTTTACTTTCAGGGCATTTATAGCTCACTCTAAACAAAAATAATTGCGCAAACTTCCCCAAACAAGGAAACCAGACATGCATTTTTTGACTAGTTACATCATGTTACACACCCCTTGCCTTAACTTAATACTTAAGGAGACCTACTTATCTGGCCTTTTCACAAAAGGTCATCAGTTAAGGCAAAGCTGATGAAACATTTAAGGACAACAACTCGTAACTTAATACTCTAAACTGAAGATTCATTCACTTAAGTTATTGGTAGAATCCCATTGCTACTAATACAGGGGCCGATAAATCAATATGCATATACTTCTTGGGTATCCTGAAGAAGACGAAAATTTAAATATATTTTAAATTATTGCCTTATGTTATAGACTTCTCATTCTTTTTTAAAATTTTTTTATTGCATCAAGGGGGAGAAAGACATTTCCACAAAAATAAATATAAAACAAAGAAAATAAACCCATTTCAAGCAAAGTTTACCTTAACACCACCTAACCATTAAAACAATTAAAGTCTTAAATATCAAGATTCCAATGTATGTCTACAATTAATAATAATAATGAATAAATCCTTGTGATATTTCGAATAATAAAATCAATCAAAATGTTCATCTATCATAATTATGGTGTGCCTTATTGATAAAAAATTAAGTTTAATGAAATTTAAATCTTTGTATGTCTATGCAAGCCGGTTTTTGTCCTCGAAGATGTCTGCAGAAATTCTGCAAAGAATTGATTTCTCTTCAATCCAGGAAATCGATGTTTCTTGGGCAATATTGAACAGATCAATGGAAAATCCAGGAAACACTTGCCAAATGCTTAGTTAATTGTATGAGGCAGGAAAACTTTCCTCTCTGTTGCAAAGTTACTAAGACTTTGATAATAGTATATTATACATTAAACAAATTTGTTAGTACTAAACAAGAAAATATAAGGGGCATGCTTTATAATTTGATGCTGCAGATGAGGAAGCTCATGCTTGAACAGGCCTATGTATATTATATAACTGTGCACTGGCAGCGCTTAGCATAAAAGGACACATATAAATCTGCGTAGAAAAAAAACGAAAAAAAACCTGGGCACTCTATTTCAGACATTGGAATTATTGGACCAAGAAATATGTAAATATTCATATTACATAGACCAATTGCAATACGGTTATATGCTATATATATACTTATGTAATTACCCAAACAGTGCATGCAGTTTTTGTTTGAGTATATTAATTATATACTGGCCATTGTCAGGGGGGGGGGGGGAGTGCACAAGGAAATTTAGTTTCTTAAGAAATTGACCCTCATTGAACTGACCAAAAAGATATATCAGCAATGAGCAATTAACTGACCAATGAAGAGTGTAATAATAAAAACCATTGATAAGACAATCACCATAATTTGATGTCATGTTGTGTACAATTCATATGTGATCATTGTCAAGTTACGTGGAGTGCACCTAGAAATTGACCCTTATTAAAGTGACCAATGGGCAATTGAAATGACCAATAAAGAGTTTAAATGATATTGCTCACACAGCCTGAGTCACAGTCTGACACCTATCATAAACAACAGCATTACCTCCTGTATTTTTCCTGACCACAATAAAAGAGCAGAGGTATCACCACTATTTAAGAAATGTGACCAGCTGTCTAAAGAAAATTACAGGCCCCTTAGTATTCTCACCTCTACCTCTAAATTATTTGAAGGAGTAATGTGCGACCAGCTTATAGAATTCATCTCCTCTTCCCTATCAACAGATCTATCGGCTTATAGACTGGAGGAAAGCCTTAGACGAGAACCGTCATGTCGGTTGTATATAAATTGATCTGTCTAAGGCCTTTGATAGCTTACCACATGGCTTACCTATAGCCAAATTACATGCATATGGTATATCCTTTGATGCTTGCTCATTCATAATGAACTACTTAAAGAATCGGAATCAAACTGTTAAATTAGGTAATTTAAGAAGCGAATGGTCAAAGCTCAGAACTGGCGTTCCCCAAGGATCTCTTTTAGGTCCGCTCCTCTTTAATATCTTTATAAATGACTTTTTGCTTGACCTTCAAACCTCATGCAATGTATAAAATTATGCAGATGATAATACCTTGTCATTCTCACACAGTTACCCTAGAATAATCAAAGAAAAACTTGAACAGGCCTCTATGCAAGCAGTTGAATGGTTCTATGTTAATTTTATGAAGGCTAACCCATCCAAGTTTCAGGCATTATGTATAAGTAGAGATAATATTAACATTGACTTTGATATTGGAGGACAATTGATCAAATCAGAAGCAAACGTTAAACTTTTAGGTATCATCTGTAAAAAAGCAGCCAGACAAATAAATGCACTTCAAAGGTTATGCAAATATATGGACCATACCAGCAAACTTAGGATATATGAATCATTTATATCATCAAATTTTGTATATTGCGCAATTGTATATAATACTTTCATGGTAGGACAAGACAGGAAACTTGAGAAACTCAATGAAAGGGCAATACGCTTAGTATGCAATGACTATGAAAGTTTGTATAGTGATCTTCTAAGTAAAACAGGAAAAAGAATGCTTTATGTTATTAGGAAAATCACCTTAGGTTTTGTTTACAAGACCCTTCACAATTTGTCACGACCTGTTAAAAGTCGGTGTTTCATGCGGCAAATTACAGGTTACAATATGAGAGACAAGTCAAAATTAGTAAAGCCACCATACAATACTATAAAATATGGTGTGAAATCCATAGTATTTCAAGGTGCTTCAGTATGGAATGATTTACCTGTTCAAATTAAAGAAGTTGATGAATATGCAAACTTTAGACAATTGTTAAGAAAACAAAATAACCTGTAACTTTACTAAGAACATTATATGTCATTTCTCATATCATTTGTAAATATTTGTCATCTTGTTGTTTTTGTTATTTTATTTGTCGGTTAAAAGCTACTGTAGCTTATGTTCTTTGTTTTATTGTCACCACCGACTGTAAATATAGTTTTATCTTATCTTATCTTATAAAAAGTTATTAAAAAACCACTGATAAGTCAATCACCATATTGAATATCATTATGGTACCACCCTTTGGCACCTCTTGAGGGGAAAGTGACACTTGTGTAATGCCAGTTTGTTTTGCTGTATTTTCTGGTTGCCAAGGGGTGATAAGCACCCAGTTTTGGCTGGCTTGAATTAGAAGTTTCCCAATCAATATACTGCCTCAGCAGCCAGTCAAATAGGTTACAAGCTGCTGCTACCAGGACTGTTTGTGGCCCTATACTAGTAAACAAACCCGTTACCACAGGTGTTTCTTGTATAACTACCACCATGGTCTTCAATAATGCACAGTCATACAAGAATGTATATCGAATAATGATAATAGTAGTGCAGGGTAAATATAGGGAAGTGCATTTTGTTTATATAGATTGTCTTAAGCACTTGTCATGCACTAATAAATATTCTAATACAATGCTCATGCTCATTTTCCAATAGATAAGGAAACATCGAACACTAGTGTAATAGTGACATTTACCACTAAATATAAGAAAATATGTATGTGTAATAGAATTTTCTTTCACATGGTTGGTATTGCAATGTGGAAAATACAAAATGTACTAAAATAAGTGAATAAATTACATATATAGAAATTATTTCTATGTATACTGATTGTGCGGTCTTCATTTCTATCTGGTAAATACATGAACTTAACATGGTTTTTTAATGATTATATTAAGCAATTGTTACCAAATATAGTGGAAAATCTAAACGGATGTGGAACTTAAAAAATACAAGAATTTCCCAAATATATATGGGCGTTAACTGGTAGTAGCAGTGATCTAAAAGTTAATCCTGAATATTTCTAGAATAACCCAGGTGTTTGCAATACTGTACATGTTTCCAGTAATCCTACGTCCTAGAATTAGACCGGAATTTTGGTCCCATGAGGTAAATTCTGGATCGACAGGAAGAATTCTTAGTATTACCTATAGTCTGTCTGGGACCCAAGGCCAAATGTGAATAAAAAGGGCACTTTGTTTGCACCAATCCACACTTCCTTAATTTTGGTATCATCGAAATTTTCTGCATTTTTTGAAATCGGTACTCGTTTTGTCAGTTTCGTGGACCGGAGATGTTTTTTTCCAGTATCCACGGCAACAAATACGTTTTTGTATAAGAAAGTATATTTCTTTAATCAGTGAGGTTTTTACATGCAAATTATTAAATATCACCTTCCTCTGTTCAATATATCTTATAAAACGTTTATTCCCATATTACTGAGGCTTTCGCTGAAAATGTGACAATTTAAAAAAGTGTTTCCATAGCAACACACACAAATGAAGGAACTTCCAGTGATGCTTTTTTCTGAGAGGGTTTCTCCTAAGGTTTCTTGAGATACAAAAATATACAGAACATTTCCAATTCGATGATACCAAATTTGAGGAAGTATGGATCGGTGCAAACAGAAATCCCAATTTTGAGGGGCTGGCCCCCTGACTACTACCAAGGATATACTGAATTAAATATGATTGTTTATCAATGGTTTATTTTCGTTAATAAATTGAAATAACCATCAATATGTGTGAAATCTTTTAAATTAACCCACCATCCGATATCATCATTTCTGGCTACGCAAATGGTTGGAAAAAAAAAAGAAAAATAATTAAGTCAGGTAGTAGTTTCTTAAATGGCCTGTCAAATTAAACCTAGACAACTTCTGCTATACAGTGTCACCTGGATATAGCTGGCTACTCAAAGCCAGATCTAAAAGTACATGCAGCGCCATCTGGTGCATATAGGTAGGTAGGTAGGTAGGTTTATTGATAGAAATTGAAGTCGAGAGATACGCATGTTTGCCAGATAAATTTCTTACATTTACCAAGGTTTATATATTTTTCAGTGGTTAGGTGTAAACAAAATATAAGCTAGGAGTAGACAGACTTAGCTGGCTTTAGCCAGTTATAACAGTAATATTGTAATGTATGGAGAACAGAATAGAGTCAAGTCCAGGGGTAAATGTTGAGAGAAGTGTTTATTGTGGTGGAAACACCCAAACTGACTGAGGTCCAGTCTGACCTTGCTATATACAGTCAATTCCAACAATGGATTGTGGGGGCCAGATGCACCCTCATTAATTATGCAAATGATGCAGGTGCACTGGCTAGACAGTGGAATATATACCAAGTAACTATGAAACAGGATCTATAAAATTGAAATATTAATACATGACAATATGTCGCATCAGCTGCCTTAGTCAACCATATTTTATGGAACTAACTGTATTAGCACATGACGTGGAATTTCTGCATCGTAAAAACTGCAATCATTTGATATAAGACAACAAAACAAGATAATTAAGGAAATATATTGAATTAGCTGGTAGTTCATGGTAATTAAAAAAAATCCCATTTTGACGACTTTGAAATTGAGACGCCTCCTTGTGTACACAATTTCAGGGGAAATTGCAAAATTTTAATAAAACTTTAATTATAGCATCCATGTACCTGACAGGGCTATTGTCAACAGCAAGATAATTAAAATAGAAATTCAACCAGATTTTACCGAAAAGTCACAATTTAGGGAGACCCAAATATTTTGATGAAATTATGAGTAAAGTATCATGCAATATCATAATGTATGCATCAAATATGTGTATGGATAACAAAAATAATGTGAAAATTACCATACTGTGTTATTACATTATCATCAGTTTATTACATCTAAAATACAACCCACATTTGTAGATAAATGTGTGAGCAACACACTGACGTGCACTGTTTTGATTTTTCTTCCAGAAATATCTCCGACAATTTCATTACTTAGGCAACCAAAACCCTGACAGCAGAATGCAGTCACTGACGGATCCAAACATTTTCTCAGAAGCTTTGAGGAACCTGCAGATGATGGGCAACATTCCTGTCACAGGTACATGACCACCTATTTAATTGAAAGTGGCTGACTTTAGCCACCTTTTGATGAGACGTCTCAAATTATTGAAAACCCAACGTAATTGTGCGAAATTATAAATTTCTCCTCCTCTCTTCTGTCTCTCTTTTCGTCTCTTCTCTTCTTCTCTACTCTACTGGGTGGGGGCCTAGCAAAGTAGTAATGTACTGGGCTTCCAACCACTGGGTCCTGGGTTCGATTCCCGGTCGAGCCTAAGTTAGATGGCGGTTTCATCCTTCGTCTCATTGACATGGTCCCTGCCTGTCCTAATTAGCCCATCAGGTGCATAAATACAAGACGTAAAGCCATTAGGTGCACAAATATAGGACATGAAGCCCTCTCCTCTCCTCTTCTCTTCTCCTCATATATCTTTTTATATTATTCCATATTTTATATTAATCTAATTATCATTTAAGTATTCATTGTTAAGTAATACCGATGGTAAAAAAAAAGCATATTTATAAATCAAATTGTATCTGGACATAAGTAAGAAGGTAGCATGGTCTGTTGCAGGGAAACTAGATAATGCAACTCAGGAACTGATAATCCTCCCAAGGTGTGGTGTCCAGGATAACGACAACTGGGCGACAATGACAAGAAAAAAGCGATACATTATTGAAGGCAAGTACAATTTGCGATTCTGATCATTACTTATATTGTACATGATTAACAGCCAACATGCATCATTTATTGTTTATTTGTATACATATTTATATTTCACTAACTGGGCAACAATGGTTTGTTTGTAACCCTTGAAAGTCCTCGGCCTCCTCATGGCAAGAGTGGTAACACTTTAGGTGAAGATGTCAAACCAATGCACACTCTGTTGTCGATCTACCTCTCTTATATAGTGTGCAGATGTTAGTAAACTTTATGAAGGCTTGATCACTATTTAATGTGTAAAAACAATATAAAATGATCTACCGTCATTTCGAATCACAGGGTGTCGTTTGACGCCAAGCCAAATATTCTTATGACATTTGCAAGCACTTTTTGCAAATGGACTGCACAAGTCATATAATATATGAAGGCCCTTGTCATTATATAGCATTGTTTCTTTCATTTCTACAGGAAGTAAATGGGGTAAACAACAAATCACCTACAGAATTTACAAATACACTCAAGATTTGCCCAGAAACACAGTGGACAGTGAAATCAAAAGAGCATTCCAGGTAAATACCACACGTTATACTGTTAAGGCAAAAAGGATGTATGGTTCATTTATAAGCACACTTGTCACTTTGCAGCATTGCTTGTCAATCTTTTTTTTCACTTGATTAGTCCTGATAGTTCACACAATACTGCGCATCATGTAAAATAAAAGGATTTTAAAAAGAAATGGTATTGTTACACCACTTAAACTATTTTTGTCAGACCATAGTTATTTTAAACAGTTAAGTGTAAAGACCAAAATAAAAACTTATTTTGGTCAGACCATAGTTATTTTTTAACAGTTAAATGATAAGACCAAAAAAGAAAAAAACAAAAAACTATTTTGGTCAGACCACAATGGTCAATTGTTATGTCACAATCAAGCAGCAATTGTGACGTCACCAAATCAGCCTCAGAAAGAGGCACTGACTTCGGCTGCCTAGATCAGTATTATCATTAGAAATAAATGAGTTTGGCAAAGAAAAAGGACTGCACAAAAAATATGCATTGGTATTTAGTAGGGTCTTTGTGTGTTTTGAGGAATGTCCAATATTAACATGTGAAGATTCAGTTCAGTTATTCAGCATGTGTTCATACCTCTCTACAAATCCCCAAAAAATACATGTGTATTAGTTTTTTTTGTAAGCTAAAATATAGAACTACTAGGAGTGTGCATTATCAACAACATTCAGTCCTGAGTGTTTCATCATACCACAATAAAATGAAACTAATATCATTACAATGATCATTAATATAATAACAATGATTTACATGTATAATTGACTATAATTATAATTGCATGACAAACTATATACAAAAATGTAAATACACACTTGGCAATAACTTATTACAAAGAATATAAATGCACAATGCAAGACATAGTGCATGTCATATGTTTAATTCAACTATCTAATAAACTGAACAGAGAAGATAGATGAGTATATAGTCAAGGTTTTCACATTTACCATATGGCGAAAATTGAGCACACAATTGCATGGGAAAACCAGAGAAAGAAATTTATTGATGTTTTACCATATTGGATTGAGCAGCTGATGAAATATAGGATTACCATATCAATATGAATTTGACAGGGGATATTCCCTCACTTATCATGCATGCCATATGTATATCAGCATATAAACTAATAAAGAAGTAAATATAGCTCAGATGTATCTGTATAAATATGATTCAGAAGTTGGAGCATTTATCTTATATCCTTAAATAAATAAATATAAGGCAAATTTACAGTGTTTTGAGTCAGGCTCAATGATACACCCTTGTCAGACCAAAATAGTCTTTCTGAACTCTCTGGGGAGTATTCGTCTTGAACACGTGCCGGGTTTACCGCAGGTGCTTATGTAGCTAACAACAGTAACATGGCTGTGGTTGCCTGTTGCCAAGTACCATTAAATGCAGTGAGGCAGCGTTTGCCCCTCTATGCCTCGATGTGGTTTCTAACCAGGTTGCGGGTTCAAACCTACAACGATATATAGATGACCGCCTTGACCACTAGACCATGGCATCCATGTGATGTTATAGCATAGAGCATAAAAACCTTTTTTCTCACTTGATTATTGCTGATTGTTAGGTTTGTACAACTGTAAACATCTACATGAAGAAGAGAAAAGCATAGATAATAAAAAAGAAACCGCTTCACTGTACTTTTTCAGGTGTGGGAACAACAGACTCCATTACGGTTTAGGCAGATCCAATCGGGAACACCCGATATTTCAATCACCTTTGCTACACGTGAACATGGAGATGGCAATGCTTTCGATGGCCAAGGGGGAACCCTTGCTCACGCCTTCTTCCCTCGTTTTGGGGGAGACACCCATTTCGATGATGATGAGTACTTTACCAATGGAGTGTCGAGGGGTAAGTTTTTCTTTATGTTATTTCAGCCGGTTATATTTACAGATGGTAAATCCAAGATAACATACTGTGCGACATTGGTGCGATGTTATCCTAATTTGGAATACTGTCTGCACTATGAACTTTGGTTGGTTCCGTTTCTGGCGTTGCAACTCTTGTCCGACATTTTGCGTATCCTTATTTCGAAGATTCTAGACATCTGATTGGCCGAAAGAATCTAAAATTTATTATTTTTTATTGGCGATGACGGTCGACGATCATTCCTGTCTAAATTGAGTTCAAATAAAAAAAGATAATTTTGGGAAATAGTGTAAACCGTGACCCACCATGACCTAAAATTCAGGTTAACTTATCACAGCGATTCGTGCGATGTTATCCCAATTTGGAATGCTGTCGTGGATGTACATAACACTGTCAATCTTACATTTAACAGTCATTTGAATAAATGTGGCATCTGGTGAATCACTATCATCAAATCACTCCATCATTATGTCTGTCACCACAGCTAGTCAATCAACTTGGACTAACATGGCTACACCTTCAGAGCTTCAAATCAGCATTCACACCCTAAAATAATACAATAAAATACAGTGCCATTGAAGACAGCACAACACTGTTTTCAATGTTAATGTAACAGTGGAAACTAACAAGGGCTTGCTACACTTGTCCTTAATCATTAGCAGCAGGCCATCCCATAAGCATAGAAACTATGTAGATAGCGATTTTTTTTTTCTAAAGTCAGACAAAAAGGTAATGTCAAAGAGAACCTCATTTCTTACAACAAAATTACCAGTCACATTATGCAAGCTATATTCGCATCAAGACCTACATGGCCAAATGTGCCACGTGCATGTTCCATGAGAAGGATAAATGCATGGAAAACGCATGGTTTTTAGCTAATTATAATGCGTGAAAACGCACGTGGCACAATTGGCCATGTACTAAATTTGCTTTGTGCAATATACATAGTCAATATTTTGATAGTCAATGTTTCTAAGTATGGCTTATGATATGCAAACATGCTGCCCTGGCAATTGGAAACACTTAAGTAACCTTTAAGAATCAGTCACATATAACTGCTGCAGTTCCAGCTTATCATTAACATATATAATGATGTACTTTCTCGATTTTTTTAAAGAATCATCAATCCATTAATAAGTGCATATTGATCCAATCCGTTTGTTGTAATAAGCCTGGAAGAATTTAATTGGATGGATACAAACCAATTACTATCCTACATCTTCTTCTTATTAATATTTTTAAATGAGAAATATTAAGCCATATAATACAAATTTTTTGCAATTCTGACCTTCTTTAGCCAATTATATTCAGAAAAAATTGAAATGTTCTCTGGACTTAGTTCAGCAAATTATATACAAAAAAAAGTAAAATGTTCTTTTGACTTAGTTCAGCCAATTACCTTTAGAATAAATTCTCAATACACATTTAAAAAGATAGTTATATATAGTCCGTTTATTATCAAATATTCATATTTAATTGGAGAGAAAGAAATAGACATCTCCACTATTATATCAATTATTTATCCATGTTCATTATTCTAGGAAAGTTACTTGGTTATCTCTGAAATTTTGTTATAAGCATACTCATTATCATCCAACCAACTGTTTGTCACAAATTTTGAAAAATTATTTTATTACTGATTTTTAAATATCATTCAACATTCGTTACAGGAATCAATTTATTCCAAGTGGCAGCCCATGAGTTTGGTCATTCGCTTGGGTTGTCCCACTCCAGGGTCCAAAGCGCTCTTATGGCTCCATTTTATAGAGGATATGTCAGCAATTTCCGCTTGGACAATGACGATATCGCAGGCATTCAGTATCTCTATGGTAAGGAAATTCAGTCCAGCAATTTTCTCTGGAGCCTAGTGAGGCAACTTGCAACCAATTTAAAACACATATTTATCCATTAAATTCAATGTATTTACAGGATCCCCAACAAGTGGGAACACCCCTCGACCCACCCCCCAGCCCACTCAGGAACCAGCTACGTTCTATTCTCAAGCCACTCCATCAACGCCTGCTGACGAACCGGATTACTGCGTCGATGGACAGTTTGATGATATCATTATGCTGGGCAACAAGGTCTCTTATGGTTTCAGAGGTAACATTATTTTAACATAACTATTATGAGTGGGGGCCTAGCTCAGTGGTAGCGCACTGGGCTTCCAACCACTGGGTCCCGGGTTCGATTCCCGGTCGAGCCTATGTTGGATGGCGGTTTCCTCCTTCGTCTCATTGCCATGGTCCCTACCTGTCCTAATTAGCCCATCAGGTGCAGAAATACAGGACGTAAAAGCCCTAATCCACCACCACCAACATAACTATTATAGCCGACCTGTAGCATAACCCCTGAACACACGAAACAAATGTTTTCATACCTAAGAAAGGAAAAATTATTTTATTTTTGTTTGGTTTCACAACAGCCATTAAAACCTGCAAAATATGCACCGAAAGCTAAGTCTTAATGGCAAATTTTTACTGTAGATAAACCTATCAATTTATTTATTATCAGCTTACCAGTGACCATCTGGTTATACCTTCTTGCCAACTCAGGTGTCATAGCAAAGTTCCCGTGGAATGAAGCACCATTTACATTAGGCTGATGCTTAATCAGTCTAACACCTTGTACCATCACAAGCTGATAAAGCTAGCCCTTTTGATGTTGTCATGGCTAGCAAGCCATATGGTCATTCCAAAGCTTAATCAATTTACCATCTGTCAGGCATTGTGTTATATCCATGGTTTAATTCCAGGTCGTTTTTACTACAAGATTGGTTCAAATGGCATCGAGTTTGGATATCCTAGACTGATCTCACAAGGCTGGTCCGGCCTGCCTAGTAACATTGATGCAGCAGTCAGTTTCCCAGTTTATGCATTCAGAGGATCAGTCAGATCGTACACCAATGATGATATCTGGTTTTTCAAAGTAAGAATTCAATTTTTTATAAAATTTAAATTTTCAGCAGTCAACATTTGCTAGCAGAGATTTAAAAAAATGCACATGACTGGTTAGTTTGCACTAGTCTCCTGTGCCACATCTTCATGTGACTTGCATTACAAGTTATTTAAACTCATTGCACTTAAATACCAGTTATGATGTGGCATAAAATAAAATATGGGTTATATTGTACCTTTAACCCTTTAATATGAGTTATACTGTACCTTAAACCCTTTAATATGGGTTATACTGTACCTTTAACCCTTAAATATGGGTTATACTGTACCTTTAACCCTTAAATATTTTTAATTTATTTTATTTTATTTTCAAATATATTTTAAAAGGGTAGTCAGATCAGCTGAAGCTGTTTTACACCCGGGCCCTTTACATCAGTAAAAAACAATAAAATCCATAGATATTCATAACAATTAAAAAGCATTAACAATAAATACATTAACAATAAAATACACAAACAAATATGGGTTAAACTGTACCTTTAACCCTTAGATATGGGTCATACTGTATGTACTTATAATAGCAAGCAGAAAATCATAATTGAGCCTAAATTTTTTAGAGGTCTCAATTGAGAGATGGCCTAATGCTTGAGGTGGTCTTATGAGGTTATACTTTAGTGTACAAGCAAGCATTTTAAAAAAAAATGCAAGTGTTTATCAGCCACGAAACATAATTTTTGTAGAACTCACAGAAAATTGCAATGTTTAACAGGTCCAGATTGCTTGTTTATACACGGCAATAATTCAGCAGCCAAGTTGGAGTTGCACTCATATTAAATATTGCGAATTTCCATGTGCGGATTACAAAATAATTTAATGCTGTTATATATTGTTGTGAAATTCCCCAGTTTCAAAATAGGATAATAGGATTTGCAAATATAATGGGATGACGTGAACGAACTGATGATTCATACAATAAATGCTGATCCCAGATAGTACTCCAAATCATGTCGGCGTTGGCGCGATGTCGGTGACGTCAAAACGATGTAGAAACGACACTGGCCCGGTATGGAATGCTATTTGGGATGCACTGCGACTGATCTGATGTACTTCCGTGTTTGTTGCAAGCAGCTTAACATGCAACAGCAGCATTATTGTGGAAGGATAAAATATTTTTTTAAAGTGCGGCAATATCCTTTTTTACCATGCTGTATATATGAGTAACTGTTTTGTTGGCACCAACCGCATTCAAGACTTTCTTTAATGAGTTATTTGTGGCCTGATCATACATATATTGCAGTCACATTTTCCATAACTTAATTTTTTAGTTTTTGTTTTCCGTAACTTTTTGTTTTGCCTAAATATCTGTCTCTCAATGCTACTGGTCTGAAGTTAAGTCATCTTATACAACATAATGGCACAATATGTTTCCAGGAAAATTATATGTAATATTATTTTATGACATTTTGTATGTTTTTAGGGAAGTCAAATTTACAAATACAACAATCAAGGAAGGCAGATCGAACGACCAAGGAGCATATCGTCGGCCATAAGCGGACTTCCCAACAATATCGATTCCATATTCTCATGGTCAGGAAACTCACTGGTTTATGCCACAAAAGGTATGTAAATTGTAATCTGGAACAACAATAACAAATACCTTGAAAGACACCCATTAACAATACATAAAATACAAAGTAGTCCTTGCAATGAGAGAACGCTTTCCGGAATTGCAGTCGTGGCCTCTTGTGAAGAGTTGCCAAAGAGCGGTCTATGAAAAACGTTAATGCAGACAAGAACTGCTTAATAAGAGTGATATAAAGACGCCTTGTCTACATGGCCAATTGTGCCATGTGCGTTTTCCATGCATTTGAATAAACGCATGGAAAATGCATGGTTTTTACCTCATCATAATTAGCTAAAAAACCATGCGTCTTCCATGCGTTTATCCTTCTCATGGAAATTGCACGTGGCACATTTGGCCATGTGCCCTTGATAGTTTTCTTCTTTCTTCCAGTACAAAATATTCATATGTGATGAATAGTTATATTTTTGGCTATATCAAGATAATGGCTGTATCAGGATAATGACTAAATGAATAACAATTAATTCTTGGCAGCCAACTAAGATGTGACAGTTTCCTTACATCAATATATTTTTACTGCATACTTCTCAATGGTTATCAATCACACACCTAGTTCCCTATAAAAAAAAGACATACTACTAGGTTGCATCAGACACAAATGCATTACATTGTTTAGCAGTATAAAGGGCTTTCATGGGTATACTTTGAACTCCTCAGTCCTCCTTTTAAAACATAATTAACCAGTATAAATTGTATGCATGGGTTAACAGTTTCAATAATACACTGTATAATACAACCATTCTCACACAAATATGATATTAGGCCATTGCAAGTAGTCCTATAAATTATCTTATATTACACAATATGTAAGTAACAAATAAGGGATCTATTGTATTATTAAATGCTTATAGTTTATTAGTTTATAGCGTAAACTTTGTGGTATGGCATCAGCAATCATCCCTTTTTTCTTCATACAATGCTTATACAGTTAGTATATAAAGCTCTTCTTAAACAAATCAACATCGGTCAATTCTGTTCATATCTGCTCATCCCAATCAATACCCTACACCTGATGTGATGAGCTAACCATCTGTGTTGTTACTTGTGTTGCAAGATATTGATCACTAATTAAACACCAGACTGACCATTGACCACAGAAATGTGTTAGTAATTGACAGTTGGGATGGGTGTACAGCAACAATGAAGGCCGTTTCTGCATGTACAGCCAAATCTTCATTGTCATGCCATTCTTGTCGACATTATCAAAAATTGTCATGAACAGCAGTCACCATATATCAAAAGTTTCCATAACTGTGGACATGTACATGGCCAATTGTGTCACGTGCGTTTACATGCGTTTGGATAAATGCGTGGAAAACGCATGGTTTTTGCCTCATTATAATTAGCTAAAAACCGTTTTCCATGCATTTATCCTTCTCATGGATAATGCATGTGGCACATTTGGCCATGTAGAATTTTATTCTGACCCCTAACAAACGGATTCAAAGAGGATTACTACTCTCACCAGCGTCTGCACGACAGGGTGGGTGGGTGTAACACTTGCTTTTTCAGAGCAGACCTCTTACAAACTTACAATATTATACAATATTACTTTATATATTTTTGACTCGTTGCAATATATTTAGATTTTGTAAAGCAGTTAGCAGACACAAGGGCAAATTGTGTCCCTAAATACTATGAATTGCTTTCACAACTTTTGTCTATTCATACAAACAAATACTTTAATTTACAGGGAATATCAGTCCTGTTGTGTTAGAGTCTGGCCCACTTCCAGGTCTAGTCAAAATGTGCAAAAAAAACTGAATGAGACTAACACGCCCTTATAAGAAATGCAGACATTATTAATTGAAAATTTCAGATTAAACAGTCGTCAGCAAACTAAGGTGTGTGTCCCTGTACCAAACACCAGCTTGTACCAAAACTCAGTGAAATGCAAAAAATGTATATTTGTGCAAAAACAAGTTAAATTCAGACTTAACATGGCTGGAATTATGAAATGAAACCCATTTAGTTTCTTACAAATTGTAATCACAACCGTTTAGTTTCATCATAGCATCTATATTTATATAATAAATCTACTATAATAATAATACAAATCACTAGGCAGTCCATTGCAAAATAAGGGTTACTTTGGTTAGCTCCTGTTAGATTCAGAATCATTAGTGTCAGAATACCCACGAATGTTTAGGAATTCCTTTAACTGGACATTATCACACCCAATCTGACTGTTTACTAAATGTTCTGGTAACACCAATGAAAACGTATTTTCCTAAAAATATGTTAATGGAATATTGCCAAAAAGAATCAGCAATCTATTGGATATATCAGATCATGAGTTTATTACAAGAAATAGAAATAACTTACGAACACCTCACCATACTTCACAACAGCACAATAAAAGTTCTTTGGGAGGGCACTTAACCTGTGATTTGGCTTATCCAGAATACTTAAGTAAAAAAGTAAAGTGAAATTATTTGCAAAATGTTATTCAAAGGAAAGACTAATATCATATTAAATTAAACATCTTCGCAGTAGATATTTTACAAATATATATAATTCAATAGATTCGTAATTCAGTAAATGATAAATGTTATACTTGTATTTGTTTATATCTTCAAATTTATTTGTTTTATTTTATATTTATGTAAATGATAAATAGGGGAATGCGCTTTAATATAGTTTCTTTTTTAACTCACGCATTTCCCAAACCAGTTGCTATCTTGTGTTGATACTACTGCTGTTGATTAAGATATATGTATGTGCGATTTTCTGGTTGAAAATAAAAAGTCTGAATCTGAAAATTGCCATTTCTGCATCTGTTTCAGGTAACCAATACTACAGGCTGAATACGGACAATAATGCTGTTGATCCTGGTTACCCAAGACCCATTTCCGTGTGGACAACATATTCAACGGATGCTCATAAGCAACAACTGCGTTCTGGCATCGATGCTGCTTTTGAATATTCCAATGGAAGAACATACTTCTTCATCGGGCCTAATTACTACAGATTCAATGATCAGGAATTTAAGGTAAATAAAATATTAAATATTGCGGTGTCAACGTTCGTTTTTTTTAAAATTGATATGTACTACCATTTGACGAGTCTGGATCTTTAGTGATGCAAGGATCTGTGGTCCCTCAGTAACTGTGGTCCCTCAGTAACTGTGGTCCCTCAGTAACTGTGGTCCCTCAGTAACTGTGGTCCCTCAGTAACTGTGGTCCCTCAGTAACTGTGGTCCCTCAGTAACTGTGGTCCCTCAGTAACTGTGGTCCCTCAGTAACTGTGGTCCCTCAGTAACTGTGGTCCTACATCATACTATCTGTTACAACTTGCACTTCAGGCAAACTTTTCACGGTTTTATCTTGGAAGAAATATACATTTCTTTCACGGTTTTATGCACTTGGCAGAAACAGAGTTGGTCCTGCTTCCAAGATGACATGTAGATATTGGGCGAATGTCGGGCCGAAGTTGGCAGCCAATGTTGACAAAGCATAATTTTGCACAAAAGCAAGAGGTTGGCCAACGCAAGCAGCCAACACTTATGTTGGTACCAACGCAAATGTTGAGTCAATGTAGTACAAACATTGGCATTGGTGCTCATCCCAAGCATGAGGTCATGTACCAAATGTTTTTATATACTTCTTTCTGAGATCTGTCAGATTCCATGGGTTTTGCGCAGTAGTTTCAAATTTTCCTAACAACTGAAACCCATCTTCTAGGTTTCCCTGATTTCCAATTGCTGGGAATCCTGCATTTAGTAATTAATTGTTAATGTCTCAAAGATTAGAATGTATGTAAATGCAGCTTTAATAAATCTGTATTCTCACTGACCACTTTATTGTACTTACGCTGTATTGTTCGGTCATTTTTCAGGTGGACAGTTCTTACCCAAGATTGGTATCAGTTTGGTGGTATGGCTGTCGTTCAAATGACATTAAAGAAGAAAAAGATGAAACCGGTGCAGATGACACTATTCAAGTAGTAGGAGTAGGAGCTGATGGTGACCAAAACCAAAACAGTTCCAGCAAAACTTTTACAAGTGTAGCATTAATCATTGTGATGGCAGCACTTGTCAGTATTTTGTGAAATCCACCAGAGGGCATTACAGTTTCCTCCTAGTGTTCAAAAAGTGAAATATTCATCAAATGGTCATCAATTTGTGTTAATCTGGCATTATCTCTTGAATATTAAAATTTGATGATACTGTAGATATCACTATGTATACTCACCTATTTCATAGATATCACTATGTGAGTAAGCATTATCTTCGTTACAGTGACACCTTAGATGTTATAATTGTTCGCTTCGATTGAATCGCTGTCTTCCTATATGACTATGTAATGGTGCGGTGTGTTTTTTTCTGTTCATACTTTACCACATAGTAAGTCCTTTACTTCACACAATGGTTAGCATTTTGCAGTATATGTATACAGTTATCATTATATACATGTATCTATAGTTACAAACCTTGTACAAATTTTGACAGTGAGCAACTCCTCTTATGGAGCTATAATATTCAGATAACAAGGCATTATTTTTGTCTTATTGTCATATGAACTTGCAGATTTTGTAAATAATCAAATTTCTCACAAATGCCAAGCACATTTCTCACAAATTCTAATGTTAGTTTCCTATTTTAGTAACATGTTTCTATGAAATATGGATTTCAATGTTTGTACAGCTATAAAACAAACCCGTTAAAGTGGAATTTCCATCTTTTGGTATCTGTACAACTTCTAAACTTAATGTGATGATAAATTGACTTAAGTTTTTCCTGGTATCAGATGAGATGTAATATGATCTCATTTCAAGTTAAAAGTATACAAGTATGTATTTTGTTCTGTGTCTTATTTTTCAGTGAAAATTAGTATTTAAAGTTTTAAAAAACAGAAATAAAAGAAACTTATTAGCCATTTTGTTTTCAATCAGAATGTGTATATTGTACTCAGGATGCAGTTAGATGACTGCGTTGGTATGTAAATATGAAATGTTAAAGTTGTAGATATGTAAATGTTATATTATAACACTGTCTGTGTGAAAGTATGACATGCAGGCATGTCGTTGAAACTGACTGTATTTGACACGGAATACAATAAATATTTTCTAACACTGAGGTAACTTTGTTAACTTTTTACTAAGTACAGTTGGACCCGTTTATAAAAAGTATGCTTATAGTGAAAGTCTAGTCATAATCAAGGAATGGATTTCGAGCCTATTGATAGATAGATATGGAAAGTGCAGCCCTCCAAGGCAAGTTCTTGCCATTCGCGAGGGTTATATGTATATAAAACATATAGCGAAAGTCCGGTCATCTTAAACACCCGTGCTGTCACCTCAAAGCCCAGCACCCTGATTATGTACAAGTTTTGCTTGTTTAGTCATCCAAACTAAATTAATCCATTTTTCATATAGTCTATAGGCTGGCTTATGGTATTAATGGTCTAACAATGAAATTGCAGAATCAGGTAATTCAGAAAAATTGCCTCAACTAAAAAAATATATGATTTGATTCTTTAATCAATACAGAGCCTATTGGCTACATAGTTTAACCAATTATTTAGTTTATGGGACCTCTTTGTGCAAAAATAAGTTTTCTAACTATTAATCACCAAAACGAGGCTGAAGTGCAAAGATCAAAAAATACGCAAGCAGAAATTCTAAAATGATGAAAAGCAGCTGATGCCTGTGCTACGTAAAATTTGGATAAGAGATCGAGGAACACCACTAATAAACTGATCAAACTGAAAGAAAGCAGCAAAAAGGATCATAAATATTATCAAATTGAGTTAGTTAGTTAGTGTTATTGTTTAACGCTTCATCAGCACCTGAGTGGGCTATGTAGAGGCTCTCTAGGGTAAGATTGATTATCTATAGTTGGTAGTAGAAACCAGAAGCATGTAAAAAATCAATAATTGTCTGTGTTGGATAGCTGGAGCAGCTTGTGCAATGCGCACTGTCCTGTTTTAGCCACTGGGGATAGAGGACTTCACCCCAAGTGTTTCCACCCTCGCCGCGTGGAGGCCCAGGACCTTCGAGGGCTCATCAAATTGAGTAGAAGTGTGACTGAGCAGTTCAGTTCTATCAATAAGAATATAATTATTGTGACCGCAAAAATCCAGTGTATGCTAGAATTATGTTTCCTTTGGATCAGTCCAAAAAAGACATCAACATGTCTTGAAAAAAGAAAAAAAATTACATAGTGAAGTCTTGAAGATCAGAATTCTTTGTTTGTCAAATTCGAGCTATATACATTGTGTGTATATGCAACAACTAGCATATGATTTAATAAATATCATACAATTAAGCGTGTATGTGTAATAGCAAGCGTGTGTATGTGAAAAAAAGCAAAACGTGTGTATATGCAATTGCTCGCAAGCTTACAATGGAAATGCTGAACGGTCAAAGCTGCTATTGGGCGTATTTGCCTTTTTTTTGAAAATTAACCAAAATATATATAAAACGAAATGTTATAAAAAATAGTACAGTAATTTTTATAACAAAATGAATGACATTCACATTGTTGAAGGATAGATAGATTGACAGATTTTTTATTGACAGCTACGCACAAGTGTATAATGCACTCCTAACAGGTTTCTTATTAATCCAAATTATTTAAAGAGAATGCTAGTCTATAAACTGGCCCAGTAGGATTTGTTTCTCTCCAGACTGAAGACTCCATAAATATCGTATTTGTTTCTCACCATTAGTTAAAACAGAAAAAATCTTATTTTTTACTTGTGAATGTGGAACAGCGAGCACTAAAACTAACTTGTGTGCATGTGAAAGATAATATCACTTGTGAACGTGTAATGTGTAATACATATTAAGTGTTCCTTGCTCACACAAGTAACGAGTATTTACACACACACATATGCAAGATATGGCATATACACACGTGCTAGTTCTGACATATACCCAATCTGCTAGTAATGCCACATACATACCTGCTAGTAATTTCATATGCATGAGTGCTGTGCGAGATTTGGCACATACACACATCCACTCGTGAATGCAATATCTCGCAATATATATATGTACAAATTCATGTATTAAGATAATTAACACATTTATCATTAATAAAACCATCACATTTATTTCCTCAATACATAAGGATAGACATGATCAAAGATGATCACAATTAAACATGTATAGCATGTTCATATAAATCATCATATTGAAATAACCGTAGTAAAAAATGAAGTCCATCAACAGCTATATTGCTGCCTATTCAATTAAAATAAACAGTCGATCACACACGAGTCTTCCACTTTATAAATTAATGTTCTCAAGTTGACATTTATATATATTCTGTGTTATATAGTGGCTTCCGCATCGGTTCGAAGAGTTGATTGGCGTTGCAAGTGATTCCTTTGTTTGCATCCCAATGGTTTAATGACATGCCAAAGGAGACCCACAAAACATCTGCGACATTCAGTCCCGGTTAAACAGTAAAAGTAGAAGTTTATGCAATTATTCAGCATAAAGATACGATGAGTGCGAAAACCAGCAAGAAGTCTCTAAATAAAAACAAGTTTAAAGGAAGAGGAGGTTAGTTCCTGATATTTGATCATTTTTTACTAGATATTAACCGATATATATTTTCTGTATGTTTGTGGCTAAGCTAGTTATAGATCCTTTACTCTTAAAGACTAGAAGGTTGTAAGCAAACTTTTCAGGCAAGCAGACACGGGAAGTAGGGATTGGCTCATTTGCATAAATATTTACACAAAAAGAATTTTTGTTTGAGAAGGGTTGTTTTAAAGTATCGTTAAGATTGTCATCATTTCTGTATAAATAACCATATTTCAGGTATATCTACAGCAACAGATTTATTTTGTAAACGTTTTGCAAGGAAAACAACTTGTGTCATGGAAAAAATATTGTTCCTGAATTTGACAAAACCCTCAAGCAGACTGTAGCTGTTTTTTGGGTGATTGAAAAAATGTATTTATTGCTGCTGCATGATAGTTTCTAAAAACAGAATGTTCGCTTGGTTACAATAGGAGTGTTCAATACTACTCATAGCACTAGACTGCAACTCTTAACAGGCATTACTAAAAAACAGTATTGTAACTGACCATTATAAAGTATAAGTACATACATAGATACAACAAAAAACAGATGATGAAGTCCTTCCACTGAAATTTCTTCAAAGCAAACATCTCTTTTTAGAGAATTGTCTTGTCATATACTTTTTGGATTCCAAATAATTTGTTTCAAGTTGATCCATCAATAAGTCCTATAAAATAACATTGGTGTTATCCACTTAAATCATAGAAATTCTGCTTCAGCCTGGCTGCAGTATTTACTTAAGTAACACAAGATCTGAAGTTTTCAGAATATTTCGGAATATTTCAATTTGATAAAAAGTAACTTACAGGCAGGTAGATCACAACTGATATATCACACTTGAAATCAAAACATTTATAGAAACTTTTAGTAAGACATGAATTTGTAAAACAAAGTATACACTACTGAATACCAAAAATTAATGAAAGAATGGAAAATTTGATAAGAGTAATGGTTTACACCCATAGCTTTTCTACTTTTAAAAAGTAGGCAAAAAATAATAATACAATCATATTCAACTGACTGTCACATGTGGTAATTCCTCATAAAAAAATTTATGAATAAATGAAAATACATTTCCAATTCTGTCTACGAGTAGACTGCTTAATAATGTGCGAGCAACCGCAAGCAGTCTACAGAAAGTGAAAAGCAATTAATTGGTGATCTACTTTTATATCGATATGCACATTCAAATATACAGTGAACCGCACAAAATAGTTATTTCACCGCTCCAGATTGATGTAGAAACAGTGTATAATATCCTAATTTCAGTGGATTTGTATTCGTGCTATAGTATTGAGCAAGTATGAATCGAGGATCATAAGTCAAAAGTGGCTGGGTTGTGTGATATCTGGTGGGTTGCTCAAAATTAGTTTCCAGGGACCCTTTAGTATCTGACCGGAATCTCCACTGGGTGGCTCCCCAAAAGTGACATCTCCCAAAGGCACACATCATTTTATACAAATATATATATATATTTCATGTTGTAAATTATGCCTGAATAAATCATCATCATAATTTATGAAAAACATGACTCAACTTACCCTAGCCATATTTCTTGGACTTGTTCCTGGGGGTGCGGAGGTGGCGGATCCAGCCAATTTATACAACATGAAAGGCAGATTGAAACGCATGAAAGCTGTTGACAGAGACAGAATAGTAACCATTTTCTTTATTTTGCTGAATTCATCAGAACTGCGTAATAAGTCAATTTTATCAAAGGACATATTTTAAATATGTACTGCATATCTTTTCACAATCAACATTGAAAGTTTACTGGCAAAAGCTGGTATGCAGAAACTGTTGTTTTTATCATGCTAAATTTAATTATGGATTTTTAAACATTTGCACTGGCAAACACAATTAAGAACATCAGTTACAGTAATTTTACCCGCCTAATCTCCATATTCCACAATTTGGAAATTACCACACAAACAGGGTATCTGTGATCCATTATCTTCTGATGTTAATAGCACCCCAGCCAGGGTCACCAGAAAGTCTCCAGAAAATAGATGTAGATTCGATGGACTAGCATTTACCTTTATTCTTCGACTTACCCTTCATGCGAGTGGTCAGAATGCTGCATTCTCTTGCGATGGATGTAAGTCTTGACAACTTTGTATATATATGATGATAGAATTGATGAAGTACATTGTCACAGAAGGCATGAATGTTGACAGCATAATGTTAAACCAGAACTAGTAGGTGCCATTAAAAGATCCCGACCAGACATAATGTTAATACGTTTTTATTACCTGGTAACATTCTAATGCTTTGTTACAGCAGAGTCAGAATGGAGGATGCGGAGATTGGCAGTTTGCTGTAATAAGGGCAGCGATTACCATTCCTGACATTTATTCATTACAATAAACCTGCTTTGTTACTATGGCTGAAGGTTAACAGTGTAAACTTTACATTCAGTAATCAGAAAAAAAAAGAAACGAGTCAATCTGCTGGGCAGTTAATACATGTTATTGTACCTTCCATTACCCTAGAAACATTATGCACCACTGGTTATTGGGTCAAACTAAACCATCTCTGGATTAGTCAGCTTAAATGGGCATCTGCTGAGACAGATGTAATGTAATGATGGGAGACAAGGCTTGAAGTCCCAACCATCTTACATGTTGGGGTTTTTTTCACTTGCCCGGCACAGACGTACAATTCATGACCCATTTAAAGTAACATGCAAACACCTTCCAGCTGAGACGCTGCTTGTCAAGGGTCCGCCAGGTTGGGGGATCGTACCAAGTGTAGTGTATGCTCGGTCCGCAGTTGCGGCCGTTCCGCATTTTATGTACGGAGCCTCGTTCTGGAATAAAGGAGTTTAGAAAGACACGCCATGCTGTCGAGTCGTATGTGCTAATAAGCAACATAACATGGTGTCAGAAGTGGGATATATCTAGCCCTCTACATATTCAGGCTCTCAAGGATTATCCAGACGTTATGGCACTACAACTCAAAGCTCTCGGTCCGCTCGAAAAATCCGGTAACCTGGCGAAAAACTGGAAGAGTTTCAACGCAGCTTTGACGAACTTCATGATCGCCACGGAGTACACAGCGAAAAGTGATGCAGTTAAAATCGCTTTACTTCTCTCATGCATCGGACAAGATTGGCAGGAAACCTATGATGCGTTTGTGTATGCCACCGGCGAGGACAGAACAACATTCAAAACAGTCCAGAAGAAGTTTCAAGAACATTGTGAGCCTCGCACTAACATTTTGTTCGAACGCCATGTGCTTTTCTCACGTGGTCAGGAAGATGGCGAAACCGTCGATGCCTACGTTACAGGCCTCAGAAATCTTTCCGCATCCTGCACATTTGGCGATCTTGCCGATGGATTAATTCTTACACAGATGACCAGAGGATTGAAAATCTGCGCCTCAAACTTCTAAGGGCAGACAATTTAACTTTATCTAATGCTGTCAACATTTGTCGTGCCTCTGATATCTCAAAGGAACAAGCCAAATCCATCACAAATGGCACCACTTCTACGGCAAATGCGAGTGCAAACGTGGATGCCATAAATCGAGAAAAATGTCTAAAATTTCGTCACGGAAAAAAACCAGGTCAGTCGAAGCCTCAAAGCTCTCATCTGTCACGATGTCAGCCATCTCAGCCTCATCGTGCTCGTTCTCAAACCCAGTCTTCGTCACCCACGACATGTAAGTACTGTGGTGAAACACCAGGTCATGCCCGTTCAGAATGTCCAGCCTCCACTGTTACCTGCAATAACTGCCACAAGCGTGGACACTTCGCAGCAGTTTGTTATGCCAAGAATTCCAGTAGGAAACACAGCTCAGGTCGGAAGAGAAATGTCGCATATGTCACACATTATGATCCTTACGATGATTACTCAGATGACGATGTACCATTCCTTGGCTCTCTCTTCAGTACTGATGACAATGTTGGTTCAGTCAACTCAGAGCATGGTTATGTCATGGTTAGTGTCAATGACTCTCTTGTCCGCTTCCGCATCGATACTGGAGCTGATGTTAATGTGCTCTCAAAATCTACATATGATGGGCAACTTTCACATGTTCCACTGCAAAACTCAGGTGCCACACTTCGCGGTCCCAATCAGAAAGAATTGGCTACATGTGGATTTATGAACTGTGTAATGAGATGCAAAGAGAATGTAAATACGAAAGTGTACATTCTTGGAAGATGCCAAGCCACTTCTAAGCAAAGACACTAGTATTCAGCTGAGCTCAATCAAGTTTGTGTGTAGTACCAACACCACTTCCATTCAGGAAAAATTCCCTTCTGTCTTCTCAGGACTCGGATCATTCTCAACACCGTATGACATCTCAATCGACCCTGAGGTAAAACCGTACAGTGTGCTTGCGCCTAGGAGGATTTTCATTCCGCTCACAGACAAGGTGAAAGTCGAACTGGACAAGTTGGAAGCTCAACAAGTCATCAGATGTATCACAGAACCAACAGATTGGTGCTCACCCTTAGTTGTCGTCCCCAAGGAAAACTACACTCAACTGAACAAGGCCGTCAAGCGCATATTACCATCAGTTGATCACACTCTTGGACAAATGCAGGGTGCCCAAATCT
This sequence comes from Alitta virens, assembly GCA_932294295.1. NCBI lineage: Eukaryota > Metazoa > Annelida > Polychaeta > Phyllodocida > Nereididae > Alitta > Alitta virens. The sequence continues at coordinate 21,084,962 of OW028579.1, forward strand.
TCACGAAACTAGATGCTAACTCTGGATTCCACCAAATAAAACTGACGGAAACATCCCAGCTCTTCACAACATTCATCACACCTTTCGGGAGGTATTGTTATAACAGAATGCCTTTCGGAATCAACTCTGGCCCTGAGCATTTTCAGATGCAAATCCATCGCATTCTAGAAGGCCTAGAGGGCATTGTATGTCTCAGGGATGATATTGTTGTATATGGGGCAACGACAGCTGAACATGACACTCGTTTAAATGCAGCCCTCACCAGACTGGCTCAAGCGCATGTGACCCTCAATAAGGCAAAATGTGTGTTCCGCAGTATGGACATTTCGTTTCTAGGTCACAAACTATCAAATGGAAAACTGATGGCTGATGATGACAAAACCAAAGCCATCTTGGACATGGATTGTCCTACTAACATCGTAGATTCTTGGGGATGGTGAATCAGCTAGCCAAGTTCATCCCTGACCTTGCCTCAGAAACAGCTCCACTACGCTCACTGCTCAGTTCAAAGAATACCTGGAATTGGGGCCCACATCAGTCCCAAGCCTTCAAGAAAGTGAAATCACTTGTGTGCTCGCCTAAAGTTCTTGTCCTGTTTAACTCCTCCAGGCCAACAAAGGTCACTGCAGACAGTTCATCCTATGGATTGGGTGCGGTCCTGACACAAGAAGTCAATGGAGTATGGAGGCCAGTGGCATTCGCTTCTCGATCGCTCACAGAAACCAAAAGCAGATATGCCATGGTAGAAAAAGAAGCCCTAGCATTATCGTGGGCCTGCATCAAGTCTATGGATTACCTACTTGGTCTACACAAATTCAGCATAGAGACTGATCATAAACCGCTCATAGCACTCCTCGGCTACAAGCCCATCTCAGAGCTGCCTCCTCGCATCCAAAGAATCAGGATGAGACTCATGCGGTTCAATTATGACATCTCGCATACTGCAGGAAAGGAATTGCACACAGCTGATGCACTCTCACGTGCTCCTACTTCATCACATGATTCTACTGATGTAAACTTTGTCAGACTCATAGAAGACTATGCCGAATGTCTTCATGCATATCTTCCTGCTACTGATGCTCGTCTTAGTCAAGTACTGGAACACCAAAATCGCGACGCTGCATGTCAGCAGCTTACACATTATGTGCTTTCAGGTTGGCCTCGAAAGCAAACTGTGCCAACTATTATCAGTCCATTCTACCCCCATCGTGCTAACATCACTCTACAAAATGATCTCCTGATGTTTGGCCCCCGGCTGATAATTCCTCAGTCACTCCGCAAGGAGATACTAGAAAAGCTCCACGAAGGACATCTTGGAATCGTTAAATGTCGCTCACGCGCACAAGACACAGTGTGGTGGCCAGGCTTGAATGACAGCTTGCAACAACTAGTTAAAGAATGTGAAACTTGTGCCAAGCACTCACAACCAAAGCCAGAACCACTGGAAACCACAAAGTTTCCAGAACGTCCATGGCAACATATTGCCACCGATCTCTTCGATCTCAACAGAAAACCTTATTTGCTTGTCATTGACTATTATTCCCGCTATATTGAAATGGCTCACCTTCAAAGTACCACATCTTCTTCAATTGTTGCCCATTTGAAAAGCATGTTTGCAAGACATGGAATCCCTGAAACAGTAACCTCGGACAACGGTCCCCAATATGATTCCACACCGTTTCGTCAGTTTGCTGTACAGTATGGATTTCAGCATCACACTACCAGCCCACATCACCCATCTGCAAATGGTGAGGCTGAACGAGCTGTACGTACTGTGAAATCGCTTCTCAGTAAAGCAGAAGACCCCTACTTGGCATTACTCGCCTACAGAGCCACTCCTCTGTCAAATGGTTACTCGCCCGCCCAGTTACTGTTTGGCCAACAGATTCATTCTCGTATCCCTACCCCCACGGAACGTCTACTCCCATCATTACCGAGTATCAGCAAACTTAGAGCTCGAGAACGTCATCAAAGACGCAAACAGACAACTTCAACCGTCGCCACCGAGCAAAACAGCTGCCGGTGCTAGCTGCTGGTGACACTGTATATATACGAGATCGTAAGCAAGAAGGAACAGTAGTGACACAGTTGTCCAAGCGGTCGTACAACATCCAGACCACGAACGGCGTCTTTCGCAGAAATAGAATATTTCTAGTGAAACTTAAAAACAAACAGTCACACCAAGGACCCACTGGTGTATCTGACGCTACATCTAAATCAGCCCCCATGCAGCAACAACCCGCAACACTGGTCCCTATTGCCCAGATTCCTAACCCAATTCCTCGTGCCCCTCCCCACCCAGTTGCTGCAGAGGGAGAGAATAGACAAGTGACTCGTAGTGGTCGAATGGTCCAGACACCAAGAAAGATGAAAGACTATGTGACCCAAAAATAACTCTTTAAAATGTGTTCTAAAGACTCATTATTATTTGTTCATTGATTGAATTGTCAAAGACTCTTTTATAAGTGCATGGATCTGATATGTCATTGATGTCATGGATGCTATGTGGATTTTGTCTAATAACTCTTTATTGATTTATTTGAAGTCTAGTCAGTAAATTGTTTCGATGTTTGTATTTCATGAATTTAAGTATAGACAGTATATAATCAAATCTCTCTTAAAAGTATTAAGTTGGCTGAAGTAATAATTGCTTGTGTAAAACTCTTTATTGGTACATGGTAATTATTACCGTTCTTGACGGAGGGAGATGTAGTGTACGCTCGGTCCGCATTTTATGTATGGAGCCTCGTTCTGGAAAAAAGGAGTTTAGAAAGACACGCCATGCTGTCGAGTCGTATGTCCTAATAAGCAACATAACACCAAGGATCTTCAGATAAGTTGGGCATGACTGTGGCAATTTAACCACTCAAATATTTGTAGGTACATGGCCAATTGTGCTACACATGTGCGTTTTTCCTGCGTTTATCCTTCTCATGGAAAATACATGTGGCACATTTGGCCATGTATAGTGCAACAGAAGCTTTACATACTCACCCTAATCCTACAAAGAACCAAGTGGGTGACATAGCAAGCCAAGTCAGAACTGTAATGGCAAGAAGAGTCTTAATTACTTCTGGCCGAGTGAAGAGGATTTTTGCCTTATGCGGTAAAATTTGCAGTGATTAGACGCTCAACTGCAATGGCTACCAGAATCTGAAATTGCAACTATGTTTAGACTTTAAATATACAAATATATAATCCTAGACAGCAGGCATATTATAGAAATTAATAAAAAAAAATCAAGAAATGTTTCGACTTTTATTCAGAATTTGTCATAGATTGTAACATCATTTTTTGACCCAACAGAGGGGATTCAGTTATGTAAATTTGAGTTGGGGTTACTAAAGAACTTATTTAGATCATGTGAATCTAGGACTTCCAATTGCTCCCAATTGGCTGGAATACTGCCTTAGCCATTGGCAGTCCTGGATTCACATGAGATCCTTAGGATTTTATTTTCTATGACTATGTTTTAATCTTACAGCCAAATTCATAGACTTGGAAAACCAGTCTCATGGAGTTGCGCAAGTTAAAATCCAGTGGACGTCAGGTGAATCCAGGACTGTCATTGGTCAAAGCAGTCCTTCAACCACTAGGAATCCTCGACTCACATAGCCCCGGAGACCCATGTGAGAGGGTTTTCATGGCTAGGACTCACATGACAGGGGCTCAGCTTCCAACTCTACTAGACTTGTTTCCAAGTCTATGAATTTGGCTGTAATTCTAGCGCTTCACAGTGACAGTCAATATCTTTACTCCTTTGTCACTGTCTTTTGCTCTATCAATAGAACACAGACCAATATATACTGTTAATTTGTTGTATTTGCATTGCAGTTACTGATTTGTAATGCATAAGAATTTCATCAGTATTTTCAGACTGCAGTATTCCCACATGATTTCTGTTGGCAGTAGAGCAAAAGAAAGCTTGTGATCTGACAGGTTAAATCTTTGCACATGGCTATGCTGTCACTGTGGGTGAATATGAATCTTAAATCTGAGGAATCCTTTATAAAAAATGAATTGCCAACTAGTTTGATTTCTATAGTTTCTGACATGCTATATTGTAAGGGGTTATTATTTTTTCCGTTTCATTAAAAACCCACAAAATCTGTCTATCTCAAATGTTTTGTCCCTTAAGTAAAACATTTTTTTGGTCTGAAAAACATTCCACTTTACCTCATTCATTTCACTTAAATTGTGTGTTTATCCTACGAGAAAGTTACTCCTTGTAAAGTTTCTTTTAAGTAAAATTGTTAATTGTGGAGTTTTACCAAAGGGGCTAACAAAAACTGTATTTGACAGTGATTTTAAGGGACAAGAACATTTAAGAGTTGGTGGGTAGGGAACTTTTTTTCCTTAACACAAAGATGTGTACATGGTTTGCTCTTTTGGGAGGATTTGGTGGCCTTGAAACAGGCCATAAATAGTTTTGGAGTTTTCTTGTTTTTTCTATTGGAACATCTACTGCAACAGGAAGAGGAACAGGATAAGTTGATTACTTCTTCAGAGACATCTGAGTCATAAGGAAGGACGAGTTCATCAGCTGGCTCATGTTGAGCGGAGTCGAACTGGCAGGAAAGTTGTCACTGGCAGACAGCAAGGATCCCACTGAAGGAGGGTTCAAGGAAGAAGAACCTGGCACCACTGGAGAAGGTACAGCAGGGAAGACACCCAATGAAGGTCCAGGTCCAGAAGACTGGTAGGTACCTGCAGGCTGGCCCGTGGCAACTGAAGAAGAAGCTTCTGCAGGCAGGGTTGTTTTTATGAAGTCTTGCAGGCTTCTCAAATAATATTGTCTTGCCATGGGACTCTTCCTTCCTCTGAGTTGACATATTCCACCAAATACAGTCGTTTGTAATTTTGCACTCTGGGTAGCATAGTTCCCTCTGATCCCAAGTGGTGGCATTTCAGGAATTTCTCCAGCTCCCCGCCAAGCCCCAGGATTGAACTCATGGGTGACTGGATCTTTGTGGTCAAGCATGTTGTTCTGGGTTGTCAGATATCTCATTTTCATGGGATACGAATAATGAACCTAGTATCATCACCTTACTATGAGCAGTCTGGTTTTCAGCAATTATTATGTGACAAACACAACATTTTAAAAATATTGAGCTTAAATTGTCAGTCACTGAATGCAAAATTTGAAGAGATCAAAACCTATATGGAATTTTACAATAGTGCTGATTCTAAAATATCTGTTTTATGCCTGCAAAAACATGGCTCTCAGCTGATGCCGACCTTTCCCTCTTGCAACTCCCTGGATACACTTTAATCTCATCAGTTAAGTCATGCAGTGCACATGGAATAGTGTTGCAATCTACTTACATGAAGATTTTAATTATAATATATTACCTATTTATGAAAATTGTCATATTTTGGATGGACAATTTATAGAAATATATTTGGATAATCATGGCGCTAATAGAAAAAAATTGTTATAGGAAACATATACAGGCCTCCTCAATCCTTGGTTCAAAATATAGATTAAAAATGAGATTAATAGGATACTGAATGATTTAAATAATATTAATGATGTTATACTGACTGGAGACTTTAATCTTGGTCTTTTAAAGCATCAAGAGAACATACATATCGATGCCTTCTTGGAAATGATGATTGCCAGTGGCTGTATACCTAAAATAACACTCCCAACATGGCGTGGTCATTTTAGCAGTACTTTCACAGATATGTTTGTCAAAATATCATATCATTTGTCAAGTACAACTTCTGGTGTTTTACTAAATCAAATTTCGGATCATTTGCCATACTTAGTAATGTTAGATTATTTATCACAAAACAGAAAAGTTCATCAGCCTCATAAAATTTTCACAACTACTTTTCAAGCTTATGAAAGCTTTAAAAAAGATCTTCAAACAGCTGAAATTAAAACTAGACTAAAACAATTTCATCCCTGATAATGTAAATAAGTTATGAAATTTTCAATAGCATTTTAAATGATCTTAGGCATAAACATTTCCCTATTAAATATAGAAAGTTTAATAAATATAAACATAAGAGGTCCAAGTGGAACATAACTGGTATCCTAAAGTCAATAGCATACCGTGATAAACTATATGCTAAATTGAAAACTATTCAAATTGAAAATATAGAATATGACAGACAAAAAACAAATTTAAAACTTACAATTTTGCCCGTTTTCAGAGGGAGTGGATACCGTATTTGTTCAGAAAGGTATTCTATGACTTTCTGGCTTTTATTTAATGTACTTTGAGAAATTTGATCAACTTTTGACGAAGTTATGCACTTCGGTCGTCGTGGTTAGCGAACGTTCGCTTTGATAATGTCACTGGCAGCTGTCAAATGGTACGAACGTCAAACATGTATACAACAGGCCTCCAGCCGCCTTTGTTGCACATCTAAAATTAAAATGCTCAAGTATCATATCGGTAATCCATAAAATACAGTTATTCTGTCCCTAAGATGCAAAATATAAACCAATTTCCTTGCCATGTTATGCGGCAATTTGCACGGCCATTTTGTTCTGTTGTAGCAGTTACCTACATAGCCGTCTACACACGTCACTGCGCATGCGCTAATATATTAAAGTAAGGAAAGAGGCCCCCGGTGGGTTTTCAAAATTGAACGACCAATAAAAGATATAAAGCCCCGTTCCCACATAGCCGAGTTACTCGTAGTCAACTCGTAGTATTACGTAACACGCCTCTCGGGCCCAACTCTTACTAAACTCGGCGATTACTCCTCGCACTCGAGAGATGCTCGGCGAGTAACTCCTGAGTCTCGTAGCGAACTCGTGAGATTTGGAGCCGAGTTTGCCGAGTCTCCCGAGTATGCCGTGCTGCACGGCACACTCGGCGAATTATCCAGGAGTCCAAAAACTCGGCCATGACTCGCCGAGTTACTCCTCGAACTCGCCGAGTTACTCCTCGAACTCGCCGAGTTACTCCTCGAACTCGCCGAGTTACTCTTCGAACTCGCCGAGTTACTCGGCGCTATTTTCGCTCGTATTACACTCGGGGGGGATGTTCAGGAGTGCGAGGAGTAACTCGGCGAGTTGTAGGAGTAACTCACCGAGTTGTAGGAGTAACTCGCCGAGTAACTCGTCGAGTTCTACCTTTAGTACATGCATCATCAGCGTAGGGGGTCGTATATAATATAAAAGGCCGCTGCTCCTCTAATATCAGTCCGATTTTCGTCAAATAAAGATTGTTTTGTAGTATAATTCATAGTGATTCCATACGTATTTTCGGATTTAAAAAAACCCGAATATTAAGCGAGATATTTGTCTGAGAAGGCAGTTGTCTTGCGGTGGCTGCTGCTCCATTTATATTAATCCGATTTTCGTCAAATCAGGACTGAATTGTAGTATAAATCATACTGATTCCATACGCGTTTTCGGATTGAAAATAGACCAAATATTAAGCGAGATATTCGTCTGAGAAGGCAGCTAAGTTGGCGGAGGCAAACAGTGGTGCTCTCGCAGACGTCCGCGCCCGGACTGTATCAATGCAGGTAAGGCTGAGCGCTACTTTAAAAGGCTGCTGCTCCCCTAATATTAGTCCGATTTTCGTCAAATAAATATTGAATTATAGTCGAGTTCATACTTATTCCACACAGATTTTCAGATTGAAAATAGACCAAATATTAAGCGAGATATTTGTCTGAGAAGGCAGGTAGTCTGGCGGCGGCAAGGTGCTCTGTGTATGGCCCTGACATGAATGGTGTGGTCAATATTTTTGACCATTTTATATACATTGTTTGGATGAGCTTTATTGCAATTCATTTCTACTCATTCTGCCAACTGCCATGACTGTTATGTCAATTGCTATTAGCATTTTGAATGATACAAAGAATGGGTGTAGAGCATACAGCAAATTCAATACATGTGTCAATTGCCTAATTGCCTAAATTGGGGTTCTTTGACCTGTCATTTCATGGTTTGTTCAAAGATGACACAGTAATTGCTATTAGCATTTTGAATGATACAAAGAATTGGTGTAGAGCATACAGCAAATTCAATACATGTGTCAATTGCCTAATTGCCTAAATTGGGGTTCTTTGACCTGTCATTTCATGGTTTGTTCAAAGATGACACAGTAATATGACATTGTCTTGATTGTCATTCACAATTACAAAAATATGTAATTGCTTTCATTAATTAAAAGCAATATATTTTATTGTAATTACCAGGCAATGATTATATTTGTATAACTTTCTTATCTTTTTGTGTTAATTTGAATCTTATTGTGATATTATGATCAGTATAAATTTGTGTATATTTTGTAAAATTTAAATCTAATATTGATATTGTAATTAGTATTTGTGATTTGATCTGTGATTTTATTTGCTATATTTAATTTACTTATACTGGTGCTCCCTGAAGCGTCCGCGCCCAGACTGTATTAATGCAGAAAGCTGAGCGCTTCTTTAAAAAGCTACTGCTCCCTTAATATTAGTCCGATTTTCGTCAAATAAAGATTGTTTTGTAGTATAATTCATAGTGACTCCATAGGTTTTTTCGGATCGAAAATAGACCAAATATTAAGCGAGATATTCATCTGAGAATGCAGGTAGGCTGGCGTCGGCCTATCATTCGATGGGTGACTCGTCGCTGTCGTAGACACCTTGCTTAACCCGGCGAGTTACTCCTGGTACTCGGCGAGTTACTCCTGGTACTCGGCGAGTTACTCCTGGTACTCGGCGAGTCACTCCTGGTACTCGGCGAGTCGCTCGCTGAACCCGCCGAGTAACTCGGCGAGTAATTCGGCGAGTAACTCGGCGAGTCACTCCTGGTCATTTTTTCCGCAAAAATTCGTCGCCAACTCCTCGAATTTTGGGTGTTACGTAATTTTTGTTATTACTACGAGTTGACTACGAGTAACTCGGCTATGTGGGAACGGGGCTTTAGACACCGCAAGAATTCTCCGCCTGGGGCCTCTCGCCCGAACATGCACGAAGCTGTACAACGCCCTTCGGTCATTTCCGTCGGAGTTCGCCATCTTGTGACCAGAAACAGCCGAGGGACTCGCAGAGGCAACTAACAACGATTTCAAGAAATGTATGGAACACACAAAACAAAACATGAGTGGAAAACACTCCAAAGGCAGTACACTATAGACGGACAATTTGACAGGGCGCTACGACGTGTAGAAGTATGCTATATACACGCTTGAACGTATACCCGAACTGGCCTCATTGGATTAACATGTAAGTTCGAGTTTGCCGCTCGGAAAATGGCAAACCGGAAGCATTACGCGCAAACGTCTCCTTCAAGCAACGAAAGAATTGGCGCTGCGCGCCAATAATTACATTACAACAAAAAGGCTATTAGAGTTATGAAAACAGGATACAGAGCACATACTGATATACTGTTTAAAGATTTATTCATTTTAAAAGATAAGGACCTCTGTGCACTGCATTACTATACCTTCTGCTACAAATTTGTAAATCATTTACAGCCCAATTAATTTTTTACTTATTTATCAGATGACTATCAACATGAGCATTTCACCAGAGGTAAGGGAATTGTTGTCTACCTGCTGAGTCATGAGTTTGCCAGGCCGGCTATTAGTTATAAATTTCCTCATTCCTTCAATAGCATGCCTGACAATATCGAAGTCAAAATTTACACACATATAGTTCATATAATTATAATGTAAAGGGGGGTGGGGCCTCCTCGGCAGCGATGACATCATCTTGGAGGAGTCCCCCAGCTCTACACGGTTTAATGTTAAAATTGTGTAGAAAATAAATAAAGCAAATAAAAGTGATCTGAATCTGCAGTAATCACACGTATCAGTTCCAAAATGGGCCCTATAGATTTATTTCTTAAATATCATCACCCAGCTACCAATTGAATATCTTTTGGCGGTTTATCAGGCTGAGCATGAGGACTTCCCCAATTTGATGAAATTCACATACCTTTTTATTGGCAGTTTCCCATAATTTTTACAATCAGTGTCTTCATTTTCAATTTTTCAATTTACAAAGACAAATGACACAATTTACACATAATATTATTAAGTATCTTTTATTCATGATCACAAATTTCATAAAATTTCATGGCATGATTCATACAATCAATAACAAACAACGCACTAAATGTGCATGGATTTCAGTCTGATTCAGAGACTGAGGTACTTAACATGGTGTGCAATGTGCTCACCAATGAATGAAGCGATGAAGTAATAACTGTGGTCATAACCCTGGAAAATAACAAAAAGATATAAGCATTGCAAATATTGCCACTATCAATGACTGGCATATAATGCATACATCGCAAAGATGCTTGACTGCTTTCTCATGTTAAACGGGCAAATCAATACAAAACTAATTTGAAATCATAAAATACGACACATACATTTTTTTTGCAATGGAAAACAAAATCAGTACATAGATGTACATATACGAGTCAAAAAATTAAAAGAATAGAATAAATAGTTCTAAACCAATAATAGCACCACATGGAACATTGTTATGTTTTATAAGTATTAATACATTATCATTTAGATAATAATGTTAGTACAGAGAAAAAGAATTACAGAAGAATTCTGAACAAAGTTTAAGTTCAACTGATTAAATCGCCACTATACTTACATCTTGCATCCTAAGAATTACTGGTACTTTGTTGGAGGCACAAGCGGTAACAAAATTGTCGGGCAACAACTGGCCCTCTCCGAGAAAGTTGTCTCCTTTACCCTATCAAGGAAAACACAGAAAATGTAAAATTAAAATGGTATTTGAGACAGAAGAAACCGTCCAGCACTAAAAAATAAATAAATAAAAAATCTATTAATATGGGTCACTTGATGATAACCTTACTTACCTGATCAATTAGTATGTTGACTGGAGGTCCATTGTAAGACTTGACCAAATCAGTAGCATCGTAAGCCTGGGAAAATGCACAAAAAGCCAACAATAATGTCACCAAATCGCAATAGCAACTCATCATACTCATACATTAAAACTAAGCACAGTACAAAGCACCAACACTCTTATATAAACCTTCACAACCAGATGATACAAATAGTGCACTTGAAAATACAAAATACACTGACTTAATTAAGTGTGTGTTTTTCACTTGCAAAATGCATATCAAATGCGACAATTATCAAGGCCATGGCCTGCCCCTGCAGCAAGCTACTTAATTATTGCTATTATATATAAACAAAATTTCTCTGATCAGCACCTAAAATTTTATTTCCAGCACATTGCACTATCATATTAGAGGTCTATTTGCCTTGGAAATATTGTGAGGAACAAGCGTTAACATTCTTCATTGACATTTGATAGTTTGACATTATCTGGCCTGGATCGCGGCACACATGCAAGGTGTTTTCGGGCTCATTGACTTAACATACGTTTTCAAATTTGCTGCCGATCTAGTTGTAAAAGTGGAAAAAACCCCTTGCCACCCATTTCTACCGGTCACTGTTAAAAAGGTGGCATGGGAATAATCTTCCAGACAATCATCACATTAGTTTTGTCTTATTCACATGACTGTACAGAGAATTTGAAGGAATTACTTCAATCTTTCATTCTGTTTTTCTGACATGGGGTACCTCCTTTACCAAAGTCTATAAAACAGGATAACAAGTAGGTTTAACTTAACAATAAGCAGTGCAAGCATTTTGACTCAATTAGCCTACCTTCCAAGACTCTTTATCTTGTCCGAGATATCCTGCAAGGGCCTTTTGTCCCCACGCACATTCAAGTGGGTTGCAAATGGGTGAAAATGCTGAGACTGATCTATATTTGCCAGGATTTTTCAAGAAAGAAATCAATGCTCCATGCCCACCCATACTGCAAAAGAACGTTAATTTTGGAAGTTCAACAAAATATGCCATTTTCTTCTGTTTCTGAAGACTACATCAAAATTATGTAGCCTTCACATGCAACAATTTAAGAAGCCTGTATGTCTGTCACTTCATTGATAAATCTTTATGCATGTGACAGGAGCATCTACAATGTAAACTACAAAGTTTACTTCAAGCCGAATTGGACTTATCAGTCCTGTATACATGGTATACTTTAACTATTGTAACAATTAAATTTCTCATTATGATAGTGGCCCACTTCAAGACAAGTAATTGTAACATACCTGTGACCCATTATAGACATCTTATCAGGCACAGTAGGGAAGTTGCTGTTGATAATTCCTGGCAGCTAAAAATGGAAACAAAATTATTAATTCTCCATTAGAAATATGAAATAATTTATGGCATAGAAGTCACCAGACGTTCCCCAGCTATTCTAATCTTAATATTCTTACTAAAGTGAAACAATGCAACATTGAAAACTCTGAAATGGTCAGTAACTTATTAACAAAATTCCAGATAAATGGATAAAAACATTGAACATTAAATAGTCTGACATTTTAAAACATGGTCAACAAAACATACACCAAAAGCAATAAGCATAAATAGAAAAGAGTCCACAAAATACAGAACAGAAAGCTCAAATCCATCAACATTTGGACAAACTTTTCAATTTCTTATAACATACCTCTTCAGTGACATAAGCATACATTCTGTAATTGGTCTTCCATTTCTCCTCAGTTGCATTCACATAAAACCCTGCGCCTGAGCCGAAGTCATAACTGTCATCCTCTCCTTCAATATTGCAACCTCCTGGATGACAAAAGAAATTTATAATAGGTAACTAAGTATATATGTGGTATTAATCGTATTATCCCACCACCTTGCTGACACAAAGCCATGGAGTCCCAAGAGACAATAACCATTAATGCCTGGACCTTACCAGAACTGACCTTAAAATTGTGAAAAGCATATTGTTGTGCCAGGATTTTTACACTCATAAATTTTGTCTAATTACTTTTACAAATTACAATTTCTGTCCTTGGGCAACAGGGTGAGGGCTTTCTAACCCCCAAATTCCCCGCCCCCTGGCTATCCCTGAGTAATTCATTTAAAATCGAAGACGAACGTGCGTAATCGGCTTTTATTTTATTGCTTTTATCAATGAGGATACTAGTGCCCAAATAACATACTAGGACTTGTGTCTGGTGCCACGATGATCACTCCATGCTCAGCAGCATAACGTTGGGCACCGGCCTTAGTCACAAAGTTCTGCTCTGTACAAGTCAAACCTAAAAGATGAATACAATAATAGGTGTAAATGGAAGACAAGTTACAGCTTGCATCGAAGCTGGATATTCCTTTTAAAAAATCACACAAGTATACCATAATAACACTGAAAAAGTCAAAAGGGTAACAGAACTTCTTGTAAAAGGTGATTTAAGGCCTGCAAATGTTTTATTAATATTTTGGGATAAAGACATACTAGTATGACAAACCTGACAACCAATATATCACCGGCACTTTATCGGATTCTGACTGAGGTGGCAGGTAGATGCCAAAGTTCATTTTGCACTTTAGCTCCTTGCTGCAATGAAAACCACAGACTGGCATGTACATACATATATATACATGTATATAGCGGCCATTTTATTGCATGGATATTAAAACAACAAATGCATTACAAAAATAAATTAGGAACATTTAGATATTAAACAAAATTAGTAAAAACACTTTAAAGAAAGGATTAGAATACAACTGCATGAAATTTCTTGATTAAATTAATGAAATTAAATTAAATGAGAAGTCTTGCAAGAAAAGCAATACTCTTAAAACTTCTATGAACAGTCAGAATTCACATACCTCTCATGATTGAACACTTTCTGCCATCCCCCAAAACATTTATTCTTCGACACTTCAGTCAAAGTTGCCATTTTGTGAGCTACTAAACCTGCAAAATATCAGATTTACTGTTACAATTGAACGCTCATGTTACTGTGACAATAAACCTCAAATACATTATGTCAAATCAAAACCTTAGGTTTACTTTAAAGTACAGCACTAGTCATGTTTGATGATATATGCTGCTCCACAATTACAGGTTTAGTAAAAGAGTGTCTACTGACCAGATTTGAAAGATTCACCTCAAAATTAGCTGTATTTATAAACAAAGTAAATGATTTATTAATGTGGCGGTAACTTTGGTATCACTGCTGGTTTTGACGATTCACCATAAAAATTTGTGTTACAATTTTTCCAGGTTTAAGTTAATTTATATGCTGTAATTCTGTTCAGTTAAAAGTACATTTAATTCTTTTCAGTTAAAAGTATATTTTAATGAAACCTAGTTTCAAGCACTTCAGTGATATTGAAATGATGCCAAGTTCTATTTAATGGTATTTAAACTAGCTGTCAGAAAAAATATATTTTAATTAGGTCACCGTAAACCCTATGGAAGTTTTGGTTATCAACTGCTTATAAATCTTATTAAAAGATGTGATCCTGATCAACTAGTACCCCCTGTTATTAATGGAATTAAGTAATGGTATTGATATTAGTCCCATTTAACAGGGATTTGAATAAGCTTTCATAATATATATAGTTTGTTTGTGTTATTTTTAATATTTCAGACCCAAAAAAAGCAAAAAATTTGAAAATTTGACCAGATGAAAAAGAATAGCCGATTCGTGTTGAGGATGGGCCTCAAGAGGAAATACGCTAATTTATCAAAATAGGAAATATAAACATACTATGTTTGAAGGTTGTAGTTTGAATACTTCCAGAGATACAGCTTGTTAAATATGGCCCTGCCAGCGATTTTATAAACGTGACACGCTTGAAAAGTGCAATGCTCTGTGGAGCAAAATTCGAGACTGTATAATGCAAAAAATAAAATTTTCTTGCTTATGAATTCATTCTTTGCTTAATATTTAACCTTTTCTTTAGAATAAATTAATCACTGGACAGAAATAAATCAAGAATTCATAATTAGAGCAGCCCAAACCCAGCTGCAAGTCTTTGCTGATGGGATTCCTTGTCGGAAAAAATAGCCAAAATCGAGGACCTTTAAATGCCGGTTCTAATTAAGCTATAAACAAAAACAGATTTAAGTTTCTCACAGCAAGCTCCACATTTTAAAACCATTTCCAGCTTGATTTTTTAAATTTGAATCTGACCACCTTATTTAGGCTGTTATTTTTTATTTCATTTGTTTATTTTTTTTGTGAAAGGAGCATGGAGGTGCATTGAAATTGTAATGAAAATATAACTCTGCCTGACACCAACAACAATACAGCTGATAAGAATCTATATATTTTTCATTTGTCTTTACTTTAAGTAGAACACCCAATTTGACTCAAATTTCCACAGATCTTCAGCAATGTTCAGTCGCCGGTTCACACTATTCGCCGTGACTGTATTAACAGTACGGTATGTCTGCTCTCACTCATCGCATAATTGTTTCAGATATCATCCACTGCTTCTTCCTACACATTTGTGAAAGTGAATAACACTTGTTAATGGATGCATTTTAATGAAACTTACCACGCACAGACACAATTTGCCTCAGATAACGACCAAAGATCATCTGATGGATGAAATAAATACTACGCAATGTAAAATAATCCAAATCTGACGGACACAAGTTCAACACAAAGTTTCGCTAGTGAGTAACTATAGTGCGTAGATCTATTAAATTATTACATTTTAAGTTTTTCTGGCAATATATAATGAATTTAATCAAATAGTTTGTAGATTTCATATAATGTGCGTATGAATACTCAACTTTGGGGTTGAATAGTGCGCCGCCAGATGCCACCACATGAAGCAACTGACTGACCTGCCACCTATGCAATTTTGTTGGAAAATGCAAATCCAGGTTGAAGAGTACCAAAACATTTACTTAAATATTTAATGTACAACTGCCAGCTGGGGAAAAATGAAAATAGCTTACTATTAATATATATATATAAAATATATATATAGTTTTAAACTTGATCTCAGGAATTGATTCATGTGTCATATAACATTACAAAACAAACACTAAGTCTGGTGTCTATATCTACTCTAGTGTATACAATATATAATCTAATAGTATTTCTAAATATTTACTTGATATACGCAAGTCGGTTCCAGTTTTTCGTATCAATTAATGGATGATATAAGAATATAATATTTAAACACTTCAAATTGGCCTCTTAGCCTACATATATACATGAATATAAGAATGAGAGTTAATACTGTTCAGGTCAATACTGCAAGTGGTTGATACTGTCATATTTACAAAACAAATTAGAGTAAAAATTCAATGCAAAACAATATGGCACGATGATCCCCAGGGCTGGTGAAGTGGCAAAAGAGGGAGTCTATGGGCTGGGTCAATGGGTGGGGTCTTCAGAGCCACATTGCGCTGACTTCAGATTGCGTGATGGGGTGTTGGATGCGAAAGGTTCCTTTGCCCAGGGGAAGGGGGGGGGGGGGCACCAATACTGCATTAACGTATTAAATAGGTTTATTTAGAAAATTGCCTAATGCCTTTATTACTTCCGGATTCTTACACGACAATAGGGCCTGGTGTGATTTGTCTAGGTCATGAAAATTAGGTATACTATCAGTTGCTTAAGTAATTCCAGCCTTGGTATTCCATTTTTGTTACATGTCAGTAAACAGTGAGATTCATCTTCTAACATTCACCACTCGCACAATTATCACATACTCTCATGCAAAGGATTTTTGGGGATTCATGTCTACCAGTTTCAATTTTGAGATTGTGGGAGCTAACTCTAAATCTTGCTATATCACTGTATGTTTTTTTTTTTAGGCAGGTTTAATAGTTGGTATGGCTCAATGCAGTAGCTGGCTTTAAATTTTTTATAGGTCCTGAGTTTAGGTTGGGTGTTCGTGTCATTTATTTCATTAAGAATTCTATCCTTTTCAATGTCATGAAGTACTAGTTTTATCTTATTTGTCAGCACACTGGGTTCTAGAGCTTGCCAATTAATTATGTTTGCTTCAGAGCTGATGCTTAACTTTAGTGTACCAGTTGCTCTGATCATTTGTATGTATTTTTTCGTATTTTTAAGCATTTATTTAATATGTTACTATTAAGTATTGTGTGAAGTCTTGCCCAGTAGTTTACTGTAGCAAGGTTTTGTCCGATGAGCAGTGGAAATCGTCCTGTTTCTGCATACACAGCTAACATAATTGAGACAAGTCTCAATTTAATTGGGGTTAATATAGGTGAAGTGTGGGATAATTTAGCACAAACCCACATGCAAAGCCATGCTCTCCGAAATAAGTAGCTCTGCACTGACAGGGCCTTGAAATTTGGTTTAGTTTTTGATCACCCACAATTCATGCTAAATCGGTAAATTTTTGTCTACCTGTCTTCATTCAGTCTAGGCCCTGAAATAGTGAAATATTATCATTTTAGCCCATATCCAATGAGAATTCAGCTCATTCTTAACTTCTTACCAAAGACCTTAAGACCGGGCGGGAGCCATCTGGTGTTGCTCTCAGACAATGCCCATGTGTTGATTTTGGGAACTTTTATCTATATGGTGTAAAGTAGAACAAGAAATGGGCTATTGGCACCTGACAATTGCATTACACTGCACCTGACTCCATGCTCCTTTCACAAAATAAAATAAAATAAAATGACAGCCTAAAAAATAAAATCTTAAGCCGTGGTAAGCTGAAATGTACGCTATTTCTGTGTGGAGTGTGTTATATTAAATGTAAAGAGGAAATAGGCTCCAATTTGCTTAGATAATGGGGAACTGCCCTCCCAACCCCCACCCTCTCAACCCCCAAAATGTGAGGGGCAATTTGCTTTCACTTATACTGCAATGAATTCTCACCAAGCATAATTGTTCATAATATAATTGTAGTATTTTTCTAGCAGACTGAAAACTGATTAGCAAAATGTATTTGAAATTTATTGTCACAGTAACATGAGAGTTCAATTTTAACAGTAAATATGATATTTTGCAGGTTTAGTAGCTCATAAAATGGCAACATTGATTGAAGTGTCACATGATAAATGTTGTGGGGGAATGGCAGAAAGTGTTCAGTCATGAGAGGTATATGAATTCAGACTGTTCATAGAAATTTTCAGGGTATTGATTTTCTTGCAAGACTTTTCATTTAATTTCATTAATATAATAGGGATGTTCCTAATTTATTTATGTAATGCAGTTTTAATATCCATGTAATAAAATGGCTGCTATTTACACAGTAAGTCACTGTTGATGTAACTTGGTTCTAGCCTAATGCACTGGTCTTGATGGTGCTGCTGTCGTTATATTGATGTGAAATATAGTATAGTGACGCCCCTCCCCCCCCCCCCCCCTCAGTGTGTGTTGTAGAGGTCCCAGTACCACTGTACTGGTCTGCAGTGGAAGGGTCCCAGTGGTATTTGGTGTATCATGCTGCTCAGGGTGGATACCCAGTGTGTTGATGTAATCTCTGTTAACCTGATAAACGGGGAAAAGACCAGACCTCAACCGAATTTAATCACCACATAAGTGAATTGCTGGGAGGGAGTGAGCTCTGACTTTCTACATGCACTAACCATTCCATCCATTGGAGAAGCTCCAATGCCCTGTTGGTGTAGGTTCTCAGCGTGTGTTGGTTTTTCTCCCTTAACCAGTAATAAGGTAATGTCTAAGCCTGCAAGATGATAACCAAGTCCTTGAAGCTTCTTTTTGGGTAGTGAAGAAGTCATCTAGAGAGTTGAAGGCTTCGCTGTTGCTCTCTCTCAATTGATCGAACAAATTGGCTGTGACTGTTTTGATTGGTTGAGCTGGCACACAGCTTTTCTTGTTTCATCTAATCAATAGTCTGTACCCATTTTTCTAGGCTTTTTGCAATGTTGCCATCCACACTGGGTGACCTAAAGCGCAAAGCTGGTTCGTTTTGCACCATTTTGTCATGATGAATAGTGTAGAATTTAACTTTGGGTATGTACAATATGTAACGTTCACCTTGTCAAACATTTCTTCCTTTGGCAATGCCCCTGTGGAGCGGCAAGTTTGTCTTTCTATTGGTGGCACCCTAGCTCCTAAAATACAAGTGACTCATCTGGGTAGATCAGGTAATTGTTGAATCCCTAACACTTGATGTGCTAGCACAACTTATGCCTAAAATTAAGCTCTGCTTCTTTGTCGGTTTTCGGTTGTTTATGGCCCAGTCACTATGTTCTTGTTCTAGAGATGTGTGTCGACTTGTACCTGGTTGGGCAGTGTTTACTGTCAAAGTGATAGGACCTCTGATGGCCATGATGGTATGTGCAGAAGCCGGAGCAGAGGTCACAGCTGGTGTTGAGACTGGTGGGAAAGCCCATCCGCTGTAAGGCCACCAATAGGGTCTCCAGCCTGTTCCTGGAATCATTGAAATCAGAGTTAGGCTTTTATTAATTTTCATGAGACAGGACAAATTATGATGAGTGTTATATATAAACTAGGGTGAAAGTCAGCCGAGTTGGTTTGGTAGAACTGCTGCACCTTCTTGGCCGTGGGGGTGGTGTGGCAGGGAGCCTTATCCTGGATCCAAGCATAGTCAGGGTAGTTGGCCTTCAGCCATGACAAGACATGGCACCCAGTACCATGTAGTAGGCATCTACACCCACTCCTTCTCCAGGCTTAAAGAAGAAGGGCAGCATCTTCTTGCCGTCGGAGGCCACTACACCCAAGACCATGACCTGGGCTGGATGCTTGTCCTGAGGGTGCCCTTGACAATAGGTGTCAACTGCTTAAGGAATCGGTAATTTCGGTGGTTTAAAACAGCATCTACCATTGTTGGGATTGAATTTGGCACCGAGCAAATCCATTATAGTTGCAAAAATAAGTGGAACTGACTGGCTACATTTTGTTTTTATATTTGTTTCACAACGTTCAGTAAAGTGGTTGTTTGGTTTTTTGTACTAAAGTTCATTCCAGGTTTTGCATCCCCACCCTGTAAACATCGAATTGTCAATAAACTGTGTGAAAAATGAAATACCAAATACCTCTGGCACATTATCTTAATTACAAAACAGTTGGTTGAGACAGGCAGGTATAACAATGATTTAACAAATCCCAGTCGTACTTTGAACTTTGCCATATGAAGAATAAAAATGGACTTTCTGGATGTGTTCATTTAGCCATTAAAACTCATTTTCTTGAAAACATTGCCTTAATTTTTTTTATTACTAATTTGAATACCTGTGGAGACATGAATTTGGGTGATAATGAAAAAGGCAACTTACCCAGGCAGAATGAACACGTAGACTGTAAATACTGCCCCTGTAATGCGAGTCCATAATGATTTAGGATGAATTGCCTTGACAGTGGACATGCAGCCTTTCAATGCAATACAGCATCAAGCTAACGTTCTCACCATACATTCGTAACAGATAGATGTTCAATATAATTTTGGTTCATATACAGTCACCATGAAGCTGTCCCAATGTACCCCGTTCTTACTGTCCCAATGGTCCCCTTGCAGTGGTTTATTCAAGAACTGCTTGGTAATTCTTCTATCCACGCTGTGTGAGGGTACTACTATGCTTAATCAAATCCCTATGAAAGGCACATATGAAACACGTATATAGCGCAACTGCTGTGCACTGTAGTATGAAATGCTAGGGTTCAAAATAAGAATGGAAAATTTACTTCAGATTTAAAAAAACATGTAATGATCTACCTAAGCTAAATGCTTCACTTGATCCTGACTCCACAGATGAAATGAAGATGCTCAACTTTTGCTTATAGGTCATTCAAGTGGTCTCAGATTATGGAATGACCTCCCAATGAAAATAAGAGCAATGGGCTCAATTTCATAATTTCGAAAGACTCTTAAGACTTTAGGATATTTATCTAATCAATTTTCACTTATTTTAAATAATATTTCTCTTCCGATGAATTTAAAGCTTTACATCGTTTTCATATTTTTTTACACAAATATAGATTTTATATTCAATTGTCAAGTGCCATTGCTGTATTTCTATATATAGATGTCGCTGTATGTATTATATATGTAAAATATAACTGTGTTTTATGATACAAGCTGTATGTATGAAAATTCTGATTGGATTTTATAAGGAGTGGTTAAACAGCTAAACTAATGTCAACTTCTATGTAAATACTTAAATTTGGTGGCTGAAACCATCTGTTACTATAGTCTTTGTTGTATTCCCTATTTTTGATTATTTTGTGATTGCTTTTATTTCTTTTTATCTTTTGTACTTGTGACATATATGTCTTTTCTGACATCTTCCGTCAATAAAAATTATATATAAATATATATATATATGTATAAATTTGAGTAAACTAAACTAAACCTAGGCATGGACCATGGCAATGAGATAAAGGATGAAACAGCCATCTAACTTAGGCTTGACCGGGATTTGAACCTGGGATCCAGTGGTTGGAAGCGCGCTGTTATTGGCATTGAGAAACTGAGTATAATTTTAAAAACCACTGCTCTTCTCTCCCTAGACCTGTGTAAATGAATACTTTGCATTGGGCAACCAAAAACCTTTTTTTAACATTTCTCTCCGTAATATAGTGCAGATGTCACTGGTCATTGAATTGATAACTAGTCTTTAAATTCATAATAAAAAATTGAAATATATATATACCAGCTACTTACGATCACACTTACTTCTCTCTTCCGTCTCATTGATTTGAACCGACTCTGATGATTTAATTTCAAAGTTGCACCACACCTTCCTTGTTACGCTTTAACTTTTGTCACGTTTTAGTCATTTTAATGACTTGAAATTGCTTAATTGAGGCTTGTGACATCATTTTTGCAAAGCCCCACCCTTTCTGTAATGTAATATAAGTGATCAAAAGAAACTGTCGACTATAAAAAGGTGTCGGATAGTTTCATTCTCTATCCCTGTAAAATGGAGGCTGCTGAGAATTTCTCCTATTCTACTCAGGTGAGTATTATTATTGTAATGAGTATATATATATATATATATATATATATATATATATATATATATGTATATGTTTGTTTTACTTACATTTTATTAAATATATCAGTCTACATTGACGCAAGAAAGTTTTTGCACACCCAGACAGGCAAACAGACATACCGACAGACAGACAGACAGACAAAGACATTTATTTACACAAAGAGACACGCATTTCATATATGAACATTGTTTGAAACATACATAGACAAATAAACAAGTAAAGAGATATTTAAAAGGTATTTTTCTCTATGTGTGGGAGGCTTCTCTAAGGTGTTTAAAGGTAGGCTGAAATCTCCTGAGTCACTGATTACAATTTATTAAGTTAAATAGAATATTTCAAGAATAATAATAGTAACAATAATGATAATAGATATAATAATGGATATCTTAGAACCCTATAACACTATAATATAAGCAATGATAAGATGAACTGCAGAAAATAAGTCATCAAAATTCACAAAAGGGTATAATGACTCAAACACAGGCATTTATGAAGCAAAGCCCACCCTGAAGAGGATACAAATAAAAGCCAGCTTTAATAAATAGAACACATAAAAAAAGAAAATAGGATTTCAAAATATATAAATAATAAGAAAATAGGACTATGAAGTATTAATAAAAAGTAAAAAAGAAAAAAAAACAATTAATTTATATACACAAAGAAGAAAGTAAAAAAAAAAAAAAAAAATATATATATATATATATTGTTATGTTTATATTTCATACTTTTAATATTGTTAATATATTTGGAGTTATTTTTAGTTTACAAATACACAATGTATTTAAATACACAGAGTAATTCTCTATGTATTTAGAGTCCACATATGGAGCTCATCTATTATGAATAGGACAGGCCTTACCATCTGCCTATATTATCTAAGAATTACAATAGACCATTCTGCTGTACCATTAGATAAAGTAGCCAACAGCTGGATAACCAGCCTCTGTATTGATCACTTGATCCCTTGGATCTCAGCCATAGTATTGTAGCCACCTAGTGGCCATCTCTGGACTACCTCTTATGTAAGAGTAGGCCAAGGGTATATAATAGAGGAGAACACCACTGAACTTGATCTGTCATTCTGAACTTCATCCTTCATCATCACTTTATGTTTCATCATATAAAGCCTCTCAACTCCACATCAGACTTTGTCTTCCATATTATAATATAACTAGTATAAAAAAAACTAGTATAAACAAAAACGAAATTCACAGAGATAGAAAACTATAAATTATTTCATTATAGAAAATAACAATTTTGGTGATGGATTTTTTTATATAATAAAAGACGTCCTCCTGTTGATTTAAATCCAATAAAAGTGATGAGTAACTGTTGTTGTCTTATGGCGTTTGTATTAGCATTGTTTATTTAAAAATAACATGGATGGGGCACTGACTTGATTTAAATCATAACCAATGTTAACGGCTTTTTACAGGCAGATCAGAGTTGGACTGATGTCGCTGTGACAGGCAATGCAACAGAATCTATTTTCGATACAGCAAAATCTCTATTTGTAACTATCTTTTTTTATATTTTTTAAATTATATAGTGTTTCATTAAATGTCATCTATAATGAATAATTATGGATTTTCCGCATATTGAGCAGCTTGTTACATACTTATGTACCAACTTTCTCATTTCAGAAGCACTTCATCGAATGGGAAATAGTAGAGTATATATCAAAGTATGCGCGTTATATTATATTGCCACTAGGATTTTTTGGTAATATAATGACCATAATTGTATTTTTAGGAACTAACTTAAGAAAAACTATCATGGCTTTTCAATTCAGTTATTTAGCTGTAAGTGATATGGGATTACTTATAATGTATCATATCCCGCAGTGGTTACCTAATGGAATTATATTTTATACAAAAGAGTATTTATGCAAAGTGAGAGATTGCAGTATATACAGTCTACGTGTTCACTCTGCCTGGGTAAGTTGCCTTTTTCATATACTGCAATGCAAATAGAATAAATTTACAGTATACATTGGCCTGTGTTCTATTGATGTAGCAGGAGCCAGTGACAAAGGAGTAACGATATTTACTGTCACAGTGAAGCGCTACAATTACAGCCAAATTCATAGACTTGGAAACAAGTCTAGAAGAGTTGGAAGCTGAGCCCTCCCACATGGGTCCCCAGGGCTATGTGAATCAATGACTCTTATTGGTTGAAGGACTGCCTTGACCAATGTCAGTCCTGGACACACATGACGTCTTCAGGATTTTAGCTTGCAACTCCATGTGACTGGTTTCCAAATTTATGAATTTGGCTATTAAGTTACAACATATTTCATAGTCTCAGAAAATAAAATCCTAAGGATGTCATATGAATCCAGGACTCCCAATGTATCAGCCAATTGAAGTCCTTGATTCACATGATCTAAACAAGTTCTCAAATTAACTCAACTGAACCCACTCTGTTGGGTCGAAAAATAATGTTACAATCTATGGAACATTTCTGAATTAAAGTTGAAGAATTTCTTGATTTTTCATTAATTTCCTTTAATATTCCTGCTGTCCAGCATTTTATTTTTGTATATTTAAAGCCTAAACATATTGCAATTTCAGATTCTGGTAGCCATTGCAGTTGAGCGTCTAATCGCTGTAATTTTGCCGCATAAGGCAAAAATCCTCTGCACTCGGCCAAAAGTTATTAAGACTCTTCTTGCCATTACAGTTCTGACTTGGCTTGCTATGTCACCCACTTGGTTCTTTGTAGGGTTAATGTGAGTATGTAAAGCTTATGTAGCACTACTAACCAATATTTAAGTGGTTAAATTGCCAAGGTCATGCCCAACTTATCTGAAGATCCTTGGTACGATCCCCCAACCTGGAGACCCTTGACAAGCAGCGTCTCAGCTGGAAGGTGTTTGCATGTTACTTTAAATGAGTCATGACTTGAACGTCTGTGCTGGGGCAAGTGAAAAACCCCAACACGTAAGATGGTGTGGACTTCATGCCTTGTCTCCCATCATTACATTACATCTGTCTCAGCAGATGCCCATATAAGCTGACTAAACTTCAGAGATGGTTTAGTTTGACCCAATAACCAGTGGTGCATAATGTTTCAAGGGCAAAGGAAGGTACAATAACATGTAATAACTGCCCACCAGATTGACTTGTTTCTTTTTTTCTGATTACTGAATGTAAAGTTTACTCTGTTAACCTTCAGCCATAGTAACAAAGCAGGTTTATTGTAATGAATAAATGTCAGGAATGGTAATCGCTGCCCTTATTACAGCAAACTGCCAATCTCCGCATCCTCCATTCTGACTCTGCTGTAACAAAGCATTAGAATGTTACCAGGTAATAAAAACATATTAACATTACGTCTGGTCGGCATGGACCTTTTAATTGTCGTCTAGCATCATGTCACATATCAGAGTGTGCTAATAGGAATCCAGAATCAGATATTAAACAAAGCTATATCAAGCTTTCATGACTTTCAAGGTTGGTAACTTGTCTTTTCAGAAAAGTTCGTGACACAAATGGGACTATTATTGGTACTGGTGGGTGTTCTTATGTATCTGTGGAAAAATATGCATGGTTTTCTGGCACCTACTGGTTCTGGTTTGACATTATGCTGTCAACACTCATTCCTTCTGTGACAATGTACGTCATCAATTCTATCATCATCTACAAAGTAGTCAAGGCTTACATCCATCGCAAGAGAATGCAGCATTCTAACCACTCGCATGAGAGGTAAGTCGAAAAATAAAGGTAAATGCTAGTCCATCGAATCTACGCCTATTTTCTGGAGACTTTCTGGTGCCCCTGGCTGGGGTGCTATAAACATCAGAATAAAATTACTGCAACTGATGTTCTAAATTTTGTTTCCCAGTGCGAATGTTTTGAAATCCATAATAACATTTAGTATGATAACAACAACAGTTACTGCATGCCTGCTCTTGCTAGTAAGTGTTCAATGTTGATTGTGAAAAGATATGCATTACATATTTAAAATATATATTTTGATATAGTTGACTTACGTTTCAGTTCTGACGAATTCGGCAAAGTAAAGAAAATGATTGCTACTATTCTGTCTCTGACAACAGCTTTCATGCTTTTCAATATGCCTTACGGATTGTATCAATTAATAGCATCTGGTAGCAAACTGCACTTTGAAACAAGTCCAAGAGACAAGGCCAGGGTAAGATGATTTATGAATTTTTCATTAATTATGATGATGATTATTTATTCAGGGCACAATTTACAAAATGACATTTATATATAAAAATATGTATAAAAATTATGTGCGCCTTTGGAAGACTCTCCCTAATACCGTCATGTTGCTTTTGGGGAGCCACCCAGCGGAGATTCCAGTCAGATGCTAATTTACATAGTTATCGAAAATGTTGTTTATTTATTAATTAATTTATTTTATGAGGAATAGCCACAAAACAAACAAAAGCAGTTCTGAATGTTACAGTCTGTTGAATATGATTCTATTATTTAGTTTTTCGCATACTTTTAAAAAGTAGAAAATCTATGGGTGTAAACCTTTTCTGTTATCGAATTGTCCATTCTTTTATAATTTTTTGGTATTCGGTAGTCACTGTGCATACTTTGTTTTGCAAATTCATGTCTTACTAAAGGTATCTAAAAATGTTTTGATTTTGAGTGTGATATATCAGTTGTGATCTACCTGCCTGCAAGTTTCTTTTTATCAAATCAAAATATTCCATTGTTTTCAATGAAGCTTAGGTCTGTAGAAAACTTCTGATTTTGTGTCACTTAAGTCAATGCTGTAGCCAGGCTGAAGCAGAATTGTTTTAATTTATTTAGTTGAAAAAGTTTGGATGACACCAATATTATGCAGGACTTATATATGAAGATTCCTCTAGTTTATAAGTCTAGCCACAGCAATTTAACACTGCTGGATCAGCTTTTAACAAACTACTTGGAATTTCAAAAGTCTACAAGAAAATTCTCTAAGGGATCTTTGAAATATTATGATAGAAAGGACTTAATCTATTTTTTATCTATATATGTACTTATGAAATTTTTTTTTTGTATTTTATAAGGGTCAGTTATGATTTTATACTGTTTTTCAGTAATGCCTGGTACTCCTATTGTCACCAAGCGAAAATTCTATTTTTAGAAACTATCGTGTAGAAGCTATCAATAAATTGTTCAATCTTTTAAGATAGGTTATGTGTCAACATCTAAAACAGCTGCAGTCTGCTTCAGGATTTACTTCAATTCAGAAACAATTTTCATCCCATGACACAATTTGTTTGCTTTGCTAAACATTCACAAAGTATGCAATCCTTCCTTTACAAACAATAACTATTTTTATGTAAATATTTATGCAAATGAGCCAATTCCTACTTCCCGTGTGTGCTTGCCTGAAAAGTTTGCTTACAACCTTCTAGTCTTTAAGAGTAAAGGATCTATAACTAGCTTAGCCACAAACATACAGAAAATAAATATTGGTTCATCTTTAGTCAAAAATGATCAAATATCAGGAACTAACCTCCTTTTCCTTTAAACTTGTTTTATTTAGAGACTTCTTGCTGGTTTTCTCACTCATCGTATCTATTTGCTGAATAATTGCATAAACTTCTACCTCTACTGTTTAACCGGGACTGAATTTCGCAGACGTTTAGTGGGTCTCTTTTGGCTTGTCATTAAACCGTTTGGATGCAAACGAAGAAATCCCTTGCAACGCCAATCAACTCTTCAAACCGATGCGGAAGCCACTGTATAACACAGAATGTATATAAATGTTAATTTGAGAACATTAATTTATAAAGTGAAAGACTCGCCATGTGTGATCAACTGTTTGTTTTAAATTAATAGACAGCAATATAGCTGTTGATGGACTTCACTGTTTACTACGGTTATTTCAATATGATGATTTATTTGAACATGCTACACTTACATTTTAATGTTTAATTGTGATCATCTTTGATCATTCCTAAACTTATGTATTGAGGAAATACTTGTGATGGTTTTATTAATAATTAAACAACAATAAACAAAGAATTCCGATCTTCAAGACTTCTTCACTATGTAATTGTTTTACTTTTCAAGACATGTTGATGTCTTTTTTGGACTGATCCGAAGGATACATAATTCTGGCATACACTGGATTTTTGCTGTCACAATAATTATATTCTTCTTAATAAAACTGAACTGCTCAGTCATACTTCTACTCAATTAGATGATATTGATGATCCTTTTTGCTGCTTTCTTTCAGATTGATCAATTTATTAGTTGTGGTGTTCCTCGATCTCTTATCCAAATTTTTATGTAGCACAGACATCAGCTGATTTTTATCGTTTTAGAATTATCTGCTTGCGTAGTTTTTGATCTTTGCACTTCAGCCACGTTATTTTTGCACAAAGAGGTCCCACTTCAGCAATGCTAGGCTCTGCTCTATATGAAACAGAAGGCAGATAATTGGCAGAAAGAATTAAATTGTTTCCCTTAAACTAAGTACTTTAACTAAGCCTGCTTATGGGGAAACATTATGTGACTAATCTATTCAATAAACATCAGAGATCAGTGTAAGCTATAGACTTGGAATGCTCCCGCTTCAAACTGGAACTCTCAGGTGGATGAGACATTAAATTGGTGGTCCCTTGTACTCGGTGTCTCTGCTGCAAGTAAAAGATCCACCCATGGGTAAATGTGTAACCATATGGATTGGAAACCACCAAAAACATATTGTACTGTAGAACACTCTTGGGGTTTACCATCTTGGTAAATATGACTAATATGCAAATTTCGCATTAAAAATTTTGCTTAAAGAAGGGACATCACAATATAGGCTCCCCCACTGAAACTCACACATTTTTTAATCTGGCAGATCCTTAAAGTAGAGATTCTAGAGAATATATTGGTACCTATTAAGTTATGTATATATTTTTATGTTCACCTACTTAAAAAATATGGCCTTTTTTGGTTTTCTCCTGCTGCACTATGGAGGATAGTTGTGAAATATGAAAGTAATTCATCTCGAGGGATAATGGTGGTACAATGCAAAAGATCACTATGAACATAAAATTGCACTGGTATGAAAAAGTTCAAATAAAGACACACATTTTTAATACCATAGAAAAAATTATATTTTTTTCCATCTCCAGCTTAATTAGGAGAGCAAGCCTAAAGTTAATATAATGCTGATAATAATTCACATCGACATCTGTGGACTTGACCTTTCTATAAACCTATGGAATCATACATATTAGATTGATAGATATAGGTCCTACCTTTTGGACAATATATCTTTTACGCCATCTAATTTGCCTAAATTCGTCTAAGTAAGTAAATGTACTGTATCGAAGTTGGCTTTATACAAATCAGTTTGGCGGTGACACTGATCAATGCAACACAGAAAACACTGATACAACAAATGAACTAGTGAAACTAGAACTGACACAAGCTTGGATTTTCTATGGTATTATAAATGTGTCTTTATTGGAACTGTTTCATGCCAATACAATTTACGTCCATATTGGTGATCTATTGTTTTGTACCCTCAATACCATGAAATACTTTTCATCGTCCATCCTACGCGAAATGCTTTTTCACTTGCATCATGTATTTTTTCACGGCCATCCTCCATGACATACTATTTCACTACCAATTTCCATAAAATACCTTTTCACTACAAACCTCCATGAAATAGTATTTTCACTACCAACTTCCATGAACTGCTTTTCACGGACATCCTCCATGATATACTTTGGTCAGCATGGAAGCTTGTGAGGATATGTTTAAGTCATGGTTCAAACTAATTGTTTCTACATCTGAATGCTTTTTTAGCATAGGATACTCCAATAGTGTTATTCAATATTTGTTGTCAGTAATTGATTCATTACTCCACTGTTTCAGAGTTTAACATTGTTAAATAACTCTTTACATAGCTCTGATTCTGCTGTCACTGACTTAATGATGGACTGACTGTATTATCAGAGCCCCATGGCTGTAATGCTTAAAATCTTAAAATTGCTAAATATTGCATTTCAAATCAGTTATTTAAGACACTTGTTAGCTATTCCAATCAAGAAACACACAAAACAACATTATGCATGCTTAGAATAAATAGATACTTAATTTTTTTCCCAGGTACATACTAAATATGCCCTTATACATTTTTTTTTGTATTTTTTGTTATGCTGGAGGATAGTTAATCCAAATAAAGATAAATTTAATAATATTCATTGTCGGTTAAAGCAAGCCATCTGGTCGGTCAATCCATCAGTCATAATGGTCCCTTAGGATCCCTGTAAGAATAAAAAATTGTTTTTATAAATTTCTAAAATTGCTACAATTAAGCTGCATAATCATCATAGTGCCAAATGGGCCCTGTAGAGTAGTTAAAAAAAAAGAAAAAAAGTTTAAACTCTTTAGACTATTGTCAACACTTGTCTTTTAAATAAACAAAACTTGCAACAGATTAATAGATAACAAATTTTATTCACTTTCTGTTCTTAAATTCTACCTTGCTTGCACACTCATTGAAAGTTCCTGTCTCAAGATTTAGCATAGGCAAATAATTATATAAACCAATACAACCTTCTGGTCTCATGATATTAATTACCATTACATTCTCATTTGTGCACAGAAATTTAACTTTAAGCTACAATAAATGATATAAATAGAGTTTCTCATGCTGATGATGCCATTTCAATTGTGTTTCCAATGTTTTGGTCTGGCTTTTCTTTCAATTTATGATTTATTTTTTGTAATTAATAAATGTAATGTGTCTTGATTTATTAAGGCAACTTTAAATTACTCATAGAAATTTGCAGCGATAATAGTTCGACAGTTTAATGATACTTACCATAATCTGTAGGTCTCCAAATATGAGATATATAGCAGGCTTACGATAGGGTTGGTACGGTTGCTGATGTCCCTGAAATGTCAACAGTAGGTCTATATTTTATGTTTCAGTAAAAACATATATATTATATATATATATATAAAAGGCACATCAATTGATTGATGAGTCTATATTGAAGTCACATAGGCATTACATTTTACAATAAAAGATTGAACATTTATAAGCCAATGTATAATAATACAATAGTATGCATTTTGCTGCTGAGCTCCTTAAAACAATGGAAAAAAATATATATATAAAAACATGAATATTAATAAATAAATAGTTGATGCAAAAAGACAAAATTATGAATTGTTAAAAACATATACAAAAGAGGGGTAAAAACTTTTAATAAAACACTTGTTAGCATAAAAAGTCCTTAAACGTTTTCCAGATTTAAAAAAGGTAAAAATAGAATTTGTAGGATGGCATTCATCTTGGATTATGGCTACAGTTCTTTAGCTTCTTTCATTGTATATGCTGTGGGGTGATGGCAGGCCAGTTCCAATTATTTTCTCAACTTTGCAATAACAGAGCTGAGTTTCTTGATATCAGTCTTACTAGCAACCAGACTGTAATGGATCTTGTGAAAACCCTTTCAATTATGGCACGCTAGAAACTGACTAGAATAAACCGCTGCTCCTGGAAGGATTTTAGAGTGCGTAGAAAATATAGTCACTGGCGAGCTTTTTTCATAAAGTCAGTTCAATTTCCATGCCACTTCCAAGTCAAGAAATTAGAAGCTTGCAACTTCTTTAACAGTCTGATCATGGACGAAAAGGGGATATTTGCTGTTCTTTCTTCTTCTTAAATTGATGATGACCTCCTTGGTTTTGGCAACATTAAGAGTCAAATTGTTTTTGTGTCATCAGCAAATTTAACAAGGGAAGTCTGTTTATAAATAGTGGGGACACTGTGTCAGTGACTCAAACTTATTATCCATGTAGGTATTTAATAAGACCAAAAAAACAAGTGGATATTAATTTTGGGTTATACTTTAGTATGCAACTGTTCACATTGTTCAGGATCATTAATTTCATGAGATACCAAATATTCCCCGTTATGTGTAACATCCATAGTCCGTCAGAAAAGTTCATTCACCATCAGTGTATTGCGGTTTCAAACCTGACGCCCAGGTAGGATCCAAAATATTCCGATAGAGGTTGTTGATAGATGACACGTCACATCCATCATCCTTTTCATATCAGAAGATTTTGGATCCACCTGTGGACGTCACTATTATAGCTGGCAACTTTGTCGATGACCACAATGCCGACTGAAAAAATAGTTTGTTTCCGATTCCGACCGACTCGACTTCACTAGGCCCGACCTGAGTTTCTTTAAGGCATATGACAAATTTGGACATTCGGCACTAAATATTCTGCTTTTGAACTCAAATCTTAGAGGAAGAAATAACAAATTTTACAAATCCCCGACCAACCGACCAAATCTTTTTAAACAAAATAATCGAAAATAGATTTATTTTCCAATCGACCTGACTTTGAGCAGTGAGCACTGTACTAATGTACATAGATCAAGTGAAAAAACACAGCAAAATAAACCACAATAAACAAACATAAATCTTACCAGATAAGGTACATGGTGTTGTGGGGAATGGGTTACGACCTGCACCAAGCAAAATATAACTTGTGAATTGTGCATTTGTGGCTCATAGCTCATTTAACACGTATTTGAAATGTGTCTGTGTAAATTCAATACTCTGAGTGGTTAGAACAATATATATCGTTGAACACTCCACAGAAACGGTGCACTTTTGGCAACTTCAGTGTAAAAACTGAAATTTTCAACCTTTCAAAAATCCATCAAAATTATGGATTTTAGTACATTTCAGTGTTGTAACATGACAAGAAAACATTTTCATCTCAGGAAGGATAGTAACAGGAAAGACATTTAAGGAAACTTTATGCAATATCTGAAAGGGAAATAGTGGTAATTTCAACCAAGTTTTAATTCCATTTCGTAATATGGAGTACATTCAGAATTGCTTTGAAGTTTTTTTCTATGATAAATAGTTTCCTCATAACCTTGGTAACAGGAATGACGCACATAAAAGTCATCAAACTCTTTTCTTTAAATACTGAAAGCTAATTTTCCAATATGTAAGATAAGCAGACATGCTGAAGTCACCCAAACCAGCACTGTCATCTCTTGGAAGGTGCAAAGACCTTACAATCTTTGTCTTTTATCTAACGGCATTTTAAAACCACGGTAACAGGAGGGACATTGATTTTGTGGACAAACTTAAACAAATGGGTAATGTTACTGGAACTGCAAATATTTCCAAATTTTCTTCACCAGTTGAAAATTCGACTTCTTCTGATTATATCTATGTGAATATCATAAATGATTATTAACTTACATTAATTGAACAGGGTAAAGATATATATAAAATGAGGTGTGGGACATGCTGCCTTTTACAGCAAAAAGAGCAAAAATATGGACTCCTGCAAAATTTCTTGTGTCTAATAATATCTTAAAATTGGTCTGCCCATCCCCATAACACATTCATATCATTAAAACTATTTTGCAAGTTATAATCACATCTGAAAGTTGATTAGGGGGGGGGGGGGTGTGCAGTTTCTGTGGAATGAGCCATATAACACTTTATTGAAGAAGAAGACAACCATTTCATTTCTTTCCACTTGACATTTTTGGCAACCCAGTAGTTTTTTGTTTCCATTGTCTGATGTTGTTCAACCACACGAACACACCGAAATTGCTGCATGTCACCATAGTGTCTTTCAGCAATATTCCCGCCTTTAGCAGAGTTGAGGGCTTTAACAGTGACGTGAAGGGACAGATCCAAAACATTGAATGAAATTTGTGACACATATTGTGTTAGTTATCAACCAATTATTTCTGTCAGAATGTTTTGGATTCACCCTGGACGTCATTTTTAAAGGTCACAACTCCATAGATGACCATGACGTTGATGACACGCACTGTTACTTAGCGCGTACTGTTACTTAGACCTATTTCACCGAGCTACGCCAAACAACTTCTCTGAAATTTATGAAAACCTACCATTGCAAGCCTGGTTGCAGGAGCACTGCATCATACTCTTCAACTTGACTTGAACATCGGACCCTCCACATTTCGCGTCGACTGTTATGTAGTCACCATCTCCTGAACAGCAGTTACATTGGGAGAATCCTGAAACCTCTATCTCATCTATGGTAATTGAGCCATGCTGGACAAAGGAAAAAGACAGAATATTGCAGTAGGACTATTTTTAATTAATTGTATCAGTTGTTACTCTTCTTCTCTTGATAAAACTGCAGGGAATCTGAGTAAGATAGTAGTAAGATAAAGGATTAAAGGTAATAGTAAATGTAGGTGATGGACCACTGATTATGGCACCTTGAGTCCTTGACAGCTGTCACTTTAACAGCTTAACGACTGCTATTACGCTGCCTCTCCTATTCAAGGTAGTGCCTTTTTCAACTCCTCAGTTCTTCTATGACTGGTGTTAGAAACTAGCAAGGTGTGATATAATCTCTTTGGAGAGGTGTTATTGTTTAGAGTGCAAAGATGTAGTCTCCATTTTTCGGATTTTCAACTTTTACAGGCTTTCAAATAATATGCTGATTTCCTATGTAAGATATTGTTAATTTTGCTCTCTATTGAACATTGCCTAATGTGATAAACAATACCTTTGAGACACAGTAACTTGTCACACTTGGTTGAATTTTTTTATGTGGATTAATACGTATTGCAAAGGATTGACCACCATTCTGAAATTACATATACGCTTTGGGTGTTGAATGTCTTTTGCTGTCGAATATAATAAATCATTATCATCATCATATATAGAAACAGCACAGCTTACCTGCTCCCCAGCGCATTTGCCCATACAGATGCCCCTGCTAACTGGCTGCTTACTCTTGCATTTGTTGCCTGCAAGGTCTGTGAATTCTAAGTGGTTTTCGATTGTGTGTAATGAACAATCTTCAGTTTTTTGTTTTTCTGAAATTTTTATAAAGACACAAATTACTAATATGGCAATTCAGTTCAATTCAAACTGATGTCTAAAAGGCATATTGTTCTAGTTAAACAAAATAAAATGGTTCACTTATATGGCTGTTCAATTCAATTCACTTGATTCAGTAATATTATTTAGCCTTTCATGTTAGATAGATAGATAGAAAGATAGATAGAAAGATAGATAGATAGATAGATAGATAGATAGATAGATAGATAGATAGATAGATAGATAGATAGATAGAGATAGATAGCTTGACATATAGGCAGATAGATAGATAGATAGATAGATAGATAGATAGCTTGACATATGGGCAGATAGATAGATAGATAGACAGATAGATAAATAGATAGATAGATAAATCTTTATTTAGTATAGTTTACAAAATGTAAAACACAGTTACATTAATGTGCACAAATACATTGATAGTGTGACACTGAAATATTCATGTTGTTTATACATAAAATGGATTTAAAAAGGGCCCAGAAAATCAGTTCCAGCACAGCATTTGGACTATAAAATGTGAGTTTACTGCACTTAAAATTACTTGGTGGACAGCCTGACAATGCATAACCTGAGCAGGACAAATTACCCCATTGCATCATTACATACAGTAATGATTTATCAATTTATCACTCAATGCTCACTGGTCTGATGCTCAGTCATACATGACCACCTGTCAGAGGCGATGTAATGATGATATGATAAAGCTTGGAGTCCACCCCATTGAAATCCTTACCTTCTTCAGGTTCGCATGCACAGCATTCTGTTGTGCTTGGAACTTGTTGGAATCCCGGTGCACAAGTACACGAATCGGATTGATTGGTCATTCGAATAGTTCCCATGATGCACTCATACTGGATACAGGTGTCATTTTCATCAGGCCAGACTTGAGGAGTGTCCTGCAATGTCACAGAA
Organism: Alitta virens; assembly: GCA_932294295.1. Lineage (NCBI taxonomy): Eukaryota > Metazoa > Annelida > Polychaeta > Phyllodocida > Nereididae > Alitta > Alitta virens. The sequence goes on from OW028579.1 coordinate 21,120,481, forward strand.
GGAAGTTATTATCACTTTTGATATGAAACATACTTTGACCCATGAAAAAGCCATTCAGATTTGGCTTCAAGGGTTTTGTTGCTTTGAATAAAGGCATCAAAAACTATTTTTTGTTATAATTTTCTGACAATTATGTTGCTATTCTAGGCCTTTACATCTTACCAGACAACTTGAACCTATGATTTAGAAGATTGCTAAAAACCCTGTTAGCTTAGTGCAAAACATGTCATCATTTGCAATAACATTAAAAGCAATCAATACAACAAAAAGAATGGTTTAGGATTGATGATCTGCTACAGACTACAGTACATTGCAATGTTTCAATGTCTCAATGGTACTGGGTCTGAAACTTAGTCTGCTTTTATGACCTGCTGCCGGAGGCAGACGAAATGATGAGATGATAAGGCCGGGAGTCCACACTATGTTACACTTTCACCCCATGGTTGGGGCCTTTTACTTGCCTTAGCATAGACACTGAGTACAAGGCACCTCCAATTTAACTTCTCGTGCGATCGAAATCCATTTGCATTGGAGCCATTTGAAATTAAACTAAATGACTCACTGTTCCATTGTCAAACTGGCATGAGAAACACTCATCCAGGGAAACACATTCTTCGTTCTTCCTGTGAAATCCTTCCTTACAAGCACACGCATTCATGACGACCTCCGTCTGGCAAGTCAGGATTTCTGTCCCGAAGCTCTCGCAAGTGGGTTCGCATCTTTCTGCCACGTAAGCTTCATTCTCACCACATTCTGTAAAATAAATGCAAAAAATGTAAAAGAGGTAACTAATTTGAAGTACTTTAAACTGGCAAATAGTGAAATGAAAACAGAACAAGTTTATTGTGGAATACTTTAGATTCACAAATAGTGCATAGCTCTATGCGTAATATAGTGGGTAATGGACAGGTTCGAAGTTTAAGTGTTAATTCACAACTACACAGCAAAGTTCTGATCTAGTTATTTTATCCTTAAGAGAGACATCTTATTTGAGGTTGACTTTTGTGTAATTCAGTTATATGGATAATATCAAGCAAATATGTCAGCATAATCTCCTAGCTTTGAAGTGTTTAACTGATTGACATTCAATGTGTAATTTGGGTGACCAATATACTAAGATTATCATGATTTGACGATGTGGTTATGTATTTTATAGCACTTCATTAAAGCTATGTCAATTTCTTGAACTAACCTGGTTCTTCACCTAAAATGAAAAAAATAAAATAAAAAATTCAGTTTTCACTGCACAAAAAATACTTTTTAAAATGCATATCAAACTTTCAGGGTATTTTGACGATGCCTAATATATATTAAAATTATATTACTTACATTTAAATTCATTGCAGTTTCCAAGGTCATAGTTGACTTCGCTGCATGTCTTGCCACCGCATTTCGGGGCAGGGCTGTCACAGAATCGAAGCCGGGATCGCTTTCCTCCTCCGCAAGATTTGTCACATTCGCTCCATTCTCCCCATTGCGAGAAGCCTCCATCCACTGTGAGTATTCATATAAATATTAAATATTAACGCGATATAACTTGGTTAGTCCATAAATCGTAGTCATCGGTAATTTGGTTAAAAGTCACTTTCTCCTGAAGATCCTGGATTATTACTAACTTTTGAAATAGGCAAAACTCAAAAGAGTAAAAAAATCTTTAGTCTAAAGAAATGACTTATACAACAATTAGACTAAAGACCCCTGGATGGGGTATTGTACATGGCATGCTCCAATAATTATTTTCATGGAACGTTACGACATGGAAATGCAGAACAAATGATGACAAATACATGTAGGTATAATTATTTTTGTGGCATCCAGACAAAAAGACAAAAAATTATGACAATTTTGTCTTTATCATGTAGGGTTTAATTCTTTAGCACTCAAAGAGACAACTTTTCTGAATTGCATGTGAATGTGAAAAAGAATAGGCTTACTGGATCACCAAATCAACCACTTTGGAAGGCAGCGGAATTTAATAAACTTTTACACTCAAAACTCACCCGGTGCATCTTGTAATTCTTCACAAGTGACAACCGCAAATTCATCACAATAACTAAAAAAATAAAACAAAAAATTAAATCTCAGTAACACATCACACATTTTATTCTTTTTATTCATTTGATTATCCCATTGATATCTGTGAATAATGATTTCAATATTTTGGGTATGCAGTTATCCAAAAGGCCCTTTTTTCACGCCCATGATCTTTAGCATACATTATACAAAATTTAATGTTTTATTTGTCCTCACACTTCCCAACCAATTTTCTGTTGCTGCAATAATTTAAATTCAATAAATATCTAATCTCACTCATAAACCCCAACTTACCAGACATTGCAGTCAGTCTTGTTGATGGTCTGGAATTGCGGATACAGTGTTTTGATGATTGTGCCAACCTCACACTCAGGACAGGTATGCTCGTTACAACACCTCTCTTCCACAGTTGGTTCTGTGCAAGTCTTGCCGTTCCCACTTGCGGGCGGATAATCAGCAAGCCTGTCATTAAACATCAGATATGTATAAATATTGTAATCTCAGTATAAAAGTAACAAAAAAGCAACCACAAATAAGCCTAACAACATGACGCATCAGGTCAGTGTCAACTGTTCGCACTTTTTGAGAATGTTGGCCCATCGTCGGTCCAAAGACATTTCAGCATCATCAGCCTATACTTTTTTGTGTGTTTTTAAATTGTATAGAAAGTGTGAGAGATCTTCAGGCATTACACAGTACTGACCATGGCACTATAGCATGAATCAGTTTAATGTTGAGATTATTCAATACCCTAGCCAACTGAAATGGTCAGATCACTAAGCGGAATAAATTTTAAGAACCGTTCTTGGGCACATACTGTATTTTAATAGGCACATAAATTGAGACATAACATGTGCATAATGCAATTATGGTTATATTTTGGAACATATAATTATGGCATTTTAATAGTTGTTTCTCGGGCACATATTGCATTTAAATATCTTTTTATGGAAACATATTATATTTGATAGCTATATCTTTTAATTATTCAAACTCACCTGTTTCTTGTCTGTATTCCCCTACCACAACTCTTGGAGCACTCCTGCCAGTCAGACCATTCTCCGTAGCCGCAGTCGATGTCACAGTTAGCCTTCTCCTGACAGTCCATCGCACCAGATTGGCAAGTGCTGCAAATAATAACCAAATTATTCAATGTTATACCAAAAATCCTTAATCTCACTTTAGTTTTTTTTTTAACTAGCCACATAATGTTTTTACTACAATTAAGTTGTAACAATCAATCTTAGAAATGAACAACACTTCTATGTCATGTTAGCATGAAATGTAAATTTCTCAGGAAATAATTGATAATTTGGTATTTAATTGGTATTTATTGCTTGGTAGTTTGTCCAAACTTTACCTAGAATGAGGTTAAAAGGATACAATACTTTAAAAGAAAGAACTCAGTATCTCTTTAAAGTTAAGCGAACTTGGCAAACTGTAAGTATACAGCTTAGTACAATTTATAAGTACGAAAAAAAGTAAATTAAATTTACCAAACTTCGCATTCTTCAGTTTTCAGTTGGAATCCTGGGGGATAGACACTTCCTTCGTACAAACAAGAACAGTCCTCCTTAGGAACGCAATCACCTTGGTCGTCCATCACTTCACCTGTGGGACATCTGAATTCAATAGTTGCATAATATTATATCGTTTTCAAAATGGCAGATCAATATGGTAAATAACAGTACTTCAGTGAGCTCAGACACCTGGCATGTATGTACAGCTGAAAAAAAAATGCATACGAAGTTTACTAAGCCATTTCAAAAGAATGGATGATGCTTGCATCCTGATGAGCTCACTGATGGTAGGACAACTATACAGGCCATATGGACAGGTCAACCATTTGCATGGCTATCTTCTTTGAAATGTCGAATTGCTAAAAATAGAATGATCGTGTCACAAAGCTGACCACTGACCATGGTAATTGTGACACCATTGCAATTGTTTTTGGGAACAATTATGTCATATTGATCAATTGCACTTTAACTGAGGTAATTTTTTACAAACGGCTGTGGCAATATGAGAGAGTGATAGAGTCTGGAAATTGGTAAAAAGAGACATGAATACTACTGGTAGAGACCTTAACGGTGCCCTAAAATTAAATTTGCACTTCTTATTTTTTTTTATCATGTGAAGGAATTAAATATACCCTAAACTAAACTACAAATCTCCAGGTTATCGGTTAAGGTTGAGCCCTAAAAACAAGACAAGACAAGACAAGACAAGACAAGACAAGACAAGACAAGACAAGACAAGACAAGACAAGATAAGATAGATAAGATAAGATAACATTTTATTTTGTGTCGCAGGAATTACGGAGAAACATTAGCTCAAGGAGCTATTAAGTGACAATAACAATAACAATGACAATGCAATATATAAAACAATAATATATAAAAAGTATAAAATAACAATAAGTAAAATACTCTACGATAGTCACGTTTCCTTAATCAAAAAACACATATTGCATGAGCACCTGGGACCTTCCCATCTAGAGAACGGATAATTTTATTCACAATTTTAAAGTTGACATTTTAAAAGGGTATACGTAAGCCCCTGAAACATCTGGACGTAGAGAAACACTAATGGCAAGACAACACGATGAGCCTAAATAAAAGCCAGACTTAATTTGAAACAGAATGGGCCAAATTTTATACTGAAAAGAAACCAGTAGATCTAATAACACATTTACAGTTGGGCCCAAAAGTTTCCATACACTTTAGTTCAACGTCATAAAGAAATGTGAATAAAACTATCCAAGTGAAAAAAGGTTGATAAACCTTTTCATAGAAACAAAGAATTGGTCAGAATTGTTATAGGAATGTAATGGCGATTATTTGCTTGAGAGAATAGATGTGACAAGGAAGTTAACTGTATTCTCCTCCAGTATATGTGAACTTTCAGCCTGACCCTAAATCTAACCCATGTAGCATTCCAAATCGTTTCAATGTCGTCGATGTCAAAACGATGTTGTACTGATGGCGGCTGATAAAGAAATGACGCTGGCCCGATTTGGAATGCTATCTGGGAAAGATGGAACTCGCTATGGTATAGACTCTCCAAAAAAATAAATGCCTGGCGTGTAATTAAAAAAATATGATACATGTATATTATCGTGTTGGCTTATTTACCTGCAGCTTGCCTCGCAGTCCGGTTCAATACACGAGTTCGAATTTTCTAAATCGCCACAAGTCAAAGGACACATATCATCACAGTCTTCTGTCCAAACTTTTCCATCTGGGCAATCCTCTGCAAATTAAATATTTAAAACATAAAGAATATTTACGTCGTTTTCTTTCTGTCATGTTTCAAATAAAATGGCGTTTATTCATATTCTCGATTTGCACCCACTGCGATTTGAAAATATGTGATTGTGTGCCATGATACATTCCCAGGTAGCAAGCATCGACGGACTGCCAGTGGTATTATGGCGGCTGATGGCGGCTGCCGCTGTCTGGCCGCCACCGGACCAGTGCTACCAGAAGCTTTGGAGGTCGTCAGCTACTGGCGGTACAATATCGGCACAAGCGGCAGCAGCAGCCGCCATAGGGCCACTCTCTGGCCGCTATTACACATGCAATTGAAATATTGTATCATTTTCATTTCTTAGGACATAACATCAAAAGCAACATCTTACCCTTGCACTTGTCTGTGCTACAGCCTTCTGTCTCCATAGCTGATCCTTCACAGTCTTCTCCACCATCCGAAGGAGGCGGATTTGTGCAAGTCCTGAACCGTACTGTGACACCGCCGCCACAAGACGCAGAACATTCGGACCACTCTCCCCAAGGTGACCAGTTTCCATCATCTACAGCATTGGAAGTAAGTAAAGTTCATTAGTAAATCATTTACATAAAACAACGAAAGTTGGATGGATACATAAATTGATATAATTCATGTAAAAAAAAGGGTTAAGAATGTATCACTACACTATGACTACCCATGTAATATAATTTTTTGATATTCTATATATTATCATATATTATATGGCTAGCAGAAATCCTAGCTTCTGATTGGCTGAGAGCCATGCAATATTTTTATATATTGAACGGCTATATTGCACGGTACATTTTGGGCGGCGAAACAGGTTGTTTCTAAGTATACCTGCCATGAGTAAAATAGGCCCTGGATTTCTCTGCCATGTCAAATAATTAAGATTTCATAGGACTATTCACACTGTTAACTGTACTTAAAACAGCCGTTTTTCTTGCGTAAATTGAAAGGTCATATAATATAACAATTACTGCGCAGTGTCTCGTGCAATATCTGTTTTTATGGAACCTTGACCACTGATATTGCACTTGCCACTGTGCAATAATTGTATAATATTTCTCTCACACTGGGCCACATATATAGTACAATTATGTATACAGGTTCTTGATTACCTTGGCATGATCCTGTGTTGCAACATGTAATGTCTGTTTTAATGCCTGGACAGAATACTCCGGGATCTCCTGGGAAGAATTCTTGGCGGATTCTTTTTCGGGTGCCTTGATCACAACTCTTACTGCATTGAGACCATTGTCCCCATGAACCCCATGTGCATGCTGCAAGATAAAAGCAATACGAAATACTCTTATATAAATGCAGTATACTTTTGCGAAATAATTATTATTTTTTGAACATGTTAAAAAACATAATTTGCCATGCAAAGCATGAAACAGTAAAAGTGGATAAAAAATCATGTCAATAAATCACACCCCAACCTTCCATCTGATAACTGTTCTCTTGCAGATTGCATTGCTATATTTTTCTTTATTTGTTATTCAAGTATTTTGGTCACCCTTATATAACCAAGGTGATTATAAGGACTTCTGATATTAGCAATTTAATATTGGACGGATAGAAAACAATGATTTAATCATAGTTTGGAGTTTATTGCTCATAGAAAGTAGGTTATAGTATAGTAGAGTGTAGATACGTATAACAAACCTATGTACACTCTACTTTCATGATCTACTATTTGAATTAAGAGTGCTATGAGCTGGGATTACTGCTGCTGTCCGAATTTGCTATCTACAGTCTACACTCTACCACACCACTATGGTAGGCATGTGAAATGAAAATTAAATTATATGACTGTAGCTAATCCAGATATATATGTATGCTAAATATACCCACATAACATCAATATATTCGACTATAAAATCTCAGTAATAATAAGAACAATCTTCTGACCTTTGCAGTCTGGCTCTGGTGTAACTTCAAAATCTCCTTCAGCGTTACATACCCTGGAAAGAACATAATAGATGAGGAACCGTGTTCGTAACTTGTTTGTAAGTGGTGTCGCCACTGTCCGGTGTATGTTTCAAGCGCCCTCTGTGGGACATTCAATTTAGTAACCACAACCATAGAGATATATCTCTATGACCGCAACAGTTAAAACCTCACGTTCTACAATAATGTGAACTCGACGTAATGACTTTTGTCTTTACTTGTATTTGTTGGAAAGGATTTTTTTGGAGTCCTCATTAAATCTGAGGGGGGGGGGGGAGGGGGTCATCTCAGCTGCAACGCATACATATAACTACAAATATTTGTCACAGGACTTCTGAAATTTGTGATCTTCTTTACTTATAGGTACTCGGAATATATGCATTGGGCCATACACGTAGAGACAGGGAATTCAAGTACCAGGTAGGTAGGTACCAGGCATGCAGGCAGCATAGGGCTGCTCAGTTCTCGTGTGATGTTGTACTCGGAAATACCAATACAATACATGACGTCACAGCAATTATTGATGATGTCATCTAGTATTGTGTCCTATGTCTTAGGCATGGGTCATGTAAGCCAGTAAGGACGTTTGAATTCAGGCACATTTAGGCACCAGTAGTAGCATGGCAGCATCGCCGTAGGACCAGCCCTGATTCTTTCATGTATGACTGTAAAAGTACTTACGCTTGGCTGCATGGGCTGTAAACAACAACTCCCGCTTCCACCTGGTCTCCCACTTCAACAGCTTCCGATTCATCAGTAAATCCCTCAATTCCATCTTTCTCAACCCAAGCCAGAGGTCCCCCAACTCCAGAATAAGCCACAGCAAACTGGTCCATGTATACTTCACTGGTGTATAAGCAGTTCACGCCTCCTGAAAGTTGTAAAGTATATTTAAGCAAAAAATGTACATGTATCAAAGAATCTTAAATCTCAGAGTAAGGAAGTCCCCACTAGTGATTTAGTACAGGTACAAATGTATACAATTTAGCCACTCTGAAGTTAAGGCCTCTTTGTAAACACTGTACAGGTCTACTTACTTGATATGATGTTACCTAATTTCTGTGAATTTTTCCAAGCTTTTTTTTTTTGCTGAAATATAGCACAGTATTCCGTTCCCCCTACATGTACTGTGTTTTCCTATGACACTGGACACAAAGATTCAATCTGCAATGCATTGTACGTAGCAGCACGTCATGCCATACTTTTATGCCGGGTACTGTTAAAATCTCTGTGACATCAGAATTCAGTTCTTTTCCGATACAACTGAGCAAGCAAAAACTAAGTGGTGAAGTCAGGGGCGTCGATACAGGGGGGGGGGGGATTTAAAAACCCCACTTTTTGGGAAGGGGGGGGGATGATTGCATTGTTAACCCCCCTCCCCCCTGAAATTCACAAATGAAAATTACCTTTTTTCTTACACACTTTTGTTTTGGAAAAAAATTGCTTTGTTTAACACTTCATATTACATATCAGTATAAGTTTATCTGTAAAAGTTTGGCAGCAATGATTCACTACAATTCTTGACAAGTGTCCGTCCATTAACTTTCACCACTTGTACAAGCAAGTGAAAGTAACAGTGTGACAAATAAGGCCTGCATCCCCCCACTCGTCAAGAGAAATTAACACCCCTTGGTGAAGTGAACGAGAGGAGGGGGTTCCAACAATTCACCTAATTTTAAAATAATTTTAAATGAAATTAAACCATGACATACCAAGCAGAAACAAAATATCATGTGTGTATACCGTAAGTAGAATGAGTATAAGCTGTTGCCAGATACAAAGGAACATACCAAAAGTAGAAGATGAAATGGCAAAATATGGAGAAGTGGTTCCCAAGGCAACTGTTCCAGTTGGAGTCTGAGCTGAAGGTCTCCCCGTTGTTCCAGTGGGCCCTGTTGTTTCACCAGGTGCTGTTGTTCCACCAGGAGCAGTTGTTCCTCCAGGGGCAGTTGTACCTCCAGGTGCTGTTGTTCCTCCAGGAGCTGTTGTTCCACCTGGTGCTGTTGTACCAGCAGGGGCTGTGGTTCTTCCAGGAGCCGTTGTACCTCTGGGAGCTGTTGTTCCTCCAGGTGCTGTTGTTCCACCAGGGGCTGTAGTGCCTCCAGGAGCTGTTGTTCCGCCGGGTGCTGTTGTTCCACCAGGAGCTGTTGTTCCGCCGGGTGCAGTTGTTCCACCAGGGGCAGTTGTTCCACCAGGTGCTGTTGTTCCACCAGGAGCAGTTGTTCCTCCAGGGGCAGTTGTACCTCCAGGTGCTGTTGTTCCTCCAGGAGCTGTTGTTCTACCTGGTGCTGTTGTACCAGCAGGGGCTGTAGTTCCTCCAGGAGCCGTTGTTCCACCAGGAGCAGTTGTACCACCAGGGGCAGTTGTACCTCCAGGGGCAGTTGTTCCACCAGGTGCAGTTGTTCCACCAGGTGCTGTAGTGCCTCCAGGCGCAGTAGTTCCTCCAGGTGCTGTAGTGCCTCCAGGCGCTGTTGTACCACCAGGGGCTGTAGTTCCTCCAGGAGCTGTTGTTCCACCAGGGGCAGTCGTACCACCGGGTGCAGTTGTTCCTCCAGGTGCAGTGGTTCCTCCAGGAGCTGTTGTTCCACCAGGAGCAGTTGTACCACCAGGGGCAGTTGTACCTCCAGATGCAGTTGTTCCACCAGGTGCAGTTGTTCCACCAGGTGCAGTTGTACCACCAGGTGCAGTTGTACCACCAGGAGCTGTAGTGCCACCAGGGGCTGTAGTTCCTCCAGGAGCTGTTGTTCCACCAGGTGCTGTCGTACCACCAGGGGCAGTTGTTCCACCAGGTGCAGTTGTTCCTCCAGGTGCTGTTGTTCCACCAGGTGCAGTTGTACCACCAGGGGCAGTTGTTCCACCAGGTGCAGTTGTTCCTGCAGGTGCTGTTGTACCAACAGGGGCAGTTGTTCCTCCAGGGGCAGTCGTACCACCAGGTGCAGTCGTTCCTCCAGGTGCTGTTGTTCCTCCAGGCGCAGTGGTCCCTCCAGGAGCTGTTGTTCCACCAGGAGCAGTTGTACCACCAGGTGCAGTTGTACCTCCAGGGGCAGTTGTTCCACCCGGTGCAGTTGTTCCACCCGGTGCAGTTGTTCCACCAGGTGCAGTTGTACCACCAGGTGCAGTTGTACCACCAGGTGCAGTTGTACCACCAGGTGCAGTTGTACCACCAGGCGCTGTAGTGCCTCCAGGCGCTGTTGTACCACCAGGGGCTGTAGTTCCTCCAGGAGCTGTTGTTCCACCAGGCGCAGTCGTACCACCGGGTGCAGTTGTTCCTCCAGGTGCAGTGGTTCCACCAGGTGCTGTTGTTCCACCAGGTGCTGTTGTACCACCAGGTGCTGTTGTTCCACCAGGAGCAGTCGTACCACCGGGGGCAGTTGTACCACCAGGGACAGTTGTTCCACCAGGTGCCGTTGTACCTCCAGGGGCAGTTGTTCCACCAGGTGCAGTTGTTCCACCAGGAGCAGTCGTACCACCGGGTGCAGTTGTTCCTCCAGGAGCTGTTGTTCCACCAGGAGCAGTTGTACCACCAGGGGCAGTTGTTCCACCAGGTGCAGTTGTTCCACCAGGGGCAGTTGTACCACCGGGTGCAGTTGTTCCCCCAGGAGCTGTTGTTCCACCAGGTGCTGTTGTTCCACCAGGTGCTGTCGTACCACCAGGGGCAGTTGTTCCACCAGGTGCAGTTGTTCCTCCAGGTGCTGTAGTTTCTCCAGGAGCTGTTGTTCCACCAGGTGCTGTCGTACCACCAGGGGCAGTTGTACCACCAGGTGCAGTTCTTCCTGCAGGAGCTGTTGTTCCACCAGGTGCTGTCGTACCACCAGGGGCAGTTGTTCCACCAGGTGCTGTTGTACCACCAGGTGCTGTTGTACCACCAGGGGCAGTCGTACCACCGGGTGCAGTCGTACCACCGGGTGCAGTTGTTCCTCCAGGTGCTGTTGTTCCTCCAGGTGCTGTTGTTCCTCCAGGAGCAGTTGTACCACCAGGGGCAGTTGTACCACCAGGGGCAGTTGTACCACCAGGGGCAGTTGTTCCACCAGGTGCCGTTGTTCCTCCAGGCGCTGTTGTTCCACCAGGCGCTGTTGTACCACCAGGTGCAGTTGTTCCACCAGGTGCTGTCGTACCACCAGGGGCAGTTGTTCCACCAGGTGCAGTTGTTCCTCCAGGTGCTGTTGTTCCACCAGGTGCTGTTGTACCACCAGGTGCAGTTGTTCCACCAGGGGCAGTCGTACCACCGGGTGCTGTTGTTCCACCAGGAGCAGTCGTACCACCGGGTGCTGTTCCACCAGGAGCAGTCGTACCACCCGGTGCAGTTGTTCCTCCAGGAGCTGTTGTTCCACCAGGTGCTGTTGTACCACCAGGTGCAGTTGTTCCACCAGGGGCAGTCGTACCACCGGGTGCAGTTGTTCCTCCAGGAGCTGTTGTTCCACCAGGTGCTGTTGTTCCTCCAGGGGCAGTTGTTCCACCAGGCGCTGTTGTACCACCAGGGGCAGTTGTTCCTCCTGGGGCAGTTGTTCCTCCAGGCGCAGTGGTCCCTCCAGGAGCAGTTGTTCCACCAGGAGCAGTTGTTCCACCAGGTGCAGTTGTTCCTCCAGGTGCTGTTGTTCCACCGGGTGCAGTTGTTCCCCCAGGAGCTGTTGTTCCACCAGGTGCTGTCGTACCACCAGGGGCAGTTGTTCCACCAGGTGCAGTTGTTCCTCCAGGTGCTGTTGTTCCACCAGGTGCTGTTGTACCACCAGGTGCTGTTGTACCACCAGGGGCAGTCGTACCACCGGGTGCAGTCGTACCACCGGGTGCAGTTGTTCCTCCAGGTGCTGTTGTTCCTCCAGGTGCTGTTGTTCCTCCAGGAGCAGTTGTACCACCGGGTGCAGTTGTTCCTCCAGGAGCTGTTGTTCCACCAGGAGCAGTTGTACCACCAGGGGCAGTCGTACCACCCGGTGCAGTTGTTCCTCCAGGAGCTGTTGTTCCACCAGGTGCTGTTGTTCCACCAGGTGCTGTCGTACCACCAGGGGCAGTTGTTCCACCAGGTGCAGTTGTTCCTCCAGGTGCTGTTGTTCCACCAGGTGCTGTTGTACCACCAGGTGCAGTTGTTCCACCAGGGGCAGTCGTACCACCGGGTGCAGTTGTTCCCCCAGGAGCTGTTGTTCCACCAGGTGCTGTTGTTCCTCCAGGGGCAGTTGTTCCACCAGGAGCTGTTGTACCACCAGGGGCAGTTGTTCCTCCTGGGGCAGTTGTTCCTCCAGGCGCAGTGGTCCCTCCAGGAGCAGTTGTTCCACCAGGAGCAGTTGTACCACCAGGGGCAGTTGTACCACCAGGGGCAGTTGTTCCTCCAGGCGCAGTGGTCCCTCCAGGAGCAGTTGTTCCACCAGGAGCAGTTGTACCACCAGGGGCAGTTGTACCACCGGGTGCAGTTGTTCCTCCAGGTGCTGTTGTTCCAGCAGGTGCTGTTGTACCAGCAGGTGCAGTTGTTCCACCAGGGGCAGTCGTACCACTGGGTGCAGTTGTTCCTCCAGGCGCAGTGGTCCCTCCAGGAGCTGTTGTTCCACCAGGAGCAGTTGTACCACCAGGGGCAGTTGTTCCACCAGGTGCTGTTGTACCACCAGGTGCTGTTGTACCACCAGGGGCAGTCGTTCCACCGGGTGCAGTCGTACCACCGGGTGCAGTTGTTCCTCCAGGTGCTGTTGTTCCTCCAGGTGCTGTTGTTCCTCCAGGAGCAGTTGTACCACCAGGTGCTGTCGTACCACCAGGGGCAGTTGTTCCACCAGGTGCAGTTGTTCCTCCAGGTGCTGTTGTTCCACCAGGTGCTGTTGTACCACCAGGTGCTGTTGTACCACCAGGGGCAGTCGTACCACTGGGTGCAGTCGTACCACCGGGTGCAGTTGTTCCTCCAGGTGCTGTTGTTCCTCCAGGTGCTGTTGTTCCACCAGGTGCTGTTGTTCCTCCAGGGGCAGTTGTTCCACCAGGCGCTGTTGTACCACCAGGGGCAGTTGTTCCTCCTGGGGCAGTTGTTCCTCCAGGCGCAGTGGTCCCTCCAGGAGCAGTTGTTCCACCAGGAGCAGTTGTTCCACCAGGTGCAGTTGTTCCTCCAGGTGCTGTTGTTCCACCAGGTGCTGTTGTACCACCAGGGGCAGTCGTACCACCAGGGGCAGTCGTACCACCGGGTGCAGTTGTTCCCCCAGGAGCTGTTGTTCCACCAGGTGCTGTCGTACCACCAGGGGCAGTTGTTCCACCAGGTGCAGTTGTTCCTCCAGGTGCTGTTGTTCCACCAGGTGCTGTTGTACCACCAGGTGCTGTTGTACCACCAGGGGCAGTCGTACCACCGGGTGCAGTCGTACCACCGGGTGCAGTTGTTCCTCCAGGTGCTGTTGTTCCTCCAGGTGCTGTTGTTCCACCAGGAGCAGTCGTACCACCGGGTGCAGTTGTTCCTCCAGGTGCTGTTGTTCCTCCAGGTGCTGTTGTTCCACCAGGAGCAGTTGTACCACCGGGTGCAGTTGTTCCTCCAGGAGCTGTTGTTCCACCAGGAGCAGTTGTACCACCAGGGGCAGTCGTACCACCCGGTGCAGTTGTTCCTCCAGGAGCTGTTGTTCCACCAGGTGCTGTTGTTCCACCAGGTGCTGTCGTACCACCAGGGGCAGTTGTTCCACCAGGTGCAGTTGTTCCTCCAGGTGCTGTTGTTCCACCAGGTGCTGTTGTACCACCAGGTGCAGTTGTTCCACCAGGGGCAGTCGTACCACCGGGTGCAGTTGTTCCCCCAGGAGCTGTTGTTCCACCAGGTGCTGTTGTTCCTCCAGGGGCAGTTGTTCCACCAGGAGCTGTTGTACCACCAGGGGCAGTTGTTCCTCCTAGGGCAGTTGTTCCTCCAGGCGCAGTGGTCCCTCCAGGAGCAGTTGTTCCACCAGGAGCAGTTGTACCACCAGGGGCAGTTGTTCCTCCAGGCGCAGTGGTCCCTCCAGGAGCAGTTGTTCCACCAGGAGCAGTTGTACCACCAGGGGCAGTTGTACCACCGGGTGCAGTTGTTCCTCCAGGTGCTGTTGTTCCAGCAGGTGCTGTTGTACCAGCAGGTGCAGTTGTTCCACCAGGGGCAGTCGTACCACTGGGTGCAGTTGTTCCTCCAGGCGCAGTGGTCCCTCCAGGAGCTGTTGTTCCACCAGGAGCAGTTGTACCACCAGGGGCAGTTGTTCCACCAGGTGCTGTTGTACCACCAGGTGCTGTTGTACCACCAGGGGCAGTCGTTCCACCGGGTGCAGTCGTACCACCGGGTGCAGTTGTTCCTCCAGGTGCTGTTGTTCCTCCAGGTGCTGTTGTTCCTCCAGGAGCAGTTGTACCACCAGGTGCTGTCGTACCACCAGGGGCAGTTGTTCCACCAGGTGCAGTTGTTCCTCCAGGTGCTGTTGTTCCACCAGGTGCTGTTGTACCACCAGGTGCTGTTGTACCACCAGGGGCAGTCGTACCACTGGGTGCAGTCGTACCACCGGGTGCAGTTGTTCCTCCAGGTGCTGTTGTTCCTCCAGGTGCTGTTGTTCCTCCAGGAGCAGTTGTACCACCAGGGGCAGTTGTACCACCAGGGGCAGTTGTTCCACCAGGTGCCGTTGTTCCTCCAGGTGCTGTTGTTCCACCAGGCGCTGTTGTACCACCAGGTGCAGTTGTTCCACCAGGTACTGTCGTACCACCAGGGGCAGTCGTACCACCAGGTGCTGTTGTTCCACCAGGAGCAGTTGTACCACCGGGTGCTGTTGTTCCACCAGGAGCAGTCGTACCACCCGGTGCAGTTGTTCCTCCAGGTACTGTTGTTCCACCAGGTGCTGTTGTACCAGCAGGTGCAGTTGTTCCACCAGGGGCAGTCGTACCACCGGGTGCAGTTGTTCCTCCAGGCACAGTGGTCCCTCCAGGAGCTGTTGTTCCACCAGGAGCAGTTGTACCACCAGGGGCAGTTGTACCACCAGGTGCAGTTGTACCACCAGGGGCTGTAGTGCCTCCAGGCGCTGTTGTTCCACCAGGGGCTGTAGTTCCTCCAAGAGCTGTTGTTCCACCAGGTGCTGTCGTACCACCAGGGGCAGTTGTTCCACCAGGTGCAGTTGTTCCTCCAGGTGCAGTTGTTCCACCAGGTGCTGTTGTACCACCAGGTGCAGTTGTTCCACCAGGGGCAGTCGTACCACCGGGTGCAGTTGTTCCCCCAGGAGCTGTTGTTCCACCAGGTGCTGTCGTACCACCAGGGGCAGTTGTTCCACCAGGTGCAGTTGTTCCTCCAGGTGCTGTTGTTCCACCAGGTGCTGTTGTACCACCAGGTGCTGTGGTACCACCAGGGGCAGTCGTACCACCGGGTGCAGTCGTACCACCGGGTGCAGTTGTTCCTCCAGGTGCTGTTGTTCCTCCAGGTGCTGTTGTTCCTCCAGGAGCAGTTGTACCACCAGGGGCAGTCGTACCACCAGGGGCAGTTGTAACACCAGGGGCAGTTGTTCCACCAGGTGCCGTTGTTCCTCCAGGTGCTGTTGTTCCACCAGGCGCTGTTGTACCACCAGGTGCAGTTGTTCCACCAGGTGCTGTCGTACCACCGGGTGCAGTCGTACCACCGGGTGCAGTTGTTCCTCCAGGTGCTGTTGTTCCTCCAGGTGCTGTTGTTCCTCCAGGAGCAGTTGTACCACCAGGGGCAGTTGTACCACCAGGGGCAGTTGTTCCACCAGGTGCCGTTGTTCCTCCAGGTGCTGTTGTTCCACCAGGCGCTGTTGTACCACCAGGTGCAGTTGTTCCACCAGGTACTGTCGTACCACCAGGGGCAGTCGTACCACCAGGTGCTGTTGTTCCACCAGGAGCAGTTGTACCACCTGGTGCTGTTGTTCCACCAGGAGCAGTCGTACCACCGGGTGCAGTTGTTCCTCCAGGTACTGTTGTTCCACCAGGTGCTGTTGTACCAGCAGGTGCAGTTGTTCCACCAGGGGCAGTCGTACCACCGGGTGCAGTTGTTCCTCCAGGCACAGTGGTCCCTCCAGGAGCTGTTGTTCCACCAGGAGCAGTTGTACCACCAGGGGCAGTTGTACCACCAGGTGCAGTTGTACCACCAGGGGCTGTAGTGCCTCCAGGCGCTGTTGTTCCACCAGGGGCTGTAGTTCCTCCAAGAGCTGTTGTTCCACCAGGTGCTGTCGTACCACCAGGGGCAGTTGTTCCACCAGGTGCAGTTGTTCCTCCAGGTGCAGTTGTTCCACCAGGTGCTGTTGTACCACCAGGTGCAGTTGTTCCACCAGGGGCAGTCGTACCACCGGGTGCAGTTGTTCCCCCAGGAGCTGTTGTTCCACCAGGTGCTGTCGTACCACCAGGGGCAGTTGTTCCACCAGGTGCAGTTGTTCCTCCAGGTGCTGTTGTTCCACCAGGTGCTGTTGTACCACCAGGGGCAGTTGTACCACCAGGTGCAGTTGTACCACCAGGGGCTGTAGTGCCTCCAGGCGCTGTTGTTCCACCAGGGGCTGTAGTTCCTCCAAGAGCTGTTGTTCCACCAGGTGCTGTCGTACCACCAGGGGCAGTTGTTCCACCAGGTGCAGTTGTTCCTCCAGGTGCAGTTGTTCCACCAGGTGCTGTTGTACCACCAGGTGCAGTTGTTCCACCAGGGGCAGTCGTACCAACGGGTGCAGTTGTTCCCCCAGGAGCTGTTGTTCCACCAGGTGCTGTCGTACCACCAGGGGCAGTTGTTCCACCAGGTGCAGTTGTTCCTCCAGGTGCTGTTGTTCCACCAGGTGCTGTTGTACCACCAGGTGCTGTGGTACCACCAGGGGCAGTCGTACCACCGGGTGCAGTCGTACCACCGGGTGCAGTTGTTCCTCCAGGTGCTGTTGTTCCTCCAGGTGCTGTTGTTCCTCCAGGAGCAGTTGTACCACCAGGAGCAGTCGTACCACCAGGGGCAGTTGTAACACCAGGGGCAGTTGTTCCACCAGGTGCCGTTGTTCCTCCAGGTGCTGTTGTTCCACCAGGCGCTGTTGTACCACCAGGTGCAGTTGTTCCACCAGGTGCTGTCGTACCACCGGGTGCAGTCGTACCACCGGGTGCAGTTGTTCCTCCAGGTGCTGTTGTTCCTCCAGGTGCTGTTGTTCCTCCAGGAGCAGTTGTACCACCAGGGGCAGTTGTTCCACCAGGTGCCGTTGTTCCTCCAGGTGCTGTTGTTCCACCAGGCGCTGTTGTACCACCAGGTGCAGTTGTTCCACCAGGTACTGTCGTACCACCAGGGGCAGTCGTACCACCAGGTGCTGTTGTTCCACCAGGAGCAGTTGTACCACCTGGTGCTGTTGTTCCACCAGGAGCAGTCGTACCACCGGGTGCAGTTGTTCCTCCAGGTACTGTTGTTCCACCAGGTGCTGTTGTACCAGCAGGTGCAGTTGTTCCACCAGGGGCAGTCGTACCACCGGGTGCAGTTGTTCCTCCAGGCACAGTGGTCCCTCCAGGAGCTGTTGTTCCACCAGGAGCAGTTGTACCACCAGGGGCAGTTGTACCACCAGGTGCAGTTGTACCACCAGGGGCTGTAGTGCCTCCAGGCGCTGTTGTTCCACCAGGGGCTGTAGTTCCTCCAAGAGCTGTTGTTCCACCAGGTGCTGTTGTACCACCAGGTGCTGTTGTTCCACCAGGTGCTGTTGTACCACCAGGTGCTGTGGTACCACCAGGGGCAGTCGTACCACCGGGTGCAGTCGTACCACCGGGTGCAGTTGTTCCTCCAGGTGCTGTTGTTCCTCCAGGTGCTGTTGTTCCTCCAGGAGCAGTTGTACCACCAGGGGCAGTCGTACCACCAGGGGCAGTTGTACCACCAGGGGCAGTTGTTCCACCAGGTGCCGTTGTTCCTCCAGGTGCTGTTGTTCCACCAGGCGCTGTTGTACCACCAGGTGCAGTTGTTCCACCAGGTGCTGTCGTACCACCAGGGGCAGTTGTTCCACCAGGTGCAGTTGTTCCTCCAGGTGCTGTTGTTCCACCAGGTGCTGTTGTACCACCAGGTGCAGTTGTTCCACCAGGGGCAGTCGTACCACCAGGTGCTGTTGTTCCACCAGGAGCAGTCGTACCACCGGGTGCTGTTGTTCCACCAGGAGCAGTCGTACCACCGGGTGCAGTTGTTCCTCCAGGAGCTGTTGTTCCACCAGGAGCAGTTGTACCACCAGGAGCAGTTGTTCCACCAGGTGCAGTTGTTCCACCAGGGGCAGTCGTACCTCCAGGTGCTGTTGTTCCAGCAGGTGCTGTTGTACCAGCAGGTGCAGTTGTTCCACCAGGGGCAGTCGTACCACTGGGTGCAGTTGTTCCTCCAGGCGCAGTGGTCCCTCCAGGAGCTGTTGTTCCACCAGGAGCAGTTGTACCACCAGGGGCAGTTGTTCCACCAGGTGCTGTTGTACCACCAGGTGCTGTTGTACCACCAGGGGCAGTCGTACCACCGGGTGCAGTCGTACCACCGGGTGCAGTTGTACCACCGGGTGCAGTTGTTCCTCCAGGTGCTGTTGTTCCTCCAGGTGCTGTTGTTCCTCCAGGAGCAGTTGTACCACCAGGTGCTGTCGTACCACCAGGGGCAGTTGTTCCACCAGGTGCAGTTGTTCCTCCAGGTGCTGTTGTTCCACCAGGTGCTGTCGTACCACCGGGTGCTGTTGTTCCACCAGGAGCAGTCGTACCACCGGGTGCAGTTGTTCCTCCAGGAGCTGTTGTTCCACCAGGAGCAGTTGTACCACCAGGGGCAGTTGTTCCACCAGGTGCAGTTGTTCCACCAGGGGCAGTCGTACCACCGGGTGCAGTTGTTCCTCCAGGAGCCGTTGTTCCACCAGGTGCTGTTGTTCCACCAGGTGCTGTCGTACCACCAGGGGCAGTTGTTCCACCAGGTGCAGTTGTTCCTCCAGGTGCTGTTGTTCCACCAGGTGCTGTTGTACCACCAGGTGCAGTTGTTCCACCAGGGGCAGTCGTACCACCGGGTGCAGGTGTTCCCCCAGGAGCTGTTGTTCCACCAGGTGCTGTTGTTCCTCCAGGGGCAGTTGTTCCACCAGGAGCTGTTGTACCACCAGGGGCAGTTGTTCCTCCTGGGGCAGTTGTTCCTCCAGGCGCAGTGGTCCCTCCAGGAGCAGTTGTTCCACCAGGAGCAGTTGTACCACCAGGGGCAGTTGTTCCTCCAGGCGCAGTGGTCCCACCAGGAGCAGTTGTTCCACCAGGAGCAGTTGTACCACCAGGGGCAGTTGTACCACCGGGTGCAGTTGTTCCTCCAGGTGCTGTTGTTCCAGCAGGTGCTGTTGTACCAGCAGGTGCAGTTGTTCCACCAGGGGCAGTCGTACCACCGGGTGCAGTTGTTCCTCCAGGCGCAGTGGTCCCTCCAGGAGCTGTTGTTCCACCAGGAGCAGTTGTACCACCAGGGGCAGTTGTTCCACCAGGTGCTGTTGTACCACCAGGTGCTGTTGTGCCACCAGGGGCAGTCGTACCACCGGGTGCAGTCGTACCAACGGGTGCAGTTGTTCCTCCAGGTGCTGTTGTTCCTCCAGGAGCAGTTGTACCACCAGGTGCTGTCGTACCACCAGGGGCAGTTGTTCCACCAGGTGCAGTTGTTCCTCCAGGTGCTGTTGTTCCACCAGGTGCTGTTGTACCACCAGGTGCTGTTGTACCACCAGGGGCAGTCGTACCACCGGGTGCAGTCGTACCACCGGGTGCAGTTGTTCCTCCAGGTGCTGTTGTTCCTCCAGGTGCTGTTGTTCCTCCAGGAGCAGTTGTACCACCAGGGGCAGTTGTACCACCAGGGGCAGTTGTTCCACCAGGTGCCGTTGTTCCTCCAGGTGCTGTTGTTCCACCAGGAGCTGTTGTACCACCAGGTGCAGTTGTTCCACCAGGTACTGTCGTACCACCAGGGGCAGTCGTACCACCAGGTGCTGTTGTTCCACCAGGAGCAGTTGTACCACCGGGTGCTGTTGTTCCACCAGGAGCAGTCGTACCACCGGGTGCAGTTGTTCCTCCAGGTGCTGTTGTTCCACCAGGTGCTGTTGTACCAGCAGGTGCAGTTGTTCCACCAGGGGCAGTCGTACCACCGGGTGCAGTTGTTCCTCCAGGCACAGTGGTCCCTCCAGGAGCTGTTGTTCCACCAGGAGCAGTTGTACCACCAGGGGCAGTTGTACCACCAGGTGCAGTTGTACCACCAGGGGCTGTAGTGCCTCCAGGCGCTGTTGTACCACCAGGGGCTGTAGTTCCTCCAGGAGCTGTTGTTCCACCAGGTGCTGTCGTACCACCAGGGGCAGTTGTTCCACCAGGTGCAGTTGTTCCTCCAGGTGCAGTTGTTCCACCAGGTGCTGTTGTACCACCAGGTGCTGTTGTACCACCAGGTGCAGTTGTTCCACCAGGGGCAGTCGTACCACCGGGTGCAGTTGTTCCCCCAGGAGCTGTTGTTCCACCAGGTGCTGTCGTACCACCAGGGGCAGTTGTTCCACCAGGTGCAGTTGTACCTCCAGGTGCTGTTGTTCCACCAGGTGCTGTTGTACCACCAGGTGCTGTGGTACCACCAGGGGCAGTCGTACCACCGGGTGCAGTTGTTCCTCCAGGTGCTGTTGTTCCTCCAGGTGCTGTTGTTCCTCCAGGAGCAGTTGTACCACCAGGGGCAGTCGTACCACCGGGTGCAGTCGTTCCTCCAGGAGCAGTTGTACCACCAGGAGCAGTTGTTCCACCAGGTGCAGTTGTTCCACCAGGTGCTGTGGTACCACCAGGGGCAGTCGTACCACCGGGTGCAGTTGTTCCCCCAGGAGCTGTTGTTCCACCAGGTGCTGTTGTTCCTCCAGGGGCAGTTGTTCCACCAGGCGCTGTTGTACCACCAGGGGCAGTTGTTCCTCCTGGGGCAGTTGTTCCTCCAGGCGCAGTGGTCCCTCCAGGAGCAGTTGTTCCACCAGGAGCAGTTGTTCCACCAGGGGCAGTTGTTCCTCCAGGCGCAGT
Organism: Alitta virens; assembly: GCA_932294295.1. Taxonomy (NCBI): domain Eukaryota; kingdom Metazoa; phylum Annelida; class Polychaeta; order Phyllodocida; family Nereididae; genus Alitta; species Alitta virens. Next base: position 21,141,634 of record OW028579.1, read on the forward strand.
GGTCCCTCCAGGAGCAGTTGTTCCACCAGGAGTAGTTGTACCACCAGGGGCAGTTGTACCACCAGGGGCAGTTGTACCACCGGGTGCAGTTGTTCCTCCAGGTGCTGTTGTTCCAGCAGGTGCTGTTGTACCAGCAGGTGCAGTTGTTCCACCAGGGGCAGTCGTACCACCGGGTGCAGTTGTTCCTCCAGGCGCAGTGGTCCCTCCAGGAGCTGTTGTTCCACCAGGAGCAGTTGTACCACCAGGGGCAGTTGTTCCTCCAGGTGCTGTTGTACCACCAGGTGGTGTTGTACCACCAGGGGCAGTCGTACCACCGGGTGCAGTCGTACCACCGGGTGCAGTCGTACCACCGGGTGCAGTTGTTCCTCCAGGTGCTGTTGTTCCTCCAGGTGCTGTTGTTCCTCCAGGAGCAGTTGTACCACCAGGTGCTGTCGTACCACCAGGGGCAGTTGTTCCACCAGGTGCAGTTGTTCCTTCAGTTGCTGTTGTTCCACCAGGTGCTGTTGTACCACCAGGTGCTGTTGTACTACCAGGGGTAGTCGTACCACCGGGTGCAGTCGTACCACCGGGTGCAGTTGTTCCTCCAGGTGCTGTTGTTCCTCCAGGTGCTGTTGTTCCTCCAGGAGCAGTTGTACCACCAGGGGCAGTTGTACCACCAGGGGCAGTTGTCCCACCAGGTGCCGTTGTTCCTCCAGGTGCTGTTGTTCCTCCAGGAGCAGTTGTACCACCAGGGGCAGTTGTACCACCAGGGGCAGTTGTTCCACCAGGTGCTGTTGTACCACCAGGTGCAGTTGTTCCACCAGGGGCAGTCGTACCACCAGGTGCAGTTGTTCCTCCAGGAGCTGTTGTTCCACCAGGTGCTGTTGTTCCTCCAGGGGCAGTTGTTCCACCAGGTGCTGTTGTACCACCAGGAGCAGTTGTACCACCAGGTGCAGTTGTTCCACCAGGGGCAGTCGTACCACCAGGTGCTGTTGTTCCACCAGGAGCAGTTGTACCACCGGGTGCTGTTGTTCCACCAGGAGCAGTCGTACCACCGGGTGCAGTTGTTCCTCCAGGTGCTGTTGTTCCACCAGGTGCTGTTGTACCAGCAGGTGCAGTTGTTCCACCAGGGGCAGTCGTACCACCGGGTGCAGTTGTTCCTCCAGGCACAGTGGTCCCTCCAGGAGCTGTTGTTCCACCAGGAGCAGTTGTACCACCAGGGGCAGTTGTACCACCAGGTGCAGTTGTACCACCAGGGGCTGTAGTGCCTCCAGGCGCTGTTGTACCACCAGGGGCTGTAGTTCCTGCAGGAGCTGTTGTTCCACCAGGTGCTGTCGTACCACCAGGGGCAGTTGTTCCACCAGGTGCAGTTGTTCCTCCAGGTGCTGTTGTTCCACCAGGTGCTGTTGTACCACCAGGTGCAGTTGTTCCACCAGGGGCAGTCGTACCACCAGGTGCAGTTGTTCCTCCAGGTGCTGTTGTTCCTCCAGGTGCTGTTGTTCCTCCAGGAGCAGTTGTACCACCAGGGGTAGTTGTACCACCAGGGGCAGTTGTTCCACCAGGTGCCGTTGTTCCTCCAGGTGCTGTTGTTCCACCAGGCGCTGTTGTACCACCAGGTGCAGTTGTTCCACCAGGTGCTGTTGTTCCTCCTAGGGCAGTTGTTCCTCCAGGCACAGTGGTCCCTCCAGGAGCTGTTGTTCCACCAGGAGCAGTTGTACCACCAGGGGCAGTTGTTCCACCAGGTGCTGTTGTACCACCAGGTGCTGTAGTGCCTCCAGGAGCTGTTGTTCCACCAAGTGCTGTCGTACCACCAGGGGCAGTTGTTCCACCAGGGGCAGTCGTACCACCGGGTGCAGTTGTTCCTCCAGGCACAGTGGTCCCTCCAGGAGCTGTTGTTCCACCAGGAGCAGTTGTACCACCAGGGGCAGTTGTACCACCAGGTGCAGTTGTACCACCAGGGGCTGTAGTGCCTCCAGGCGCTGTTGTACCACCAGGGGCTGTAGTTCCTGCAGGAGCTGTTGTTCCACCAGGTGCTGTCGTACCACCAGGGGCAGTTGTTCCACCAGGTGCAGTTGTTCCTCCAGGTGCTGTTGTTCCACCAGGTGCTGTTGTACCACCAGGTGCAGTTGTTCCACCAGGGGCAGTCGTACCACCAGGTGCAGTTGTTCCTCCAGGTGCTGTTGTTCCTCCAGGTGCTGTTGTTCCTCCAGGAGCAGTTGTACCACCAGGGGTAGTTGTACCACCAGGGGCAGTTGTTCCACCAGGTGCCGTTGTTCCTCCAGGTGCTGTTGTTCCACCAGGCGCTGTTGTACCACCAGGTGCAGTTGTTCCACCAGGTGCTGTTGTTCCTCCTAGGGCAGTTGTTCCTCCAGGCACAGTGGTCCCTCCAGGAGCTGTTGTTCCACCAGGAGCAGTTGTACCACCAGGGGCAGTTGTTCCACCAGGTGCTGTTGTACCACCAGGTGCTGTAGTGCCTCCAGGAGCTGTTGTTCCACCAAGTGCTGTCGTACCACCAGGGGCAGTTGTTCCACCAGGTGCAGTTGTTCCACCAGGTGCTGTTGTTCCTCCTGGGGCAGTTGTTCCTCCAGGCGCAGTGGTCCCTCCAGGAGCTGTTGTTCCACCAGGAGTAGTTGTACCACCAGGTGCAGTTGTTCCACCAGGGGCAGTTGTTCCACCAGGTGCAGTTGTTCCACCAGGTGCTGTTGTACCACCAGGTGCTGTAGTGCCTCCAGGCGCTGTTGTACCACCAGGGGCTGTAGTTCCTACAGGAGTTGTTGTTCCACCAGGTGCTGTCGTACCACCAGGGGCAGTTGTTCCACCAGGTGCAGTTGTTCCACCAGGTGCTGTTGTACCACCAGGGGCAGTTGTTCCTCCTGGGGCAGTTGTTCCTCCAGGTGCAGTGGTACCTTCAGTGGCAGTTGTTCCTCCAGGAGCTGTTGTTCCACCAGGTGCAGTTGTACCACCAGGGGCTGAAGTGCCTCCAGGTGCTGTTGTTCCACCAGGTGCAGTTGTACCAGCAGGGGCAGTTGTTCCACCAGGAGCTGTTGTTCCACCAGGTGCTGTCGTACCACCAGGGGCAGTTGTTCCACCAGGGGCAGTTGTTCCACCAGGTGCCGTTGTTCCTCCAGGTGCTGTTGTTCCACCAGGGGCAGTTGTTCCTGCAGGTACAGTTGTTCCACCAGGTGCTGTTGTACCACCAGGTGCTGTTGTTCCTCCAGGGGCAGTTGTTCCACCAGGCGCTGTTGTACCACCAGGTGCAGTTGTTCCACCAGGTGCTGTTGTACCACCAGGTGCAGTTGTACCACCAGGTGCTGTTGTACCAGCAGGGGCAGTTGTTCCACCAGGAGCTGTTGTTCCACCAGGTGCTGTCGTACCACCAGGGGCAGTTGTTCCACCAGGGGCAGTTGTTCCACCAGGTGCCGTTGTTCCTCCAGGTGCTGTTGTTCCACCAGGGGCAGTTGTTCCTGCAGGTACAGTTGTTCCACCAGGTGCTGTTGTACCACCAGGTGCTGTTGTACCACCAGGTGCAGTTGTACCACCAGGTGCTGTTGTTCCACCAGGTACTGTTGTACCACCAGGTGCTGTTGTACCACCAGGTGCAGTTGTTCCACCAGGGGCAGTCGTACCACCGGGTGCAGTTGTTCCTCCAGGCGCAGTGGTCCCTGCAGGAGCTGTTGTTCCACCAGGAGCAGTTGTACCAACAGGGGCAGTTGTACCACCAGGTGCAGTTGTACCACCAGGGGCTGTCGTACCACCAGGGGCAGTTGTTCCACCAGGTGCAGTTGTTCCTCCAGGTGCTGTTGTTCCACCAGGTGCAGTTGTACCAGCAGGGGCAGTTGTTCCACCAGGTGCAGTTGTTCCTCCAGGTGCTGTTGTTCCACCAGGTGCTGTTGTACCACCAGGTGCAGTTGTTCCACCAGGGGCAGTCGTACCACTGGGTGCAGTTGTTCCTCCAGGAGCTGTTGTTCCACCAGGTGCTGTCGTACCACCAGGGGCAGTTGTTCCACCAGGTGCAGTTGTTCCAACAGGTGCTGTTGTTCCTCGTGGGGCAGTTGTTCTTCCAGGGGCAGTGGTCCCTCCAGGAGCTGTTGTTCCACCAGGAGCAGTTGTACCACCAGGGGCAGTTGTTCCACCAGGTGCTGTTGTACCACCAGGTGCTGTAGTGCCTCCAGGCGCTGTTGTACCACCAGGGGCTGTAGTTCCTACTGGAGGTGTTGTTCCACCAGGTGCTGTCGTACCACCAGGGGCAGTTGTTCCACCAGGTGCAGTTGTTCCACCAGGTGCTGTTGTTCCTCCTGGGGCAGTTGTTCCTCCAGGCGCAGTGGTCCCTCCAGGAGCTGTTGTTCCACCAGGAGCAGTTGTACCACCAGGTGCAGTTGTTCCACCAGGTGCTGTTGTACCACCAGGTGCTGTAGTGCCTCCAGGCACTGTTGTACCACCAGGGGCTGTAGTTCCTACAGGAGCTGTTGTTCCACCAGGTGCTGTCGTACCACCAGGGGCAGTTGTTCCACCAGGTGCAGTTGTTCCTGCAGGTGCTGTTGTACCACCAGGGGCAGTTGTTCCTCCTGGGGCAGTTGTTCCTCCAGGTGCAGTGGTACCTTCAGTGGCAGTTGTTCCTCCAGGAGCAGTTGTTCCTCCAGGTGCAGTGGTTGCTGGAATTGTCAAAACAAAGGAAATTAAAAAAAAAAAAGTAGATGTATATCACATTTCCTTGCGATTATTTATTGACTGCATGCACTTCATAAAAATTAAGTTATTATTAACGTTACAAGACCTTATAGCAAATATTCCATAAATAATTACAATTAAGAAAAGGAACAAGAAAAACCTGCCGCTACCAAAGGGTTTTCTGTGACCTTTGTCACATGAAGTTGATTTTGGGCTGAAAAGTCACAGACATACGTTTTTTAGAAAAATAGCTGATATATACAACAACAAGGAAACTCATTTTTATGCTATTACCAAGTGGAGTTGAGCCTGTTGTTGGTCTTGTTGTCCTTCGAGTGGTTCTCTCTGGCACACGAGTAGTTCCTGATGTATACCAGGTAGGTTTTGTTGAGCCTATAATTGCAAATGTTCAGTTTTGAAATTAAAATACGCAAATTAAATTATCAAAAAGTTTCAGAAGATTATAATATTAAAGGCCAGGCCAAATTGTGAACGAGTCAGTCGTCCGTGAAGAGTTGCTCGACTCGCATCCCTACAAAAGCCAGATAGAATATACTACAATTCCATTACACCAATATAATAAAAGTCTGGCAAAAGTCTGACAACCTTTTTTTTTCAAGAAATCGGGTAGGGGGAATTAGGGCATAATGAAATATGACTGACATAATGCATTTAAGAAAAAAATTGTAACTGTTTCTCAAAAGGTCGTAACTGACTTTAATAAAAAAAATTTTAATGGCTGTAAGTAGACAGTTATGACATTATATCATAGTTGATTATTCGTAATGATAGATAAACAGATGTATCTAGAAAATACAAAAGCAGTGGTATGGCCCTAGAAAGCTTCCTTTCTGTTTTATTTAAGTCTATCTGTTACAAATGCACACATTGGTAAATGTAATCAAACTTATGTGTGTATAGATATGTCTCAAATTCAACATTATTATTAAATCCTGTAATTATCTTAAATGCAGTCATTGTCCTTAACTCTTGTTCATTCACATTTAATCAATACAAAATGTATTGTATTGCTGCTATTCAACAATCAGCTGTTCTGTATGTTTCTCAGTTCCTCTGTTCTTCCTCACAATTATACACAGTGGGCATTTGAAGCCAGGATTCCTAACTGTTGACATCATTATAATTCAATTTAAAATGTTAGACCTTCAATTGGGTAAGTTTTATCCAATTATATGTTATATTAAAAAGTGTTAATAGTTAAAATATACCTATTTTTACATGTATTACAATATTTCAAGTTTCACCTATATTATGTTCATTTATTATCAATCATTTAGTTCTTACGCATGTTATATAATACTTCAGGTGTTCAAATAGTCATGATCATGGTGGGCAACTGACAATTGTGGATGCAGGTCCCAGTTATGCCTAAAATTTGTGAGTTGTTATGTAAATCTTTATTTAATCATCCATAACATTGTTACTTCATGTTAGCCATTTTGATGATTATGAAATTGGTTTCAATGTATTAACTAATGGTGATTTGTTTACTGTACTTGTAGATTCACCGATATTCGATATTCAATATTCCCGATAATAACATCGTGTGCATAATTAAGGGTCGTTGGTCCTGTATTCAATAGTGAATAAATTTGCACTACAAGCTTCAAGATGCCGACACCACCAGACATCCCAAATGTCCAACATGTGAACGAACACCACTTGAATGATCTCAAGGTTATACGTCGTCAGAGAAAAGCCGCTGTAACTCGGCACAGCAACAAGATTAATCAATATGTTGTTGAAGAACAACCTAAAGAGGTATGTGAAACACTGGAAAAGATGAAAGTGTCATTCAGGAACTTTGAGAAAGCACATAATGAATATCTTGAACAATTGACAGATGAGGATGCCAGAGATGAAAGTGGCACATATTTCAGTGATGTTCAGAAAGCATATGTAGATGCATATAGACTGGCTAAAGAATGGTTGAAGAATTTAAATGAGAAAACTGACTCTGAAGAAATCAAAACTGACTCTGCCGAAAGCAAGAATGCCAACCTCCATAGTGAACTTCTCAGTCTTATAAATGCACCTAGAGTGTGAATGACAAAAGAACCAAACTCACTCGATTGTTACAGTGCGTTACTGGCAAGGCTCTTAGTGCTATTGCTACTTGTAGCTTGATCAAAGGTGATGAAGGTTATGACCAGGCACGCACAATTATCTAGTGTGTGACCTTCTCATTGAGAACATTTGTCATGGTAAACAGTTAAGAAGTTCAGAAGATCTCCTCAATTTTGCAGATGAACTTATACATTGTCAAATGATTCTTAAGAGTATGGGTAAAATTCAAGAGGTGAAAGTCAAAAGTGCATACTTCAAATCTCTAATAGACTTTCGAATTATTTGAAAACTAGATGGAGAAGGAAGGCTATTGAAATTAAAGAAAAAGTTGATAGATATCCTCCTTTTGCTGAATTTGTAGACTTTGTCAGTTAAGAAGCCAATAGTGCTACTGACCCAGTTTATGGTCAGAATGCGAAGTCCTATGCTGAAAATAGAGTCGATAAGTTCAAAAGCATAGCATCCTTCTCCTCTGATACCTCAAACTTTGACAAAAGGGTTCAAAAGTGTCCCATGTGTTCGAGTGATCATAAACTATTTTGGTGTTCAAAGTTTAAAAGCATGAAACCAATAGAGAGGCTGCAGTTTGTACAACAAAATAGATTTTGTGAAAACTGTTTACTTTCTAATCAGCTAACTGCAGAAGAAATACTGCTTGTACTGTCCCAAATTGTGGTAAGAAGCATACCAAGTTCTTACACATTAACAATCCAGAAACCAACCATACAAATCAGTCTGGTAATAATTCCCATGGCAGTCTTCAGTTGGTGAATGCAAATGTAAATCTTGGTGGGGAAACTCACATGCCTGTGGTTGGTGTCAATGTTAATGACACTATTGATGTATGTGCATTGCTCGATACGGGTTCCAGTAACACCTTTTGTACTCGTTCCTTGATAGAATTACTTGATGTCCAAACCTACAATGTTTCATACTCTTTGAATACATTAACAAGTGTAAACAAACGAACCCAGTCAGTATCTGTAAACTTGCAGTTAACTTCACTTGATGGTTCTAATGTACTTAATGTTTCGAATGTCATTGTGATCGACAAAATCCCCATCAAATCTTCTTGCCCCAATGTCAAGGAGTTTTCACATTTCTCAGGTTTACAATTTGTTGCTGGTAATCAAGACGTTGATTTGCTCATAGGTCAAAATAATGCCGAGGCATTGATTCCATTAGAGTAAAAACGGGAAAGAAGGGTGAACCTTTTGCTTCTAGAACCGTGTTTGGATGGTCTATTAATGGTCCTAGTAGAACTCCAGTAGAGATAAACAAGCATGTTTTATCACATTTTGTCAGTTCTTCTAAAATGTCACTTGATGCAAAGGTTGATAGATTGTGGACAATTGAAGATGAAGAAATCCGAGATGGCGTTTCGATGTCTCAAGATGATAAAAGAGTTTTGGAGTTGTGGGAGAACTAAGATTTATTGACAGTCATTATGAGATTCCCATACCTTTCAAAAATGGAGTTAAATTCCCAAACAATCTCAGCATGGCCTTGCGTCGATTTGATTCTTTAAAAAAAGGGTTACGCAGAAATTGTTTCCTTTGATGAAGTAGAAAATTCTGAAAATACTTGGTATCTTCCACACCATGCCGTAATTTCTGAGAAGAAGCCTGAAAAACTTAGAATCGTTTTTGATTGCCCTGCAAAATTTCAGGGTGAATCTCTTAATGATAAATGTATGCAGGGTCCTGATGAAAATAATCGTCTTGTACATGTCCTTCTTCGTTTCCGTCAACATGACTATGCTTTAACTGCAGATGTAGAGTCGATGTTTTACCAAGTCCATATACCTGTCAGTCAGAGAAATGCATTGAGGTTCTTATGGATTGATGATAATGGTTGTTTGATTCATTACAGGATGACTTGCCATGTATTTGGAGGTGTCTGGTGCTCCAGCAGTACAAATTATGCTTTACGTCAAACTTTGAAGGCTTTCAATGCTTCTCCATTGGTTGCAAATGCTGTCATGCGTAGCTTTTATGTAGATGATTGCCTTCAGTCCGTTCATTCCGCTGATGAAGCCCTTGAAGTCATCTATGGTGTTAAATCTTTGGTTGATATGGCAGGGTTTAATCTCACAAAATTTGTGGTAAATGATGAGTCTTTTAAATTCCATTCCACCAAATGACTCTGACTCCAAATCACTTACTTTTGATGAGAAATGATTCAATGATTACTTCAGGTGTATTTCATGATTCTGATATCTATAAGAGGAGGTGGCGCGTTGTTCAATGTCTTGCCGATCAATTTTGGCATCGGTGGCTCAAAGAGTATATCCCAGATTTACAACGACGCAACAAATGGTTATATCCACAACCAAATCATGATATAGGAGATCTTGTATTGTTATGCCAGGAGAACACTCCTCGAGGTGTGTGGCCAATGGGCCTGATTACTGAGGTAAAAAGAGGAGAGGATGGTCTGGTGAGATCAGTTGTTGTTAAGACCAAATCTTCTTAAGGTCAGGAGGAACAGCCTCATCCCAAGACAACTTCCTTCGAGTGGCTTCTTGTAATAACAATTTACCTGTGACAATAATCGGACTAATTAAACCAAGGGGATCATATGTGGAAGCGATTGTGTTAAGCATTGTCCGTCTTGTGACAGTCATGTCTAGGTCTAAGTCAGCCTGGAAAAAGAACTCATCCGATACTACATCCCATTTGATGCCCAAGACCTTGCAACACAAATTGGAAGCAAATTCTTTGACCTCCTTTGCACGGTCATTTGGTGGAATGGAATTTAAAAGACTTTCATTATTTAAAATTGATGATGCATGATTATTTAAATATCTATAACATTGTTACTTCATGTTAGCCATTTTGATGATTATGAAATTGGTTTCAATGTATTAACTCATGGTGATTTGTTTACTGTACTTGTAGATTCACCGATATTCGATATTCAATATTCCCGATAATAAACATCGTGCATAATAAAAGGTTGTTGGTCCTGTATTCAATACTATCTGATTGATGAAAATATGAAATTTGTTCAAAAAAGTTACATTTTGACAGCTACAATACATTCAAAGGTGCTAAGTTGTTATACGGAACTAGTTTTACTACTTTCCAGTAGAAAATTTTAACGATGAATTTTGACGATGAATGATAAATCTGCAAGTCGTGACAGATCGTCGTAAAAATCGTGGTGTGAACTGGACTTAACTATTCACAAAAAGTAGTAAGGTCCGAAAATCTATATTTGAGTGGACTCAGAATTTTTTTCCATGATATAATTTGACACATAAGGATGCTTGCTGATCATAAAGATGACTTCTTACGATAAATGACAAATTGTGCTAATTGTGATAGATCAACATCGTGGTGTGAACTGGGCGTAATGCTGACATTGGTTCGGCAGTGGTTCCAGTGGGCCTTGGTGAAGGTATGCCCTCCTTGAGTGCTTTCTACATGCTTGATTTAAACAAGAGTTGATAAAACAAACAAGTTTTTGTTTTCCCTTTTGCATCATTACTCAAAATAGCTGAAATAATGCCTAATTTAATCTAAAATATGAAAGGTTTTGTCAGGAGGACAGCTGTTTTAAGTAATTTTTTAAGCATATCCCATAATTCCTAGAAGACAATGTGTTCATTATCCATGGTAATAGTCTAATAGCAGTCCACACCCTTGTACAAATATTCCTGGTCAAAATAACTGAATGTAAATTTCCTGAAACAATGCATTTTTTTGAATTTTTAGAAGTAAGATAAACAACACTTTGTTGACATGACAACTGTTGCTATGGAGTACATGGTGGGGTTTGGGGATTAAATCTAACAGATTCACCTAGCTGAATATCAGGCTAACAATTTACTATAGGTTACTTGAATCATAAACCCATTTCCTTTTGGAATGCAAGAAAAAAATCGAATTATCTGCTGAATTTTCCATGGCAAGTGCACCAACAGCAGTACTCTCATGTGTACTGCATGTATTCATGCGTTAATGACACTATATCTCTGTTGAATTGATAACAAGGTTAATGTGAAAAATCTTTGCAGTATGATATTGGCCGATACGTTACAATGGAAACAGTTGCCAAGGGAATTAGGAGCAAAATCGGAGATGGCACTATTTGCCTTTTGATGTTTTCCACATTCGTGCAAAATTTGGTAGGTTTATGATAAAATGAACTATTTCATAAAATAGCCTTAAGCTTAATGGGATATTATAAGTTGAGAAAAGGGGTCAGTTGAGCCCCCCCCCCCCCTTGTTACAGGAAACTTACAAAAGACATCAATGACGTTGTACCCTGCCTGTGTTGAATATTCACTCTTAGTTTATGATGTAGAATGGAAAAGATTTCAGGCAAGTTTGAGGACATCACAGATATGACTAGCAACCATATCTGACGGGTTGAATAATTACAAGGTATAAAATGTACAGTACAAGTATGTATAACATTATAAAGGAAAAATACAGACAAGATGAAGTTTGTAGAAATGTAGAAATGTTGAAAACAATACGTCAAATTTACTTTGGGAGTTAAAAAAGTCCCTAATTAACAAGAGAATTTATAATTCTCAAGGTTCTGGCATTAGGGATTTTGTACTTCAACAATTTTCTCAATAGAATATCAGCAGATGGAATGCCTGCACGTTTTAGCATACTTAGAAAGTAAAGCCTGAAAGAAGCCTGGACGCTATCCGCTGTACATGGTCATGCCATCTCAGTTTATCATTGACAATGACACCAAGCACTTGGAAACTGGATACCGTTTCAATTTGTTTGCCATCCATTGTGATGCTTTGTAGGGTCAGTGACTTTTTCCAAAATAGACAATTACTTATTTGGTGTTTTTTTCCCCGTATTTACCACCATATTGTTATTGCTGGACCACTGACAGGCCTGATTAGGCAGCACACTGAAGATTGCTGTCTATACCATCTCTATTACAGGCCTCCCAGATGGAAACAACCTCCACATACTTGTTTTGCAGACAGTACTCCGGTCATTTAGTGAAAAGTCACTGGTCCTAGCAGGATGCCCTGGGGCATTCCTGCTCTCACGTTGGTTCACTGAGAATGTGTGGTGCCTACTTTGAACCGTTGGCATCTATGACAGAGAAAAAACATGGTCCATTTTGTCAGAAAGTCCGGTGTACCTGTATTGGCAAGTGTGTGTGTGTGTGTGTGAATAGGGCTTTACGTCCTGTATTTCTGCACCTGATGGGCTAATTAGGACAGGCAGGGACCATGGCAATGAGATGAGGAGTGAAACAGCCATCCAACTTAGGCTTGACCGGGAATTGAACCCAGGACCCAGCGGTTGGAAGCCCAGAGCGCTACCTCTGAGCTATGCCCCTGCCTACCTGTATTGGCAAGTTTAGAAAGTAGTATGTGGTGGTTCACATGGCTAAACGCTTTGCAGAAATCCAAAAACAGTATTCTTATTTGTATTTATCCAAACAAAGAACATTGAGGTAACATATCTTATTTCAGTGAAAGAGGAAGGGATGTCATGGTCCAGTGGGCAAGGTGTTCGCCTGCTATCCCCATGGATTTGAGGAATTGGGCAGATCCTATAAACCATTACTTCACCCCACCAGGAACAATGGTTACTTGGCATTAGGCACCCGCAGTGATGGCACTGGTGTGAGCTCCCAAGCACCTCCAATTAACCCCATGTCTAAGACTGAATCGGGTATCCCTTCGGGACCAGTGGTCTTGTTGGTTTTTATGTGTTGGAGTTTTTGTTGAACGCTGTCAACAAGTATGATGTGGCAGTATGGTACCTTGAAATCATCACCAATTGTGAAATACTTTCTCCAATGCAGATTCTATCATATTTTTGCCAGCACCTCATTTCCATTACACCAGGCGTTTGCCATATCTGTGGATGGTCATTGGCTTTTCGGCCTGTGATGTTCTTTCAACAGAATTTGGACCCTTGGTTTTTTATCATTAATCCTTTCTCATAATAGTTCTGTTTCAAGCTTTGAAGTGGAACTGTCTTAAATAACATAGTTGACGAAAGTGGTCAGTCATCCACGGCTGATCATTCGGATTTCGCTTGACCACCTTGAGTGGGAGATGTTCATCAATTACATGCTTCATTATTATGGGCAAGTTGAGCCAGGGATTAACTTGCCAGTGGTAATTTATATTATCATGATGATTATCCTAATTTACAAATCAAAGGCTATTATGCATTATCTCTTTCATTATTCCTATGCTGAATGTGAAAATCAGTGCTGGGCCTCAATAAATATTGTGGTTTATTACTGCCAGCATTACAACCAGATTTACATTATTTTACTACAGATTGAAAGACAAAGCTACATAATTTAGAAAGAATATTTTTAACATTTTTAGCAATACTAAGGCTATCTTGACTTACTCCATGCGTGCCAAAAAAAAATACTACACTGGCTCAGCATAACCCTCTTACTGGCTCAACTTACCCCATGACCGCTACAGTAAGTTGAGCCATTTTCTTTAATTTTTTATCAGAATATCTTCCATGATAAAGGTTGCAATGCAGTTGGCACGTTGGTTAGATCTGACTTAGATGTTGCTCATCAGGTTCTATGATGAAATCACCCTCAGTTTAATTATACTCTTGGACTGCCAAGCCTTATATTAAGCATTAAGTGGCTCATCTTGCCCCAATCTCCCCTAATTTTGCTGAATATAATTGTCATTTGTTCATAGGGAATTCGCTCTCATGTAAAATTATACAAAAAGTGGTACTCTTTTGTTTTTTTACCTTATATGCAAGTCACTTTAATAAAAGGTTTTTAATCTTGAACTATCACCAGGCAATGTCACATTTAGGAAAGTGCTATGCGTATAGTAACAAAGGAGTCTCAATACTTATAATTAATATATATCAAATGAAACATGCACATCCCAGCAAACAGGGAAAATTAGCTCCGGTAAAGTTGCGACAAATTTCTCCAGAATTTTGTCTCTGGACAAGCTGGCCCGGAACCTGGTTAGATGTAAAACTGTATTACAAAAATATTCTAGTAACCTGAAAATATTAGGTATGATACCGTGATGTTATTTTGTGAAATTATATTACTAAGAGTAAACCCTGGGTAATCCTAACAGTACTATGAAATATTACCATACCTTATCTAAGACTTGTAACATACCCATAACTTTTTTGTAATATAACTTTGTTTGCTGGATGCTATAAAGTACTCAAACATGAAATAATTGCAATTAGTCAGGCAACTCTTGCAGTAAACAATTTTATGTGACTTAAGGTATGCTCTTCAAAAATCTTGCCAAGTTCAACAGCAGCCCACAAAATGTCCACCTGTTATGTTAATACCTAAATGCAGCACTGCCAAGCAGTTAGAAGACCAGCTATGCAAAATAATTTTAAAAAAATTTTCAAATTTCCTATGGACAGTGTGCCCAAACACAGTGTTCTAGTTAGTCTGAAAGAGGAGTGCATACCTGACACAGTAGATGCAGTTGCGGTACCAATCGATGATGACACTGATACGGTAAAACCAATTCCACTTGTTGACGGCACACCACCAGGGGCTGTTGTTCCTCCAGGTGCTGTTGTACCACCAGGAGCAGTTGTTCCACCTGGTGCAGTTGTACCACCAGGTGCTGTTGTTCCACCAGGAGCAGTTGTACCACCAGGTGCAGTGGTGCCACCTGGTTCAGTTGTTCCACTGGGGGCTGTTGTTCCACCAGGGGCTGTTGTTCCTCCAGGTGCAGTTGTACCACCAGGAGCAGTCGTTCCGCCAGGAGCAGTTGTTCCTCCAGGTGCTGTTGTTCCACCAGGAGCAGTGGTTCCTCCAGGTGCAGTGGTGCCACCTGGTGCAGTTGTTCCACTGGGGGCTGTTGTTCCACCAGGGGCTGTTGTTCCTCCAGGTGCAGTTGTACCACCAGGAGCAGTCGTTCCGCCAGGAGCAGTTGTTCCTCCAGGTTCTCTCGTTCCACCAGGAGCAGTGGTTCCTCCAGGTGCAGTGGTGCCACCTGGTGCAGTTGTTCCACTGGGGGCTGTTGTTCCTCCAGGTGCAGTTGTACCACCAGGAGCAGTCGTTCCTCCAGGAGCAGTCGTTCCTCCAGGAGCAGTTGTTCCTCCAGGTGCTGTTGTTCCACCAGGAGCAGTGGTTCCTCCAGGTGCAGTGGTGCCACCAGGTGCAGTTGTTCCACTGGGGGCTGTTGTTCCACCAGGGGCTGTTGTTCCTCCAGGTGCAGTTGTACCACCAGGAGCAGTCGTTCCTCCAGGTGCAGTTGTTCCTCCAGGTGCTGTTGTACCACCAGGGGCTGTTGTTCCTGATGTAGCAGTTGCTGGAATGAAATGTTTTGGTAAATGATTGTACTTGAAGAATGATATTGTTATTGCATGGATGATCAAATGTTGTTGCAGGTTATTTTGATAAATGTTACAAATGTTGATAAATCCAGCCTATAACAGGCTTACGAGTCATGCATAACAATTACAGGCAAATTCATAAGAGTTGGAACCAATCTCATAGACTTGGAAGCTAAACTACCGATGTCGTCATGTAAATATAGGATTCTGATTGGCTGAAGGATTGTTTTTACCAATCGGAGTCCTGGATTTACATTACTTTCTCTGGAGTGAAGTCCAATGAATCTGGCTGAAATAAAACTAATTGTAAAGCAGATATAATTTTCAGTTGACTTAACAATAACACTATTCATACATATTTCCAATCTTTTCTTCATTATTTAGGAAAGGAAAGTTTGGGTAATTATCTATTATTTTGTTGAAAAAGTTTCTCTAATATCATATAAAGAAGATTCAATGCTGCTCATTTTGCTTTTTGGCACATTCACAAAAGAAACAATGTTATTATGTGTAGCAACCAGTCTCTATTTTTAAGGTTTGTATGCCAAAACAAAACTGACTTAGTAGGGATATTTCTCTTCTTTTATGTATTCTATACATGAAAGAATCAGCTTCATAATTGTTCTTGAATATACAGTAATGTTCTAATTTTGATATCTCCTGAATTGATTTTGCTATGATGTAGTATAAATGTCATGGTGCACTTTTTTCGCAACTGCCAAGGCTGCCATGATGCAGCATAAATTTCATGGAAATCTCTTTTTGCAACTGCCAGGTCCACTCACGATAAACTATTAAAGATATGCATTCAGTGTAAAAATCATATAAGCATCACTTGACCAACTACCTGAGCATCTAAGCTTTTCAAGAACCCAAAGAAATATATTTTTAGTTAAATGATCATTATGACAATTAATTATTCCGTTCCAAAATCTTAACAAATTAATCTTACGCCTAATATTACAACATACCTATCCAGTATCACCATTTGCAGCAGCATTGGGTGCAAACCTACATGTATGTACCCCTAGGTAGAATCACAATTTTTATGCTGTACAGCATCTATTTCAGAAAATTGTTGATAATTCCGTGGATTATGTGTCTGGTAATTCCAGATACCAGACACATAATCTAAAATCGGTGCTGTTCCAGCGTTTAACTTTTTGAAATTTAAAACATATCCCTCCAAGGGCTCGTGTAGCTGAATTAGCCAAAAGTGTGGCTGCGGACTTAAAATCTAAATGTTCGTCAAGCAATATGATAAATATCTGTATTTGTTAATGCAATCTAGGTTCTCATTGTTAAACTCTAATTTAAAAATTGTTTAGGCTTGAGATTTAGCTCTGAAACGAACGATGGTTCTCGTAATATTAACCTGCATCCTCCATGTTTTTTACACCAGTATTCTAGCCCATATAACTGAGACTTTTAATCATTTTTGGATTCAGTAATTATAGCTAGGTCGCCAGCATAAAGCAATGACGCAATTGTAATAGTTTAATTCAGTTTGATACCACAACCAAAATCATTCAGGGCTTGTGTCAAACTATTTATATAAATACCAAAGAGAGTTGGAGATAATGTGTCTCCCTGACATACTAGCTGCCATCAAAACTGTCTGTAAAAAATTAATTCGATTTTGTTATTATATGGTGTTTGCTATGGCAACTAATGCCAAGCCAGATCCAAATGACTTGTCCATCAAGATCCCCATCCTGAACGTTCTTATACTACATAGTCATATAACAGTGCCAAGAACGTAACAAAATCTAATGTTATTTTTTATAAGATCATTGCTATGGAAATAATTGCCACTGGTTTCAAACCAAATTTTGGTAATTGTCATGGCCAGTTCTAGACAGCTGACATTCTTTGAATCATTTTGGTACATGACACTTGCTGTTCCACTTCCGTGCATGGTTTCTCTGTAAATAAAACACTTTTTGGGCTCCTGTTCCTCTACTACTAGTCTGCATTTGATGATTGCATTCCAGCAGAATTCCATCATGAAATTCATTCAAAAGTGGCTTAAAAGTATACAGGCTACTAAATTCTTGCTTCCGTTTATTCATTGAAGATCACTTATAACATTATATTACACATCATAAGTCCTTCTTTTTATGGGGACCAAGATTTTTAATCTTATTCCAAAACTCAATCCGACTTGCCCCTGACATGTTTTCAATTTCCATTACAATTGTTTTACTATAACTATGCTATTAGAAATGTGGATTTCAAATGGCTGTTTCTTTTGCACAGAAAACTTTCCGAAGTACAGTAAGAGATCAGTCCAAAATGGTTTTGTGTGTCGTTTCAACCTCTTAAAACTACTCGAATATACATTTGAACCACTTAGAGAAATTTTATTTCATTGTGATACAAATCCCAAAATTGTGTATATAAATCAAGCTTGATTACTCTGTATTTGGAAGGATTATTATCAAAAACTCAGCTGGCAGATCAAGAGTTAAATTTGCATCTGCTGTAATAAATGTCATCATGGGTTAATTGAAGGGCAGGATCTTTGAGGGTAAATATCTTAACTTACAGATTGGTTCAAATCACTAGTAGTGCTAAATCTAATGAAAGGGCTGAGTGGTCAGGAATATTTCTAACTTCAATGCCATCATCAGAAACATTACAATAAGTATTCAACAGATCTCTAACAGTTTTCACTTGAAATTCAATACATTGCTTGATCGCTTGATTGCATCAACATAACTTTCCTTCAGAATGAGGGTAAATGTAGTTGTTTAAGTTAGGCGTGACCCTTTCATTACAGGGCATATTTTTGGCTGTACCTAATATTTTACATACAGGTAGATTATCAACTTCAAAAATAATGCCCTCCATATTACCAATTTTGCTATTTAAGTCTCCGGCAGCACAATATTATCACAATCATTGAAATTATACATTAAACTTAGTAGTAGATTGCTGTAAAAACTACTAGAGTCATGAACCCAAGTCGATTGCTCAGGGAAAAGGTGCAGCCCAATTACCAAAAAGACAGTATCCAGATAACTTACAATCAACTTTGACAGCAAGGATACCATCATAACTTTTATCAACCACGATGTAGTCAAATACTATTTCATAACATCATGTATCAATATACACACACCACCAGAGTTTTTTCTTGCCTTTAAATGCCTTTCAATCATAGGATGAGAATAACAGGAATAACCTGGATTTAAACCATTGATAATATAAATTCTGGTTTGCTTTGTATTTTCATACCAACCATTAATATTCCAAGAAATCAAATATTAGTTATGAAATCAAATTTAAGTAATGAAAGACTGATGCGCTTACCACAGTCATCAAATAGACCAAACACATTTCTGATTCGATGGCTATCAGGACCAGTACATTCGTCCATGAATGTAATCTCAATACTGGTGACTTCATAGTTCGGTGAAGCAACGAAGGAATAATCGTCAAAACTAGCTTCAGGCAAACTGATATTCTGAAAGAATGTGCAATGTCTTTATTAAGATTTAATTTCACATGAAAACAAGCCACATCAAGTTTGTGTCGTCACTGTATTGAAAAATATCTACTGCACCAGAATAGAAATACATACATCTTCATCTACCACAGTTGTTGACGAGTAGAACGTGATTCTAAGAGTATTCTCTTCACACTCTGTGTAGAATTGACCTCTGAATTCCTTCAAATACTTGACACCATCTCCTAGGAAGGTTATTTTAAAAATAGACTGAGCATCTCCACTCTCAAAAGTGGCAAAGAAATTCGGCCTCTCATCATTTGATTCCCCTTGGTCATTCAGGAATGCTTTCATGACGTCATGGCCGTTCTCTTCAGTGGTCATGGAAGCTGCCCAACCTCTTTCTTTGTTTGTAAGATATTCGTGTTTAGTTATAGCTTGCTCTACACACAGATCTGAAAAGTCAAAGGGAAATGCAGTAAGGGTATAGGTGTGTTTCTCCAACATAAGTTTCAAATATAAAAGCATTTTTTGCCTTAATAATCTCTTACAAGAAACAGGTGCAGTTGTGCTACCAGGGGCTGTTGTTCCTCCAGGGGCAGTTGTACCACCAGGGGCTGTTGTTCCTCCGGATGCTGTTGTACCACCAGGTGCTGTTGTTCCACCAGGAACAGTTGTTCCTCCAGGTGCAGTTGTGCCACCAGGGGCTGTTGTTCCTCCAGGTGCAGTCGTGCCACCAGGTGCTGTTGTTCCACCGGGAGCAGTGGTTCCTCCAGGTGCTGTTGTTCCTCCAGGTGCTGTTGTTCCACCAGGAGCTGTTGTTCCACTAGGTGCTGTTGTTCCTCCAGGGGCAGTTGTACCACCAGGTGCAGTTGTTCCACCAGGGGCTGTTGTTCCTCCAGGTGCAGTTGTGCCACTAGGGGCTGTTGTTCCTCCAGGGGCAGTTGTACCACCAGGTGCCGTTGTTCCACCAGGAGCTGTTGTTCCACCAGGTGCAGTTGTGCCACCAGGGGCTGTTGTTCCACCAGGGGCAGTTGTGCCACCAGGTGCTGTTGTGCCACCAGGAGCTGTTGTTCCTCCAGGTGCAGTTGTGCCACCAGGTGCTGTTGTTCCACCAGGAGCTGTTGTTCCTCCAGGGGCAGTTGTACCACCAGGTGCTGTTGTTCCACCAGGAGCTGTTGTTCCACCAGGTGCTGTTGTTCCTCCAGGGGCAGTTGTACCACCAGGTGCAGTTGTTCCACCAGGGGCTGTTGTTCCACCAGGTGCTGTTGTGCCACCAGGGGCTGTTGTTCCTCCAGGTGCAGTTGTACCACCAGGTGCAGTTGTACCACCAGGAGCTGTTGTTCCACCAGGGGCAGTTGTGCCACCAGGGGCTGTTGTTCCTCCAGGAGCAGTTGTTCCTCCAGGTGCAGTTGTGCCACCAGGGGCTGTTGTTCCTCCAGGTGCAGTTGTGCCACCAGGGGCTGTTGTTCCTCCAGGGGCAGTTGTACCACCAGGTGCTGTTGTTCCACCAGGGGCTGTTGTTCCACCAGGTGCTGTTGTTCCACCAGGAGCAGTTGTTCCACCAGGTGCAGTTGTGCCACCAGGGGCTGTTGTTCCTCCAGGGGCAGTTGTTCCACCAGGAGCTGTTGTTCCACCAGGTGCTGTTGTTCCTCCAGGAGCAGTTGTTCCACCAGGAGCTGTTGTTCCACCAGGTGCTGTTGTTCCTCCAGGTGCTGTAGTTCCACCAGGAGCTGTTGTTCCACCAGGTGCTGTTGTTCCTCCAGGGGCAGTTGTACCACCAGGTGCAGTTGTTCCACCAGGGGCTGTTGTTCCTCCAGGTGCAGTTGTGCCACCAGGGGCTGTTGTTCCACCAGGTGCTGTTGTTCCTCCAGGGGCAGTTGTTCCACCAGGGGCTGTTGTTCCTCCGGGAGCCGTGGTGCCTCCAGGTGCCGTTGTTCCACCAGGAGCTGTTGTTCCACCAGGTGCTGTTGTTCCTCCAGGGGCAGTTGTACCACCAGGGGCAGTTGTACCACCAGGTGCAGTTGTTTCACCAGGGGCTGTTGTTCCTCCAGGTGCAGTTGTGCCACCAGGGGCTGTTGTTCCACCAGGTGCTGTTGTTCCTCCAGGGGCAGTTGTACCACCAGGTGCAGTTGTTCCACCAGGAGCTGTTGTTCCACCAGGGGCAGTTGTGCCACCAGGGGCTGTTGTTCCTCGAGGAGCAGTTGTTCCTCCAGGTGCAGTTGTGCCACCAGGGGCTGTTGTTCCTCCAGGTGCAGTTGTGCCACCAGGGGCTGTTGTTCCTCCAGGAGCAGTTGTACCACCAGGTGCTGTTGTTCCACCAGGGGCTGTTGTTCCACCAGGTGCTGTTGTTCCACCAGGAGCAGTTGTTCCACCAGGTGCAGTTGTGCCACCAGGGGCTGTTGTTCCTCCAGGGGCAGTTGTTCCACCAGGAGCTGTTGTTCCACCAGGTGCTGTTGTTCCTCCAGGAGCAGTTGTTCCACCAGGAGCTGTTGTTCCACCAGGTGCTGTTGTTCCTCCAGGTGCTGTAGTTCCACCAGGAGCTGTTGTTCCACCAGGTGCTGTTGTTCCTCCAGGGGCAGTTGTACCACCAGGTGCAGTTGTTCCACCAGGGGCTGTTGTTCCTCCAGGTGCAGTTGTGCCACCAGGGGCTGTTGTTCCACCAGGTGCTGTTGTTCCTCCAGGGGCAGTTGTACCACCAGGTGCTGTTGTTCCTCCGGGAGCCGTGGTGCCTCCAGGTGCCGTTGTTCCACCAGGAGCTGTTGTTCCACCAGGTGCTGTTGTTCCTCCAGGGGCAGTTGTACCACCAGGGGCAGTTGTACCACCAGGTGCAGTTGTTCCACCAGGGGCTGTTGTTCCTCCAGGTGCAGTTGTGCCACCAGGGGCTGTTGTTCCACCAGGTGCTGTTGTTCCTCCAGGGGCAGTTGTACCACCAGGTGCAGTTGTTCCACCTGGGGCTGTTGTTCCTCTAGGTGTAGTTGTGCCACTAGGGGCTGTTGTTCCTCCAGGGGCAGTTGTACCACCAGGTGCTGTTGTTCCACCGGGAGCAGTGGTTCCTCCAGGTGCCGTTGTTCCACCAGGAGCTGTTGTTCCACCAGGGGCTGTTGTTCCTCCAGGTGCAGTTGTTCCACCAGGAGCTGTTCCACCAGGAGCTGTTGTTCCTCCAGGGGCAGTTGTACCACCAGGTGCAGTTGTTCCACCAGGAGCAGTGGTTCCTCCAGGTGCTGTTGTTCCTCCAGGTGCAGTAGTGCCACCAGGGGCTGTTGTTCCACCAGGTGCAGTTGTGCCACCAGGGGCAGTCGTGCCACCAGGTGCTGTTGTTCCACCAGGAGCTGTTGTTTCACCAGGTGCTGCTGTTCCACCGGGAGCAGTGGTTCCTCCAGGTGCCATTGTTCCACTAGGAGCTGTTGTTCCACCAGGTGCTGTTGTTCCTCCAGGGGCAGTTGTACCACCAGGTGCAGTTGTTCCACCAGGTGCTGTTGTGCCACCAGGGGCTGTTGTTCCTCCAGGTGCAGTTGTACCACCAGGTGCAGTTGTTCCACCAGGAGCTGTTGTTGCACCAGGGGCAGTTGTTCCACCAGGGCCTGTTGTTCCTCCAGGAGCAGTTGTTCCTCCAGGTGCAGTTGTGCCACCAGGGGCTGTTGTTCCTCCAGGTGCAGTTGTGCCACCAGGGGCTGTTGTTCCTCCAGGGGCAGTTGTACCACCAGGTGCTGTTGTTCCACCAGGGGCTGTTGTTCCACCAGGTGCTGTTGTTCCACCAGGAGCAGTTGTTCCACCAGGTGCAGTTGTGCCACCAGGGGCTGTTGTTCCTCCAGGGGCAGTTGTGCCACTAGGTGCTGTTGTTCCACCAGGAGCCGTAGTTCCACCAGGTACTGTTGTTCCACCGGGAGCAGTGGTTCCTCCAGGTGCTGTTGTTCCTTCAGGTGCTGTAGTTCCACCAGGAGCTGTTGTTCCACCAGGTGCTGTTGTTCCTCCAGGGGCAGTTGTACCACCAGGTGCAGTTGTTCCACCAGGGGCTGTTGTTCCTCCAGGTGCAGTTGTGCCACCAGGGGCTGTTGTTCCACCAGGTGCTGTTGTTCCTGCAGGGGCAGTTGTACCACCAGGTGCTGTTGTTCCACCGGGAGCCGTGGTTCCTCCAGGGGCTGTTGTTCCACCAGGAGCTGTTGTTCCACCAGGTGCTGTTGTTCCTCCAGGGGCAGTTGTACCACCAGGGGCAGTTGTACCACCAGGTGCAGTTGTTCCACCAGGGGCTGTTGTTCCTCCAGGTGCAGTTGTGCCACCAGGGGCTGTTGTTCCACCAGGTGCTGTTGTTCCTCCAGGGGCTGTTGTACCACCAGGTGCTGTTGTTCCTCCAGGTGCAGTTGTGCCACCAGGGGCTGTTGTTCCACCAGGTGCTGTTGTTCCACCAGGAGCAGTTGTTCCACCAGGTGCAGTTGTGCCACCAGGCGCAGTTGTTCCACCAGGTGCTGTTGTTCCTCCAGGGGCAGTTGTGCCACCAGGGGCTGTTGTTCCTCCAGGGGCAGTTGTACCACCAGGAGCAGTTGTTCCACCAGGTGCAGTTGTGCCACCAGGGGCAGTTGTTCCTCCAGGGGCAGTTGTACCACCAGGTACTGTTGTTCCACCAGGTGCAGTTGTTCCACCAGGGGCTGTGGTTCCTCCAGGGGCAGTTGTACCACCAGGTGCTGTTGTTCCACCAGGTGCTGTTGTTCCACCAGGAGCAGTTGTTCCACCAGGGGCAGTTGTACCACCAGGTGCAGTTGTTCCTCCAGGGGCTGTTGTTCCTCCAGGTGCAGTTGTGCCACCAGGGGCTGTTGTTCCTCCAGGGGCAGTTGTACCACCAGGAGCAGTTGTTCCACCAGGTGCAGTTGTGCCACCAGGGGCTGTTGTTCCTCCAGGTGCAGTTGTACCACCAGGGGCTGTTGTTCCTCCAGGGGCAGTTGTACCACCAGGTGCTGTTGTTCCACCAGGTGCTGTTGTTCCACCAGGAGCAGTTGTTCCACCAGGTGCAGTTGTGCCACCAGGGGCTGTTGTTCCACCAGGGGCTGTGGTTCCTCCAGGGGCAGTTGTACCACCAGGTGCTGTTGTTCCACCAGGTGCTGTTGTTCCACCAGGAGCAGTTGTTCCACCAGGGGCAGTTGTACCACCAGGTGCAGTTGTTCCACCAGGGGCTGTTGTTCCTCCAGGTGCAGTTGTACCACCAGGGGCTGTTGTTCCTCCAGGGGCAGTTGTACCACCAGGTGCTGTTGTTCCACCAGGTGCTGTTGTTCCACCAGGAGCAGTTGTTCCACCAGGTGCAGTTGTGCCACCAGGGGCAATTGTACCACCAGGTGCAGTTGTTCCACCAGGTGCTGTTGTTCCACCAGAGGCTGTTGTTCCTCCAGGTGCAGTTGTGCCACCAGGGGCTGTTGTTCCTCCAGGGGCAGTTGTACCACCAGGAGCAGTTGTTCCACCAGGTGCAGTTGTGCCACCAGGGGCTGTTGTTCCTCCCGGGGCAGTTGTACCACCAGGAGCAGTTGTTCCACCAGGTGCAGTTGTGCCACCAGGGGCAGTTGTACCACCAGGTGCTGTTGTTCCACCAGGAGCAGTTGTTCCTCCAGGTGCAGTTGTGCCACCAGGGGATGTTGTTCCACCAGGTGCTGTTGTTCCACCAGGAGCAGTTGTTCCACCAGGTGCAGTTGTGCCACCAGGCGCAGTTGTTCCACCAGGTGCAGTTGTACCACCAGGAGCAGTTGTTCCACCAGGTGCAGTTGTGCCACCAGGGGCTGTTGTTCCTCCAGGGGCAGTTGTACCACCAGGTGCTGTTGTTCCACCAGGTGCTGTTGTTCTACCAGGAGCAGTTGTTCCACCAGGTGCAGTTGTGCCACCAGGGGCTGTTGTTCCTCCAGGAGCAGTTGTTCCACCAGGTGCTGTTGTTCCTCCAGGTGCAGTTGTACCACCAGGGGCTGTTGTTCCTCCAGGGGCAGTTGTACCACCAGGTGCTGTTGTTCCACCAGGTGCTGTTGTTCCACCAGGAGCAGTTGTTCCACCAGGTGCAGTTGTGCCACCAGGGGCAGTTGTACCACCAGGTGCAGTTGTTCCACCAGGTGCTGTTGTTCCACCAGAGGCTGTTGTTCCTCCAGGTGCAGTTGTGCCACCAGGGGCTGTTGTTCCTCCAGGGGCAGTTGTACCACCAGGAGCAGTTGTTCCACCAGGTGCAGTTGTGCCACCAGGGGCTGTTGTTCCTCCCGGGGCAGTTGTACCACCAGGAGCAGTTGTTCCACCAGGTGCAGTTGTGCCACCAGGGGCAGTTGTACCACCAGGTGCTGTTGTTCCACCAGGAGCAGTTGTTCCTCCAGGTGCAGTTGTGCCACCAGGGGATGTTGTTCCACCAGGTGCTGTTGTTCCACCAGGAGCAGTTGTTCCACCAGGTGCAGTTGTGCCACCAGGCGCAGTTGTTCCACCAGGTGCAGTTGTACCACCAGGAGCAGTTGTTCCACCAGGTGCAGTTGTGCCACCAGGGGCTGTTGTTCCTCCAGGGGCAGTTGTACCACCAGGTGCTGTTGTTCCACCAGGTGCTGTTGTTCTACCAGGAGCAGTTGTTCCACCAGGTGCAGTTGTGCCACCAGGGGCTGTTGTTCCTCCAGGAGCAGTTGTTCCACCAGGTGCTGTTGTTCCACCAGGGGCAGTTGTTCCACCAGGTGCTGTTGTTCCACCAGGGGCAGTTGTACCACCAGGTGCAGTTGTTCCACCAGAGGCTGTTGTTCCTCCAGGTGCAGTTGTGCCACCAGGGGCAGTTGTACCACCAGGTGCAGTTGTTCCACCAGGGGCTGTTGTTCCTCCAGGGGCAGTTGTGCCACCAGGGGCTGTTGTTCCTCCAGGGGCAGTTGTACCACCAGGTGCTGTTGTTCCACCAGGAGCTGTTGTTCCACCAGGGGCTGTTGTTCCTCCAGGAGCAGTTGTTCCACCAGGTGCTGTTGTTCCACCAGGGGCAGTTGTTCCACCAGGTGCTGTTGTTCCACCAGGGGCAGTTGTACCACCAGGTGCAGTTGTTCCACCAGGGGCTGTTGTTCCTCTGGGTGCAGTTGTGCCACCAGGGGCTGTTGTTCCTCCAGGGGCAGTTGTACCACCAGGAGCAGTTGTTCCACCAGGTGCAGTTGTGCCACCAGGGGCTGTTGTTCCTCCAGGTGCTGTTGTACCACCAGGTACTGTTGTTCCACCAGGTGCTGTTGTTCCACCAGGAGCAGTTGTTCCACCAGGTGCAGTTGTGCCACCAGGGGCTGTTGTTCCTTCAGGAGCAGTTGTTCCACCAGGTGCTGTTGTTCCACCAGGAGCAGTTGTTCCACCAGGTGCTGTTGTTCCACCAGGGGCAGTTGTACCACCAGGTGCAGTTGTTCCACCAGGGGCTGTTGTTCCTCCGGGTGCAGTTGTGCCACCAGGGGCTGTTGTTCCTCCAGGGGCAGTTGTACCACCTGGTGCAGTTGTTCCACCAGGGGCTGTGGTTCCTCCAGGGGCAGTTGTACCACCAGGTGCTGTTGTTCCACCAGGTGCTGTTCCACCAGGAGCAGTTGTTCCACCAGGGGCAGTTGTACCACCAGGTGCAGTTGTTCCACCAGGGGCTGTTGTTCCTCCAGGTGCAGTTGTGCCACCAGGGGCTGTTGTTCCTCCAGGGGCAGTTGTACCACCAGGAGCAGTTGTTCCACCAGGTGCAGTTGTTCCACCAGGGGCTGTTGTTCCTCCAGATGCAGTTGTACCACCAGGGGCTATTGTTCCTCCAGGGGCAGTTGTACCACCAGGTGCTGTTGTTCCACGAGGTGCTGTTGTTCCACCAGGAGCAGTTGTTCCACCAGGTGCAGTTGTGCCACCAGGGGCTGTTGTTCCTCCAGGAGCAGTTGTTCCACCAGGTGCTGTTGTTCCACCAGGAGCTGTTGTTCCACCAGGTGCTGTTGTTCCACCAGGGGCAGTTGTACCACCAGGTGCAGTTGTTCCACCAGGGGCTGTTGTTCCTCCAGGTGCAGTTGTGCCACCAGGGGCTGTTGTTCCTCCAGGGGCAGTTGTACCACCAGGAGCAGTTGTTCCACCAGGTGCAGTTGTGCCACCAGGGGCTGTTGTTCCTTCCGGGGCAGTTGTACCACCAGGAGCAGTTGTTCCACCAGGTGCAGTTGTCCCACCAGGCGCAGTTGTTCCACCAGGTGCAGTTGTACCACCAGGAGCAGTTGTTCCACCAGGTGCAGTTGTGCCACCAGAGGCTGTTGTTCCTCCAGGGGCAGTTGTACCACCAGGTGCTGTTGTTCCACCAGGTGCTGTTGTTCCACCAGGAGCAGTTGTTCCACCAGGGGCAGTTGTACCACCAGGTGCAGTTGTTCCACCAGGGGCTGTTGTTCCTCCAGGGGCAGTTGTGCCACCAGGGGCTGTTGTTCCTCCAGGGGCAGTTGTTCCACCAGGGGCTGTTGTTCCTCCAGGGGCAGTTGTGCCACCAGGGGCTGTTGTTCCTCCAGGGGCAGTTGTACCACCAGGTGCTGTTGTTCCACCAGGAGCTGTTGTTCCTCCAGGGGCAGTTGTGCCACCATGGGCTGTTGTTCCTCCAGGGGCAGTTGTACCACCAGGTGCTGTTGTTCCACCAGGAGCTGTTGTTCCACCAGGGGCTGTTGTTCCTCCAGGAGCAGTTGTTCCACCAGGTGCTGTTGTTCCACCAGGAGCAGTTGTTCCACCAGGTGCTGTTGTTCCACCAGGGGCAGTTGTACCACCAGGTGCAGTTGTTCCACCAGGGGCTGTGGTTCCTCCAGGGGCAGTTGTACCACCAGGTGCTGTTGTTCCACCAGGTGCTGTTGTTCCACCAGGAGCAGTTGTTCCACCAGGGGCAGTTGTACCGCCAGGTGCAGTTGTTCCACCAGGGGCTGTTGTTCCTCCAGGTGCAGTTGTGCCACCAGGGGCTGTTGTTCCTCCAGGGGCAGTTGTACCACCAGGAGCAGTTGTTCCACCAGGTGCAGTTGTGCCACCAGGGGCTGTTGTTCCTCCAGGTGCAGTTGTACCACCAGGGGCTGTTGTTCCTCCAGGGGCAGTTGTACCACCAGGTGCTGTTGTTCCACCAGGTGCTGTTGTTCCACCAGGAGCAGTTGTTCCACCAGGTGCAGTTGTGCCACCAGGTGCAGTTGTTCCACCAGGAGCAGTTGTTCCACCAGGTGCTGTTGTTCCACCAGGAGCAGTTGTTCCACCAGGTGCTGTTGTTCCACCAGGGGCAGTTGTACCACCAGGTGCAGTTGTTCCACCAGGGGCTGTTGTTCCTGCAGGGGCAGTTGTGCCACCAGGGGCTGTTGTTCCTCCTGGGGCAGTTGTACCACCAGGTGCTGTTGTTCCACCAGGAGCTGTTGTTCCACCAGGGGCTGTTGTTCCTCCAGGAGCAGTTGTTCCACCAGGTGCTGTTGTTCCACCAGGAGCAGTTGTTCCACCAGGTGCTGTTGTTCCACCAGGGGCAGTTGTACCACCAGGTGCAGTTGTTCCACCAGGGGCTGTTGTTCCTCCGGCTGCAGTTGTGCCACCAGGGGCTGTTGTTCCTCCAGGGGCAGTTGTACCACCAGGTGCAGTTGTTCCACCAGGGGCTGTGGTTCCTCCAGGGGCAGTTGTACCACCAGGTGCTGTTGTTCCACCAGGTGCTGTTGTTCCACCAGGAGCAGTTGTTCCACCAGGGGCAGTTGTACCACCAGGTGCAGTTGTTCCACCAGGGGCTGTTGTTCCTCCAGGTGCAGTTGTGCCACCAGGGGCTGTTGTTCCTCCAGGGGCAGTTGTACCACCAGGAGCAGTTGTTCCACCAGGTGCAGTTGTGCCACCAGGGGCTGT
Source organism: Alitta virens (assembly GCA_932294295.1). Lineage (NCBI taxonomy): Eukaryota > Metazoa > Annelida > Polychaeta > Phyllodocida > Nereididae > Alitta > Alitta virens. The sequence continues at coordinate 21,169,939 of OW028579.1, forward strand.
TGTTCCACCAGGTGCAGTTGTGCCACCAGGGGCTGTTGTTCCTCCAGGGGCAGTTGTACCACCAGGGGCTGTTGTTCCTCCAGGGGCAGTTGTACCACCAGGTGCTGTTGTTCCACCAGGAGCAGTTGTTCCACCAGGTGCTGTTGTTCCACCAGGAGCTGTTGTTCCACCAGGGGCTGTTGTTCCTCCAGGAGCAGTTGTTCCACCAGGTGCTGTTGTTCCACCAGGAGCAGTTGTTCCACCAGGTGCTGTTGTTCCACCAGGGGCAGTTGTACCACCAGGTGCAGTTGTGCCACCAGGGGCTGTGGTTCCTCCAGGGGCAGTTGTACCACCAGATGCTGTTGTTCCACCAGGTGCTGTTGTTCCACCAGGAGCAGTTGTTCCACCAGGTGCTGTTGTTCCACCAGGGGCAGTTGTACCACCAGGTGCAGTTGTTCCACCAGGGGCTGTGGTTCCTCCAGGGGCAGTTGTACCACCAGGTGCTGTTGTTCCACCAGGTGCTGTTGTTCCACCAGGAGCAGTTGTTCCACCAGGGGCAGTTGTACCGCCAGGTGCAGTTGTTCCACCAGGGGCTGTTGTTCCTCCAGGTGCAGTTGTGCCACCAGGGGCTGTTGTTCCTCCAGGGGCAGTTGTACCACCAGGTGCTGTTGTTCCACCAGGTGCTGTTGTTCCACCAGGGGCTGTTGTTCCTCCAGGAGCAGTTGTTCCACCAGGTGCTGTTGTTCCACCAGGAGCAGTTGTTCCACCAGGTGCTGTTGTTCCACCAGGGGCAGTTGTACCACCAGGTGCAGTTGTTCCACCAGGGGCTGTTGTTCCTCCGGGTGCAGTTGTGCCACCAGGGGCTGTTGTTCCTCCAGGGGCAGTTGTACCACCAGGTGCAGTTGTTCCACCAGGGGCTGTGGTTCCTCCAGGGGCAGTTGTACCACCAGGTGCTGTTGTTCCACCAGGTGCTGTTGTTCCACCAGAAGCAGTTGTTCCACCAGGGGCAGTTGTACCACCAGGTGCAGTTGTTCCACCAGGGGCTGTTGTTCCTCCAGGTGCAGTTGTGCCACCAGGGGCTGTTGTTCCTCCAGGGGCAGTTGTACCACCAGGAGCAGTTGTTCCACCAGGTGCAGTTGTGCCACCAGGTGCAGTTGTGCCACCAGGTGCAGTTGTTCCACCAGGGGCTGTTGTTCCTCCAGGTGCAGTTGTGCCACCTGGGGCTGTTGTTCCTCCAGGGGCAGTTGTACCACCAGGAGCAGATGTTCCACCCGGTGCAGTTGTGCCACCAGGGGCTGTTGTTCCACCAGGTGCAGTTGTGCCACCAGGGGCTGTTGTTCCTCCTGGGGCAGTTGTACCACCAGGAGCAGTTGTGCCACCAGGGGCTGTTGTTCCTCTTGGGGCTGTTGTACCACCAGGTGCTGTTGTTCCACCAGGAGCTGTTGTTCCACCAGGGGCTGTTGTTCCTCCAGGAGCAGTTGTTCCACCAGGTGCTGTTGTTCCACCAGGAGCAGTTGTTCCACCAGGTGCTGTTGTTCCACCAGGGGCAGTTGTACCACCAGGTGCAGTTGTTCCACCAGGGGCTGTTGTTCCTCCGGCTGCAGTTGTGCCACCAGGGGCTGTTGTTCCTCCAGGGGCAGTTGTACCACCAGGTGCAGTTGTTCCACCAGGGGCAGTTGTACCACCAGGTGCTGTTGTTCCACCAGGTGCTGTTGTTCCACCAGGAGCAGTTGTTCCACCAGGGGCAGTTGTACCACCAGGTGCAGTTGTTCCACCAGGGGCTGTTGTTCCTCCAGGTGCAGTTGTGCCACCAGGGGCTGTTGTTCCTCCAGGGGCAGTTGTACCACCAGGAGCAGTTGTTCCACCAGGTGCAGTTGTGCCACCAGGGGCTGTTGTTCCTCCAGGGGCAGTTGTACCACCAGGGGCTGTTGTTCCTCCAGGGGCAGTAGTACCACCAGGTGCTGTTGTTCCACCAGGAGCAGTTGTTCCACCAGGTGCTGTTGTTCCACCAGGAGCTGTTGTTCCACCAGGGGCTGTTGTTCCTCCAGGAGCAGTTGTTCCACCAGGTGCTGTTGTTCCACCAGGAGCAGTTGTTCCACCAGGTGCTGTTGTTCCACCAGGGGCAGTTGTACCACCAGGTGCAGTTGTGCCACCAGGGGCTGTGGTTCCTCCAGGGGCAGTTGTACCACCAGATGCTGTTGTTCCACCAGGTGCTGTTGTTCCACCAGGAGCAGTTGTTCCACCAGGGGCAGTTGTACCGCCAGGTGCAGTTGTTCCACCAGGGGCTGTTGTTCCTCCAGGTGCAGTTGTACCACCAGGAGCAGTTGTTCCACCAGGTGCAGTTGTGCCACCAGGGGCTGTTGTTCCTCCAGGTGCAGTTGTACCACCAGGGGCTGTTGTTCCTCCAGGGGCAGTTGTACCACCAGGTGCTGTTGTTCCACCAGGTGCTGTTGTTCCACCAGGAGCAGTTGTTCCACCAGGTGCAGTTGTGCCACCAGGGGCTGTTGCTCCTCCAGGAGCAGTTGTTCCACCAGGTGCTGTTGTTCCACCAGGAGCAGTTGTTCCACCAGGTGCTGTTGTTCCACCAGGGGCAGTTGTACCACCAGGTGCAGTTGTTCCACCAGGGGCTGTTGTTCCTGCAGGGGCAGTTGTGCCACCAGGGGCTGTTGTTCCTCCAGGTGCAGTTGTACCACCAGGTGCTGTTGTTCCACCAGGAGCTGTTGTTCCACCAGGGGCTGTTGTTCCTCCAGGAGCAGTTGTTCCACCAGGTGCTGTTGTTCCACCAGGAGCAGTTGTTCCACCAGGTGCTGTTGTTCCACCAGGGGCAGTTGTACCACCAGGTGCAGTTGTTCCACCAGGGGCTGTTGTTCCTCCGGGTGCAGTTGTGCCACCAGGGGCTGTTGTTCCTCCAGGGGCAGTTGTACCACCAGGTGCAGTTGTTCCACCAGGGGCTGTGGTTCCTCCAGGGGCAGTTGTACCACCAGGTGCTGTTGTTCCACCAGGTGCTGTTGTTCCACCAGGAGCAGTTGTTCCACCAGGGGCAGTTGTACCACCAGGTGCAGTTGTTCCACCAGGGGCTGTGGTTTCTCCAGGGGCAGTTGTACCACCAGGGGCAGTTGTACCACCAGGTGCTGTTGTTCCACCAGGAGCAGTTGTTCCACCAGGTGCAGTTGTGCCACCAAGGGCTGTTGTTCCTCCAGGAGCAGTTGTTCCACCAGGTGGTGTTGTTCCACCAGGAGCAGTTGTACCACCAGGAGCAGTTGTTCCACCAGGTGCAGTTGTGCCACCAGGGGCTGTTGTTCCTCCAGGTGCAGTTGTACCACCAGGGGCTGTTGTTCCTCCAGGGGCAGTTGTACCACCAGGTGCTGTTGTTCCACCAGGAGCAGTTGTTCCACCAGGTGCTGTTGTTCCACCAGGAGCTGTTGTTCCACCAGGGGCTGTTGTTCCTTCTGGAGCAGTTGTTCCACCAGGTGCTGTTGTTCCACCAGGAGCAGTTGTTCCACCAGGTGCTGTTGTTCCACCAGGGGCAGTTGTACCACCAGGTGCAGTTGTTCCACCAGGGGCTGTGGTTCCTCCAGGGGCAGTTGTACCACCAGGTGCTGTTGTTCCACCAGGTGCTGTTGTTCCACCAGGAGCAGTTGTTCCACCAGGGGCAGTTGTACCGCCAGGTGCAGTTGTTCCACCAGGGGCTGTTGTTCCTCCAGGTGCAGTTGTGCCACCAGGGGCTGTTGTTCCTCCAGGGGCAGTTGTACCACCAGGAGCAGTTGTTCCACCAGGTGCAGTTGTGCCACCAGGGGCTGTTGTTCCTCCAGGTGCAGTTGTACCACCAGGGGCTATTGTTCCTCCAGGGGCAGTTGTACCACCAGGTGCTGTTGTTCCACCAGGTGCTGTTGTTCCACCAGGAGCAGTTGTTCCACCAGGTGCAGTTGTGCCACCAGGGGCTGTTGTTCCTCCAGGTGCAGTTGTACCACCAGGGGCTGTTGTTCCTCCAGGGGCAGTTGTACCACCAGGTGCTGTTGTTCCACCAGGGGCTGTGGTTCCTCCAGGGGCAGTTGTACCACCAGGTGCTGTTGTTCCACCAGGTGCTGTTGTTCCACCAGGAGCAGTTGTTCCACCAGGGGCAGTTGTACCACCAGGTGCAGTTGTTCCACCAGGGGCTGTGGTTCCTCCAGGGGCAGTTGTACCACCAGGGGCAGTTGTACCACCAGGTGCTGTTGTTCCACCAGGAGCAGTTGTTCCACCAGGTGCAGTTGTGCCACCAAGGGCTGTTGTTCCTCCAGGAGCAGTTGTTCCACCAGGTGCTGTTGTTCCACCAGGAGCAGTTGTACCACCAGGAGCAGTTGTTCCACCAGGTGCAGTTGTGCCACCAGGGGCTGTTGTTCCTCCAGGTGCAGTTGTACCACCAGGGGCTGTTGTTCCTCCAGGGGCAGTTGTACCACCAGGTGCTGTTGTTCCACCAGGAGCAGTTGTTCCACCAGGTGCTGTTGTTCCACCAGGAGCTGTTGTTCCACCAGGGGCTGTTGTTCCTCCAGGAGCAGTTGTTCCACCAGGTGCTGTTGTTCCACCAGGAGCAGTTGTTCCACCAGGTGCTGTTGTTCCACCAGGGGCAGTTGTACCACCAGGTGCAGTTGTTCCACCAGGGGCTGTGGTTCCTCCAGGGGCAGTTGTACCACCAGGTGCTGTTGTTCCACCAGGTGCTGTTGTTCCACCAGGAGCAGTTGTTCCACCAGGGGCAGTTGTACCGCCAGGTGCAGTTGTTCCACCAGGGGCTGTTGTTCCTCCAGGTGCAGTTGTGCCACCAGGGGCTGTTGTTCCTCCAGGGGCAGTTGTACCACCAGGAGCAGTTGTTCCACCAGGTGCAGTTGTGCCACCAGGGGCTGTTGTTCCTCCAGGTGCAGTTGTACCACCAGGGGCTGTTGTTCCTCCAGGGGCAGTTGTACCACCAGGTGCTGTTGTTCCACCAGGTGCTGTTGTTCCACCAGGGGCTGTTGTTCCTCCAGGAGCAGTTGTTCCACCAGGTGCTGTTGTTCCACCAGGAGGAGTTGTTCCACCAGGTGCTGTTGTTCCACCAGGGGCAGTTGTACCACCAGGTGCAGTTGTTCCACCAGGGGCTGTTGTTCCTCCGGGTGCAGTTGTGCCACCAGGGGCTGTTGTTCCTCCAGGGGCAGTTGTACCACCAGGTGCAGTTGTTCCACCAGGGGCTGTGGTTCCTCCAGGGGCAGTTGTACCACCAGGTGCTGTTGTTCCACCAGGTGCTGTTGTTCCACCAGAAGCAGTTGTTCCACCAGGGGCAGTTGTACCACCAGGTGCAGTTGTTCCACCAGGGGCTGTTGTTCCTCCAGGTGCAGTTGTGCCACCAGGGGCTGTTGTTCCTCCAGGGGCAGTTGTACCACCAGGAGCAGTTGTTCCACCAGGTGCAGTTGTGCCACCAGGTGCAGTTGTTCCACCAGGGGCTGTTGTTCCTCCAGGTGCAGTTGTGCCACCTGGGGCTGTTGTTCCTCCAGGGGCAGTTGTACCACCAGGAGCAGATGTTCCACCCGGTGCAGTTGTGCCACCAGGGGCTGTTGTTCCACCAGGTGCAGTTGTGCCACCAGGGGCTGTTGTTCCTCCTGGGGCAGTTGTACCACCAGGAGCAGTTGTTCCACCAGGTGCAGTTGTGCCACCAGGGGCTGTTGTTCCACCAGGTGCAGTTGTTCCACCAGGTGCTGTTGTTCCACCAGGGGCAGTTGTACCACCAGGTGCAGTTGTTCCACCAGGTGCTGTTGTTCCTCCAGGTGCAGTTGTGCCACCAGGGGCTGTTGTTCCTCGAGGAGCAGTTGTACCACCAGGAGCAGTTGTTCCTCCTGGAGCAGTTGTACCACCAGGAGCAGTTGTTCCTCCAGGTGCAGTTGTACCCCCAGGTGCTGTTGTTCCACCAGGAGCTGTTGTTCCACCAGGTGCTGTTGTTCCTCCAGGAGCAGTTGTTCCACCAGGTGCAGTTGTGCCACCAGGGGCTGTTGTTCCTTCAGGAGCAGTTGTTCCTCCAGGTGCAGTTGTGCCACCAGGGGCTGTTGTTCCTCCAGGGGCAGTTGTACCACCAGGTGCTGTTGTTCCACCAGGAGCTGTTGTGCCACCAGGGGCTGTTGTTCCTCCAGGTGCAGTTGTGCCACCAGGGGCTGTTGTTCCACCAGGGGCAGTTGTACCACCAGGTGCTGTTGTTCCACCAGGAGCTGTTGTTCCACCAGGGGCAGTTGTACCACCAGGTGCAGTTGTTCCACCAGGGGCTGTTGTTCCTCCAGGTGCAGTTGTGCCACCAGGGGCTGTTGTTCCTCCAGGAGCAGTTGTACCACTAGGAGCAGTTGTTCCTCCAGGAGCAGTTGTACCACCAGGAGCAGTTGTTCCTCCAGGTGCAGTTGTACCCCCAGGTGCTGTTGTTCCACCAGGTGCTGTTGTTCCTCCAGGAGCAGTTGTTCCACCAGGAGCTGTTGTTCCACCAGGTGCAGTTGTTCCTCCAGGAGCAGTTGTTCCACCAGGTGCAGTTGTGCCACCTGGGGCTGTTGTTCCACCAGGAGCAGTTGTTCCTCCAGGTGCAGTTGTACCACCAGGGGCTGTTGTTCCTCCAGGTGCTGTTGTACCACCAGGTGCTGTTGTTCCTCCTGGTGCTGGTGTTCCTCCAGTTGCAGTTGTTCCTCCAGGTGCAGTTGTACCACCAGGGGCTGTTGTTCCTCCAGGTGCTGTTGTGCCACCAGGTGCTGTTGTTCCTCCAGGTGCTGTTGTTCCTCCAGGTGCAGTTGTTCCTCCAGGTGCTGTTGTACCACCAGGGGCAGTTGTGCCACCAGGGGCTGTTGTTCCTGATGTAGCAGGGGCTGTTGTTCCTGATGTAGCAGTTGCTGGAATGAATTTTTTTGGTAAATGATTGTACTTGAAGAATGATATTGTTGCTTGGCTTATGAGTCATGCATAATAATTACAGCCAAATTCATAAGAGTTGGAAACCAATCTCATAGACTTGGAAGCTAAACTACCGATGTTTTTACTATTCGGAGTCCTGAATTTACATTACTTTCTCTGGAGTGAAGTCTTAGAGATTGTTTTCCAACTCTATGAATCTGGCTGAGATGGAATATAAATGTACAGATAGGCCTACGTGAGAAATAAAACTAATTGTAAAGCAGATATAATTTTCAGGTGACTTAATAATAACACTATTCATACATATTTCCAATTTTTTCTTCTTTATTTATGAAAGGAAATTTTGGGTAATTATCTATTATTTTGTTGGAAAAGTTTCTCTAATATCATATAAAAAACATTCAATGAGGCTGCTCATTTTGCTTTTTAGCACATTCACAAAAGAAACAATGTTATTGTTAAATTTGTAGCGACCAGTCTCTATTTTTAAGGTTTGTATGCCAAAACCAAACTGACTAAGTAGGGATCTTTCTCTTCTTTTATGTATTCTGTACATGAAAGAATCAGCTTCATAATTGTTCTTGAATATACAGTAATGTTCTAATTTTGATATCTCCTGAATTGATTTTGCTATGATGCAGTATAAATGTCATGGTGCACTGCAAAGTCCACCATGATACAGCATGAATTTCATGGAGATCCTCTTTTTGAAACTGCCAGGTCCACTTATGATAAACTATTAAAGATATGCATTCAATGTAAATCCGTAAAAATCGTATAAGCATCACTTGACCAACTACCTGAGCATCTAAGCTTTTCAAGAACCCAAAGAAATATATTTTTAGTTAAATGATCATTATGACAATTAATTATTCTGTTCCAAAATCTTAACAAATTAATCTTACGCTTAATATTACAACATACCTATCAAGTATCACCATTTGCAGCAGCATTTGGTGCAAACCTACATGTATGTACCCCTAGGTAGAATCACAATTTTTATGCTGTACAGCATCTATTTCAGAAAATTGTTGATAATTCCGTGGATTATGTGTCTGGTAATTCCAGATACCAGACACATAATCTAAAATCGGTGCTGTTCCAGCCTTTAACTTTTTGAAATTTAAAACATATCCCTCTAAGGGCTCGTGTAGCTGAATTAGCCAAAAGTGTGGCTGTGGACTTAAAATCTAAATGTTCGTCAAGAAATATGCTAAATATCTGTATTTGTTAATGCAATCTAGGTTCTCTTTGTTAAACTCTAATTTAAAAATTGTTTAGGCTTGAGATTTAGCTCTGAAATGAACGTTGGTTCTCGTAATATTAACCTGCATCCTCCATGTTTTTACACCAGTATTCTAGCCCATATAACTGAGACTTTTAATCATTTTTGGATTCAGTAATTATAGATAGGTCGCCAGCGTAAAGCAATGGCGCAATTGTAATAGTTTAATTCAGTTTGACACCATGACCAAAATCATTCAGGGCTTGTGTCAAACTATTTATATAAATACCAAAGGGAGTTGGAGATAATGTGTCTCCCTGACATACTAGCTGCCATCAACACTGTCTATGAAATTAATTCGATTTTGTTATTATATGGTGTTTGCTATGGCAACTAATGCCAAGCCAGATCCAAATGACTTGTCCATCAAGATCCCCATCCTGAACGTTCTTATACTACATAGTCATATAATAGTGCCAAGAACGTAACAAAATCTATTGTTATTTTTTATAAGATCATTGCTATGGAAATAATTGCCACTGGTTTCAAACCAAATTTTGGTAATTGTCATGGCCAGTTCTAGACAGCTGGCATTCTTTGAATCATTTTGGTACATGACACTTGCTGTTCCACTTCCGTGCATGGTTTCTCTGTAAATAAAACACTTTTGGGCTCCTGTTCCTCTTCTACTAGTCTGCATTTGATGATTGCATTCCAGTAGAATTCCATAATGAAATTCATTCAAAAGTGGCTTAAAAGTATACAGGCTACTAAATTCTTGCTTCTGTTTATTCATTGCAAAGGGAAGATCACTTATAACATTATATGACACATAATAAGTCCTTATTTTTATGGGGACCAAGATTTTTAATCTTATTCCAAAACTCAATCCGACTTGCCCCTGACATGTTTTCAATTTCCATTACAATTGTTTTACTATAACTATGCTATTAGAAATGTGGATTTCAAATGGCTGTTTCTTTTGCACAGAAAAATTTCCAAAGTACAGTAAGAGATCAGTCCAAAATAGTTTTGTGCGTCGTTTTATTATCAAAAACTCAGCTGGCAGATCAAGAGTTAACTTTGCAACTGTTGTAATAAATGTCATCATGGGTTAAATGAAGGGCAGGATCTTTGAGGGTAAATATCTTAACTTACAGATTGGTTCAAATCACTGGTAGTGCTAAATTTAAATGAAAGGGCTGAATTTTTCTAACTTCAATGCCGTCATATTGTGTGTCAACTGGAAAATTCAGCAGTTCATGTCCTGGGCATATTTTTGGCCTTACCTAATATTTTACATACAGGTAGATTATTAACTTCAAGAATAATGCCCTCCATATTACCAATTTTGCTATTTAAGTCTCCAGGCAGCACAGTATTATCACAATCATTGAAATTATATATTAAACTTAGTAGTAGATGGCTGTAAAACTACTGGAGTCATGACCCCAAGTCGATTGCTCAGGGGTAAGGTGCAGCCCAATTACCAAAAAGACAGTATCCAGATAACTTACAATCAACTTTGACAGCATAACTTTTATCAACCACGATGTAGTCAAATACTATTTCATAACATCATGTATCAATATACACACACCACCATAGTTTTTTCTTGCCTTTAAAAGCCTTTCAATCAAAGGGTGAGAATAACAGGAATGACCTTGGATATGTATAATTTCATTTTTCTTTTAGATGTGTTTCACATAATACTGCTATATGTGGATTTAAACCTTTGATAATATAAATTCTGGTTTGCTTTGTATTTTCATACCAACCATTAATATTCCAAGAAATCAAATATTAGTTATGAAATCAAATTTTATGAAAGACTATGATGCGCTTACCACAGTCATCAAATAGACCAAACACATTTCTGATTCGATGGCTATCAGGACCAGTACATTCGTCCATGAATGTAATCTCAATACTGGTGACTTCATAGTTCGGTGAAGCAACGAAGGAATAATCGTCAAAACTAGCTTCAGGCAAACTGATATTCTGAAAGAATGTGCAATGTCTTTATTAAGATTTAATTTCACAGTAAAACAAGAGACATCAAGTTTGTGTCGTCACTGTATTGAAAAATATCTACTGCACCAGAATAGAGATACATACATCTTCATCTACCACAGTTGTTGACGAGTAGAACGTGATTCTAAGAGTATTCTCTTCACATTCTGTGTAGAATTGACCTCTGAATTCCTTCAAATACTTGACACCATCTCCTAGGAAGGTTATTTTAAAAGTAGACCGAGCATCTCCACTCTCAAAAGTGGCAAAGAAATTGGGCCTCTCATCATTTGATTCCCCTTGGTCATTCAGGAATGCTTTCATAATGTCATGGCCGTTCTCTTCAGTGGTCATGGAGGCTTCCCAGCCTCTTTGTTTGTTTGTAAGATATTCGTGTTTAGTTATAGCTTGCTCTACACACAGATCTGAAAAGTCAAAGGGAAATGCAGGAAGGGTATAGGTGTGTTTCTCCAACATAAGTTTCAAATATAAAAGCATTTTTGCCTTAATAATCTCTTACAAGAAACTGGCGTTGTTAAACTTGCTGAGGATGGTCCCCAAGGAGAGCTGGTTATATATGGCATTGTTGGACTTGTACTGAATAAAACTGGAGTGTTCGTTGGAGTTTGTGCCGAAGGTCTTCCTGAGGTCCCTGTTTATAACAAGATTGATAGATATGATTTCATTCCATTAAAACACATTCTGTGCTTACCCCAGCATACAACTTACATGGTAATGAGTTGTTGTCATACAATTAATTGGTGAATAAATGAATGCATTTTAATGATCAATTGGTAATGTTTGGATAACCCTTTCCAAGAAAACATCAGATTTCTTCAGAGAATGTTACCGGCTGCAGTCTTACCAAATAACATTCAGGTCACAACACCTTTGAGGAGTCCCTTGCACTAAATCATGGTTATGCTAAATACTACCTTTTAATGAGTGAAATAATAGTGATTATGGGTGTAGGTGGATAAGGGCTTTACGTCCCCATATTTCTGCAACCGACGGCCTAATTAGGACAGGCAGGAAACATGGCAATGAGATGATGAATGAAAACAGCCATCCAGCTTAGGCTCGATGGGGAATCAAACCCGAAACCCAGTGGTTGGAAGCCCAGCGCACTACCACAGAGCTAGGCCACCATCTCTAATAGTGCTTTTGATAGGCTAGTTTTGTAAGTCCGATCCATAATTTTGTATGTATAAATGTTAAAAAATATTTAGGGTCTGTTTCTACTCACCTGTTGCTGGAGTTGTAATGATCGTTGTAACTGGAAATATAATATTTTCGTACACTTTTAGTGATCCTTATTGCCTTATTAAACTTTAACATTTAATTTGGTAAAGGCAGTCATGAATATTTTTTTTTTCAAAAAAAGGCAAAACTGTAATAAGATAACATACGAATTCTATAACATGCGGTGATTTTAATGTCTATGATTGTAACACTGCTATTAGCTCCAGGAAACGACACTTCTAATGTATCTGCCTCCGCTCCATCCAGACCAAATCGCACAGAAAAGATGTTGTATTGTCCCTTGACACTTTCTGAAACTTCTACAGTCCGTACCTACAGTTGTCAAAAATAGAAGAACAACATAATAACATAAGAATATTTGAATCTCCGTCAGAATCAATTATCATAATGGCAAAAAAAAAAACATCACTAACAGTTCAGTTGAGTGCTATATATTTATCACTCTTGTGTATGGTTGATTGTTATACATCCTTAATATTATTTTACTCCGCCATGTTGGTGCTGTTTTCCCTATTCAAAACGTCAAACACTATCTCCTCCCAGGATATTCATTCTCTATGCTTCCTGCTTGGACAGGACCTTCTATACATAGTTCTTAAGAGAGCCAAGGTCCACAGTACTTCCTAATCAATCTCATTACTTTATATTAGTACTTTATTATATGTATCCACGCATTATCTCTAGAAATGGACACGACGCTGATATGAGGAGATGTTGTAAAGCACTCAGAGCATACGTGTACCTAGAAACCAGTTGTTTTAACTGATCAAATTTACTGTCGTTTGTTCTTCTCTATGCCGTGCTTGCTAACTACAGTTTACACCAGTTTTCCTGAAATTGCGTTCTTAATTGTGATGTGCTGTAATTTAAGCAATGAATTGTTCAAATACGTCCACGAGTGCCGTCCACCAGTTATATATATTGTTTGTGGTTGTATAACAAAATATTTACTGTTAAATTGTGGTAATGGTTATAGTACCAGACTTACTATTTTCCTCAAGATGTCAATTTTGGTTATGGTGATAAACAAATAGTATAGTTATTACATCTAAAGTGTTGACAAAAATTGTAAAGTTCACTTGTAGTAACACATTACCTTATCCTGCACAGTTGAGCCAGAGCTTTGTTTTGGAACAACACGTATGGTAGTGACGTTAAGAGCATAGATTTCGAGTTTCAGTATAACGGTGTTCTCTCCTATTAGACGAGCAGTGATATCTGTCGAGCCATCAAGCTCTTGCGGTTCCGTCTCTTCATCTTCACTAAAGAAGACATTCTCAAGTTCAGAGGGATTCACCACAAGATCTCCCAGATCAATGTTGGCTTTCTGCAGTTCCGTTTCTTTACATTTTACTGGAAGAAAAAAAAATGAAGGGATTACAACACACCAGAGCAATTGAAAGGAAAAAGGAGCAGCATAATACTTATTTGCTTAACAAAAAACAACGATCAACCAAGCATTAAGTCAGTTGTGCATTTGTTACTGTCACTGGTTTCAAAGAATTCAGAAAATTTCCAATTTGATGATACCAGGAGAAGGAGGTGTGGATCGGTGCAAACGAACCCTTTTTTGTTTAATTTTCTGGCCGTGGCCCTTTGACTATTAGTTTCAAGTTCATTACTCTCTCCGGGTTAAGTGCAGTATAGCGGACCCAAATTTATGCCCATTTTTGGCATCCAAAAATTTAATTTTATCAAATATTACAAGTTTTAAAGTTCTACCACAATTAAAATAACATTTGGTGTAGAATAGCAGGGGTTTGGGGGCAGCAGCCCCTAAGAAAAAGCAAAAATTGACTCTGTCTTTACCGTGAAGATGAAAACCGCCGTCATAACTACATCAGTTTGTGACATCATACATTGATTTCAAGCATTTTTACGTCATAGGTCCGGCAATGAGGCTCGTTATGGTCATAAATCTGGGTCCGCTATACTGAACTTTTTCCCTCTCTCCCAATAAAGGTTAACCAAAATCGCTCCAACAAATGAATTCTGTTATTGATGACAGCAAAATGTACACAGTGACTGTGACACCTGTAGGGAGTTAAGTTATTCTTAGTTACTCCATTAGATAGTCTGTTCTGCTGTAGGGTCACCTCTCTCTCTACTGAGGTACATTTTACTCAAAAGGGGTAAAATATTACCCTTTGTTGGACATGTGGCTGAACAACACACTTTAATGATATGCAGTTTTACAGTTAGTATTTCTTCTATTTGCTGCTTAATTCAACAATTGAATGACTATTATTTTGCTCACATAAAGCTAATAAACATTATCTTGCGAAATTAGTGTACACCGTAAAGTGAATACATAATTATATTGTATTTTATATACTGTTTGCATTCTATATTCGATGCATCATTCATATTCGGTATTCAGTACACAACAACATAATATCATGATTCTCATACTTATTTCATTTACAGTGTATGTATGACATCTACTTGTCAATAAAATTATATACATATATATAAATATATTTATTCCAGCCAATTAACACTTTGACTTTGTTTTTACAGCTGCTACACCAAGTGATCAGAGTATCACCAGGTAACGAGATCACATTCATATTCTCCACTCAGCTTCTGTGAGCCAATCAGAATGCTTCATTGTCATCCAACATGGATGTATGGTATGTTAATTGTGCAGCAGCAGTATATTGGACGGCTGCTTGGTATATTGAATGGCTGTGGTGTATGTTGTACAATGTACAGCGATGCTCTCTTTTGTGGAGAATACAAACAATGGTGAATGGCGTGTCGTCCTTTTATAAATCGGGGAAAATTATATTTTTTATTACTTAATATAATTTTTTCCCATACGACAAAAGTCTATGTTGGACTCATCCCCATCCACTTTTGTTATAAATTCACACTTAATCTACTTTTAGAAAACCCTATACTCACTGCAGTCCTGTTCATCAACGCCAGACTGACAGTCGCTCTTGAAGTCGCAAAGCATACTTTCAGGGATGCACAAGTTTTCACCATTTCCGCAGTCAAAGTACCCTTCTTCTTCATTACATTCTTCATCTGTGAATCAATTAAAAAATCTATACTAAAAAATACTAGGTTAAAAAAATACCCAGTTTTGAACAGTTTTTATATATTAGTAGAAAGTAGAAAAAAACTGTTTTAACTTTAAAGTAAAGAAAATATGAGCAACAACTAAGTACATTTTGTAAATAATTCCAAGTAGGTTATAAATTGTCACTTTTAACTGTTACTTTTTTAGCAAGCAAGTAACTAAGTTATACCAGGTAGGCTTTTGAACAAGTAATTCAAAGGAATTCTTTTGATATAATTACGTAGCTCAGATGATATTGCTTTTCTAAGAATATTTTTGAGTACAAGTGATGGCTCTTAGAAAACTCTTAGTGGCATCAGTAACAAATACTAAAATAAAAAACAATTCAGAGAAGTAAGTTTATTGCTACGAACAAGTAATATTGCAAGATAATTTAAAGTGGTTTTTTTTCCAGTAACCCATTGGAGCAAAGTTATAGCCTTTACAGTTATGAAAGATGCCTGTTGGATTTGTGGTGTGGAATTTTTTGCCTCACTAAACAAAAATTGATCAGGTGACTTATTGTAGAATTTCTTAGAAAGTTAAAAACAGTTTATGTACAGTAATAAATGAAGCAGTCATTGTAGAAGCTTGCAGAACCGACACACGATTAATGGATGCACCAGGATTGAATCAAAGATACACACTGAAAATTCTCATCTATTTCATGATTTCAAATTTACCAATGCACTCTGTTTCATCCGAGTTGTCATCAGCCCCACAATCCTCTTTGCCGTCACACACAAAGCCATTGGGAATGCACAGCCCGGACTGGCACTGGAAGTTCCGCAGTGGATCACAGATTGGTTCTGCAGAACACACAACAAATTATTTTAATAACATAAGTAAAAGGCCTAAGACGTTTTATAATAAATGTGTAGGTCCAGTGGCCATGGCGTCTGACCAAACTACGAGGTTCTATAGATAGATAGCTAGATAGCTAGATAGCTAGCTAGCTCGATAGATTTCTAGGTAGATAGCCAGCTAGATAGCCAGCTAGATAGATAGATAGATAGATAGATAGATAGATAGATAGATAGATAGATAGATAGATAGATAGATATTAGGAAATATAGATAGAAAGATAGATAGTTAGTTAGATAGATAGCTAGATAGATAGATGAATATAAAGATAGATAGATAGATAGATAGATAGATAAATAGATAAATAGATAGTAGGAAATATAGATGGAAAGATAGTTAGCTAGATCGATAGCTAGATGGATAGAAAGATAGATAGATAGGGGGTCCCATAATATATCAACCTATAGGAAAGAAGCAAGGCAAATGTAATGATAAGATGATAAGTCTTGGGGTCCATACTAAGTTGAACATTTACCCCATGGTTAGGTCTTTTACTTTCCCCAACAGAGACAGCAATGCAAAACCCTCTTCAGAGAAAAATAACAGTAACAAATTTAATGTTTTGGTTTACCTTACCTCCCTCCCATTTCTCGCCAAATTTCATGCTGAATTAGAGAAACATTTTCACATTGTACGAATGGATACGGGACTATTGATAACTTACCGCAATTATCTTCATCACTGCCATCAAAGCAGTCCTCTTCACCATCACAGACATAATCTGGGCTAAGGCAATCTCTTCCATTCCCACATATGAAGTAGCCAGTACCGCATGTGGTGTCTGGAATGTAACGATGAATTTAATATTTTGGTTACAGACTCAGATGAAATGCAATGGGATGATCATATTTGGCAACAACTTCATATTTAAGGAAGGTAGGATCATTGGTTCCTGGGTCATATCTGGTCGCTGAGAAATTTACCAAACATCTTTCTGCATGTCGGACACACACAAGGACAAATGCAATTTTCAGATATGCTCGGAAAGTACTACTGATCACTCATAATAATGAAACGGCTGAATCGTATCCACTGCACTAACCGGTAGCTTAACTAGTTTTACGAGTACATTACCGTCTGACAACTGAATATGTGATAAATGTAATTTGTAGTATCCATTTATGAAATGAATTATCTGCACCAAAAATGTGGGTTACATGAAGATAACCATGTTTCAAAAGCGTGATTTAAATTTAAATTCTACTCACAGCAGTCTAATTCATCTTCATTTCCTGCACAATCGTTGAATCCGTCACAGACAAATGCAGCGGGCAGACAAATCGTATCTCCGGTCGAATTCTGACATTTGATTTCAGAATCTTCACAGTCAATTTCAGGACAGCTTTCTCCAGTGCAATTAAATTTTCCCTTTGTGCAAGTGCTTCAAATAGAAATGTACAAAGTAGCTAAATATATCTCACAAAGAATATTAGTCACACCATAGCTTGAGACAATTAATAAGGCAAACCATTGTCTCAGTGAGATTTATTGCTTTGACTTACTCATTCTTTCATTGCATTTCTTATGAAGTTAATGGTTGAAAATATCAGATTTCTTCTACGATGTACAATGTAAATGCGTGTTAAAAAAATGATATTCAGGTAATGTTACATAATCTGGGTTTCAAGATTTTCTCAGAAGAAATCTGGTGGTTTTCTCCAAATATAATTTCAACATTATTATGAGCTTAGTTTGCTGGAGTAATACTCAGTTTTTGGTATTTTTCATTAAGAGCATCCATGGGCAACATGATATGGCCCGAAATGTTAGTGACAATTGATTAGTGACACCGCTGTAAAAATTTTGATTTGCTGTTTGCTATATTTAGAACACTTTGACAAATGATCATATAGGAAACACTGCAAAAGTTGTTTGTCACAGAGAGGTGTTCTTATTGTTAAATTTATTTTTATGATATAAAAAAGAGATTGAATGAAGAAAGAAAAGGTGGAAATTCTCAATTTTTAGTCATACTATAATGCAGTTATAGTTACCACTCCATGCAGTCATGTTCGATGGTAGAGCCTGACTCATATACCTGCCCTTCATGTTTACAGGGACATTCATCAGCCGGAACGCATTTATCATCTGCAAATAACATTGTAAGTAAATGACATAGAGTAGATCATAAACACACTAAAATTATATCACCTATTATTGCAATTTAGATATCACTTTAACGCGTTCAAGTTCGACACAAATATCCACCACATAATCAACATGTTACACTAATAACGTTATCAATGGATTAACCGATCCTTGAAGGAGTTATTTATCTAAACAAACTGCTTTACAGGTTATTTTCAGTATGTGAGACAGACAGACATTGACATTATTTGTTAGATGTTAATATGATTCATATATTTGGTAAGTAAATAAATACAATGTAAAAATAATTTTGTCAATGCATTATGGTTTTACCATTCATTATCATTCCCTCGGGACAGAAGCAGCCTTCAACACACACAGCAGTCTGGCAATATGGCTCCGGCTCGTCTCCAATGTTTTCGCAAGTTTGTCGACATGGAGGTCCACATGACATGTACTTCATTCCATAAGGACACATGTAGGCTGAAAAAGTTGATACATTCGAAGCTCATAGTTTAGTTACTGGGATGCCCAATACATCACAGCAGAAAGCCATGTTGGCAATGGCAGTGCAAAGACTCTCTCAGTCACCGCATAAGTCTTACAGTTGCCAACGCCATCCTAAGCATTCATTACTGTAATGTCAGCCTCCATATCTCATTTTAAAATTATAAAAGGGTATTCCAAAGAAGAAATATTAACGCTGTTTTACTATATAGTGTATACCACACTATTTCTTGCGAAGTTAATTTTAGAAACCAGAGTTCTCGTAAGGCGTAATATTTGTTTTAAAATGTCCTGAAATGAGAATGCCTTAAGTATGACAGATGCTAAAGTTTCAAACAAGTGATCACAAAAAGAAATCCCCAATTTATATTTATTTTGAAACATATTTTGTTTGGGTGAAATACTCAGTAACAATGTACTGTTTTCAGTGATGCCCCTAGTTAATAAAGATGCAATCTATACAAAACCTGATAGTCTCAATAAATATGTGTTTTGCATTGTTGCAGACTTTAAACATAACATCTAACTTACGACATAAACTGTTGCTCCTCCAGGTTACTGGGATGCCAAGTTCGTTACATTTGAATGCCATGTTGGCAATGGCAGTGCAAAGACATTCACAGTCACCACCCAAGTCACAGCTGAAATTAAGTTTGGATGGCTCGGTCAACTAATCTTTGACTATGTCACAATTAAACTACAGCACAGAACTCATAGTTTGGAATTAAACTCCAGATGATGTCATGTGAATCCAGGACTTGCGTTAGTTAAGGTAGTCTCTCAGCCGATGGGAGTCCTGGATACACATGACGTTCTACGGAGTTTAAAATAGTCCATACAATCTGCAATAAACTTATAGACTCATTTTCCGTTAACATTTAATAACTGAAAATGAATTTTAAATGGTCAGAAAACAAAAAGAATTAAATTTAATTTGAAAAGTGAGAAAATACAGATTCTGATTGTGCCATTTCTAGGCCAGAGAGCTTATATTAATTTTTGTTTCTAAGGAAAAAGGTATTGGTAAGAAGCTGCTTATTTACTTTATATATTTCTGGGAAATTCTAACATAGATTTAAAATGTACATGTTCATATTTTATGGGTTAAATTTTGTAACATACATAACATTTTTCTGATCTGCTATTTGGAACCCATTGAAGGTCCTGTTCAAATGAATTGTTGATATTTTAGAATTATATTTTCTTACCCACAAGCATCATTGACACAATCTGTATAGTACTTCTTCTCTTCACCTCCAAGTTGGGTTCGGCACGGCGCAAAAACTGAGCCTGTTCGAATAACTTCGCATTTCGCTTCTGCCCAAGCTCTGCGTACACCTCCCTGCAGGAAACAGAGAGATAAAGAATACTTCTTTCCAATTGTTTATTGTTGTTGTGTCTTTTATGGACTTTTAATTATTTTATTGGAACTTAAATTTTTTTTTTATCAGCAGTTGCTTTAGTATATTTTATTCCATAGGGCAGTAGAAATAAAACAAAACAGAAACATTGCTATAGGCGAAAGTTCCAGAAGTCCGGTCCTCAGTGACCTTATGATTCACTATACCCCTGATCAGATGGACTAAAAGGGTTTTATTGAAATGGTGTGTGTAGTCCTGATATGATTGCCATGATGACAATGACAAAGAATTGAATAGCCCCAATGGGGAAAGTCAGTTACATAAAGAGGGTCTCCTTGACAAGTTTATGTCACTTACACTAGTTCTACAAGCATCTGCCATGGTGATGTGAGTATCAACAGTGGCACAACTTGTGTCAGTCCTCCAAGAGTCTGGGAATATTGACGGGTCGCTGATTCCGCTTCTGTCCGTTGTGTCATCACAGGTTCTTCCATTATAGTTTCCACAGAGACCATGGAGTTTGCTCTTGTACTTTGGATCCATAAAGACATAAACTCGAGTTCCTGAAATTGAAATTGAAGAACATTGTGCATTATCAATTGTCACTATTGCCAAGAAAACTCGTATTTCAATTAAGAATGTGAAGAACATGAACGATACACAACACATTTGTAACATTAAGTATTTAGTATTACAATCCTGTTAATAATGTTTTTTTGAGACCACCAGTTAAATGAAGTAGCTCTGAGTACAGTAGGGTACATATTATCATTATTTATCCGTTTATTTCCTCCAGTCTCCATTCATCTCGTATGTTTGATGACTCATACACCATTAATACCATCATTAGGCTTGTTACGACTACTCAAATATGCATCAAATGGGCAAATTCAATAGCAGCAAGAATTTTATAGTTATAGTAAGATACCTGATCCTCCAATATTATTGTGAAAACAAAGATCCATATGCAGTGGAGTACTATTTCTTCTGATACACTCATTGCAGGCAATACATATTCTGTTTAAAATCAACCACCTGATGACAGACAACTAACAACAATCAATTCTAAGAGGGATTAAGTTTTTGGTTAAATATGATTTAAGTTGTGTACTCTCATATGGTATAAGTGAGTTATTGCCCTTGGGAGGCTGATTCAGGATATATCAAGCGAGAGCGCGTTAACTAGCGCTTGAGTGTGATTAGAACTATTGAGCGGGCAATAACTATCACTTATACTCCAATATATACTTGTATTGTTCTTAGGTATAACCAAGGAAAAGACACAATTAATTTCATTCTGCAAACTACTGAGCGTTTGTTTTAAATTTAAAAAACAGTTTTAAGTTTAGTTTTTTGTTATAACTGAGTAATTCGCTTTTAAGCGAGGCCTATGTATGGTGACAGATTTTTCACGTATATTAAAATAACAGCTAATAATATCATCGTATGAGTTGGAAAATTTATATATTTAAACATAAAAATATACCATTTTTTGTTAAATGATGTTAGTTAATCTTATTTAATTGCTACAAACTGTCAGATATTAATTTTACGTCATTTTAATATACATTTTATTGCTGAAGCGAGTGAAAAAATGTGTAATTCATATGTACATTAAAAAAAAAGACATTTTATTTTAATATGTTAAACTAATATTATGTAAATTCTACCATATTTTTTATGAGTAGGAAGTTCATTTTTCAGGATTATCATCAAATCAATTGAATTAAAGGATTAATGATACTTAGCAACAGCTTGTGACAAACAACACTTATTCATTCATCAGTATGCAAAGGTGTGCATTTCTATGCATAACTTTAACAGTTATTTCTACATCGAATATTAATTTGATACATTAAAGCTAATGGTATAAATTACAAGGTATATATATGTTAGAAATTCACACAAATTCCTGTAAACATTGAAACCTGTTTTGGTGATACTCCACGGTACTAGTTTTAATAATATACCTAAGTCCACGTACTACCAAATTTACATTATTATCGTTGTAATAATTATGTAGAATCGTCTTTTAAACTTTTCTTCTTCATCTGTGACTTAATGATGGTTTGACAGCCACTGATTGGTCAATTCTGTAATCATCAACACTGTTGCAATCAGAAACAGCAAACTTTATACTGGATTTAGTCAAACAAACTCTTAACTGCTAAGCTGTTTTGATTAAGCTTTCTCATGTCAGATTGACATTTACAATGCTATCTTGTTTGGGCTTTGGCTTGAATATTGACATTTATCTTTTTAAGAAAGGGACAAACACAACTGTGACATCATGTGCTCAGAATCAAATGGAAATTGAAAAGCGATACTTCATAATTATAATAAAATAACAGCTGTGAGTGGTAAGTTGGATGTTTTAGCCAACAACTTAATAATTGTATTAATTATGTTAAATATTTGCTGTTAGGGGAAATGGCAACAGCGTTGACTACTTCTGTGTTTTATTTCATTCATAATTTTTTTTAATTTAATTATGTTATGTTTGGTATGTATGGCTTTATATAATGGAAGCGTTAAACAAAATGAAATTGAACTTGAATAATTTAGTATCTAGAATGACTTCCTCAGCCTTCATCTTCAAATATGTCATTAAAACAATCTCAGTAAAAAAAAACTCCTTCAATGTTACATGTAAACTTTGTGACAAAAAACTGAAATATTTACAAATGAATAGATGAGAAATAGATAGATGAGTTGGTAACATGGTGTAAATAAAATTTTACAGCCTGTTTCTTTTACAAAAAATGCAGTTACCACATTGACATGTACTAAGAACATTGTTACTTCTTAACGAATTTTTTGAATTGCATAAAATCTAGTGTTCTTAACATTGATAGGTAACGCATTCCACACCAGAGGACCTAGATAAGCAATTGAACGCATAAATGTTGGAAAACTAAGAATGTTAGACTACTCTATGGACTTCAGTACTATCAGGGCCCAACTCCAATGAAAGAAGTCAGTGGCAAGTGAATGTAGAAAATTCCAGACCATCCCTTAAATTAGTAATCGCATGCATTAAATCCTGAGTCTTTGAGTACATTTTCTCCAAATAAGCCTCATTGTGATGGTCCCACACTCAGTTTGATTCGAAATATGATGCTCATTTTTCACATGGACTTGCAAAAAAGGACTATATTTCGATATCACTTACCTTTGTCCCACATGACAGAGAATCCGCTTGCTTCCAATGTTATTCTCCAGAACATACCAATAACCTCCGCTCGCAAACCAGTCTTCGAGTACTCGATCTCAGAATCAAGGTCTACCGTTGCTCCATTTACGGTCAAGTCTGAAACGGATTATACCTTTAATTATCACAAATTCTTGAGTGGTAATTTGTTTGAGAGACAATATGTACGATCAACCAAAATATTATTTAACTTACCCCTTCCTTGAACCATGGATAGTTCATATCCTGGCACTTGGACTCTGACTGATTTTGTGCATGTGACCCCTGAAGTTCCACATGGAACATTGCTGACATAAACAGCAAATGAGAAGTCGTCTGCTTCTGTCAGGATGTAAGTACATGCTCCCATGAAGGAAAATTGGAACCCGTCATACGTGCTGTAGTGCGGGTCACCTGACGTCCAGCAGACACCTATGTACAAGAACAAAAATATCGACAGTCAAAATATAGAAATGTATCGTTGAATCTAAGCGAAGGATGACTCCGCTGAGTCAATTTCCCTTTTTTTACATACTGGACCTTGGGGAAACTATAATTTACCACTGTAACACTTACACCTGAATGTAGAAAATTACCAGTTCATTGGCGAAAAAGAGTGGTCTTGGTAATGAGGTCCCAATGCATAACACAGTCAGAGCAATATATAACAAGCCCGGCTATCAGACTTAATGTTTATGAGCTCACTTTTAAAAAAAATACAATATGTACCCGGTAGTTTGTTATGAGCATATGTGACTGTACCACATCAAACTGAGGCAATTTTGCTGTTTTAGGAAATATAAAAATTGGCATATGTTTTTTTTTTAATACATCAAGTATTATAATGCAGATCCTGATGAATATACAAAGCCAATGTGTTTGGGTTAATATCAACAATCATATAGTTATTATAATTTAATGTTAAGCAATCAGAGCTGTTCTTTGCTGCTACAAATCCTATTCTACTGCTAAATTGGCTGTTACCTGGGCATGGCTTTTCTTTTTGTACCACCCAATCGTGATTTTGGCAAATTCTGAAAAAAGAAATGATATAAATGATGTCAAAAAAGTCATCGAGGCAAAACATTCACAAGGAAAAGCCAGTCTAGTTGATCTTCATGATGAATAATTGCAATTTCTCTTCACAAAATATTGTTTGACAGCCATTTGTAGCACAAATTCTTATTAAAATGTTTAGGAAAACTGATTTAATTGCAGGCACATACTGCAGTTAGTTTCATTTAAAAAAAGCTTGTCAAATTGAACCTAGACAAAGCTAGACAACTTTTGCTATACGATGCTATCTGCCACTAAACGGAACTGTCTGGCTATAGCTGGCTACTCAAAGCCGGATCTAAAAGTATATGCAGCACCATTTGGTGCATAAGTTGAGAGTTATGCATATTTGTAATCTTTTGTTGAAAAGATGCATGTTGATTGCACATACATATTTATGATATATTAGATCAATTCTTACATTTACCAAGGTTTATATTGTTTCAGTGGTGGTAGTTTAAGCCGACTATATCAGGTAGAAGTAGACAGAAGTGGCTGGCTTTACCCTTTTACAGTTACAGCCAGGAATACGCTGCTACAGCTGACTAGACTCGACCATATTTTATGAAACTAACTATATATAGCGCAAAATCTTAGTCTTACAATTCCTTGCAGCCAGACGTCACAATGTCTCCACGTTGGTAAACCTTGCCTCCCAGATTACAAGGACACTCAGAGGGATCGACACATTCTTCCTATAAAATACAGGTATGTTATATTTATTTAGAATTTAATTGACAGCCGAGCATCAAAAAGATTCATGTGTCATAAAAATAAAATACAAGGATAAAAATAATAAAATACAAGGATAAAAAAATTTAAGTATACATACATATAATGATAAAGTAAAATAAAAGAACAATCAACATGAACATAACTAAGTTACATACTAAAAACATCTATATAATAATTATGTATGTTATTCTCAGTATTAAGCAATACGAAATAGGACAATAGCAATGGGGCTGGAACCAATGGAGGTTTTCCAGAAGATCCCATAGTAGTGGAAACTAAACTCCAGAGGACTTCATCTGAATTCTTGGCTCCCGTTGGCTCTCAACCAATGGGATTCCTGGGTTCACATTACGTCCTATGGAGATCTGTTTCCATGTCTATGTCTGCTGCAAGGAGCCATGCCTTAACCATTACCTTTCATTCGAAGAATATTTTGCCAACTTCAGAACACATCTAGCATTTGAGCCAAAGAGCAGCTGCTTCCTAGTCAAGTGCTAGTATCTAGTGTGTCAACTTCAGAACACATCTAGCATTTGAGCCAAAGAGCAGCTGCTTCCTAGTCAAGTGCTAGTATCTAGTGTGTCAACTTCAGAACACATCTAGCATCTGAGCCAAAGAGCAGCTGCTTCCTAGTCAAGTGCTAGTATCTAGTGTGTCAACTTCAGAACACATCTAGCATTTGAGCCAAAGAGCAGCTGCTTCCTAGTCAAGTGCTAGTATCTAGTGTGTCAACTTCAGAACACATCTAGCATCTGAGCCAAAGAGCAGCTGCTTCCTAGTCAAGTGCTAGTATCTAGTGTGTCAACTTCAGAACACATCTAGCATTTGAGCCAAAGAGCAGCTGCTTCCTAGTCAAGTGCTAGTATCTAGTGTGTCAACTTCAGAACACATCTAGCATTTGAGCCAAAGAGCAGCTGCTTCCTAGTCAAGTGCTAGTATCTAGTGTGTCAACTTCAGAACACATCTAGCATCTGAGCCAAAGAGCAGCTGCTTCCTAGTCAAGTGCTAGTATCTAGTGTGTCAACTTCAGAACACATCTAGCATCTGAGCCAAAGAGCAGCTTCTTCCTAGTCAAGTGCTAGTATCTAGTGTGTCAACTTCAGAACACATCTAGCATTTGAGCCAAAGAGCAGCTGCTTCCTAGTCAAGTGCTAGTATCTAGTGTGTCAACTTCAGAACACATCTAGCATCTGAGCCAAAGAGCAGCTGCTTCCTAGTCAAGTGCTAGTAGTCTCTTAGTAATTTCCCAGCTGATGGTGTTCAAGGTAGTTGTGTACAGTTATCAAATTACCATAAGAGTTTGATACATCATAAATTCATTGTTTGTTACACCAGTGATCGACGACTTTTACTATTACTAACTTTTCTTCATAGCCACTTTTCTTTGAAACAGATACTTGTAAAGGATTTAAAAACTCACATTCTCATTGAGGACCTTTCCATCTGGACAAGCGCATCCTGGACCTGCTTCCGAACCATCACACAAAGCGGCCGTCTTGTATGTTTCGCAAGTTGATCCACATATCTCGAAGTCCTCGCGGAACTCCTTTCCATCAGGACATGTCACATTTTTAGTTGAACAGTCTTCCGACTTTTCCTCTGCGCAAGTGAACTTGCCAGCATCGCAAGTGCTGCAAACATTTCATAGCATTTGACAACACATAACAAACAAAAGATACATAGCAAATTTAAGTTAGTACCCAGCCTCAGTGGGCTTATCAGTACAGTAAAACAGCTCCAAAGACATATATATAAGTACAATTACAGTTAAAAAAATCCAGTTTTATGAATAGAGAGCTCTTTCTTTTTTATTGAAAAGCAGAAATATGCCAACATTGACTTACCACTCATAACAGTCAATAACCACAGTTTGTCCATCGTAATAAACTTGTGGGATACTTCCGGAGGTGTCTGTGCATTCACATTCATCAACTGGGACACACTGACTGGAGCTATCAAGCATTTGGCCCGAGGGACATGCACATCCCTGACAAAAAAAACAAATAAAATATTTGAAACTGACTTTGGTTTTTCTTGATGACGACAATGGTAGATATGTATATTTCAAACAAGTTCTAGCAATTAATAATAATAATCATGTCTGGGTTTAGAGTCTGTCATCCTCGTGTATGAGCTCAACCGACTATGACAATTACGCCTGTTCAAGCTTGAGCCTTTCTCAACACCCTGGGGAGCATACACCGAGCATGCAGCCAATTACGGCGCTTCATGGGTCAAGCACTTACAATTACCATCTCTGCCTGTAGCCAAGTACCCATTTACACCTGGGTGGAGTGGAGCAAAGAGTTACAGAGTTACGGAGGATCTGCTCAGTTCCTCCATGCCATGGCTGGGGCTCGAACCTACAACCTTGCACATTGCAGGCGAGCACCTTGACCATTACGCCATGACACCTCTCAATTGCCATTGATATCGACTGATGTCAGAAATGATATATAGTCGCGCTTCCAGAGTTCAACGCAAAGTTGCTGATATCAATCAGCCAAGGTGTTAGTCAGTAAAATATAGAGTTATCAAGTTATTCTCAAATTCCCTAAATATTTTGTTCCTGACAGGAAAGACTGCAACTCATTTTCCAGATTTCCAAATTCATGATTTTGCCCTGATTTTCTTGAGTCCTTCTAAAATTCTCCTGACTAGCAAAACTGAAAACGGACTTCCAAAGCAGCTGCCAGAAACCCCAACTATTGTGCCTTCACTATTTTATTAAGACTACTTTCATGGGGGGTCTTACCTGAATCGGTTTACTCTCAGCGGCAGATGAACAATCAGGATCAACTTCAAAGTCCGAACATGATGAACAAGAGGGACATTCATCGCTATACGTTTGTCCTCCAGACTGGCAAGTGTAGCCCGCCACACCTGTTTAAACGAGTGCAAAATTTAATGGATTTGCAGATGAAGTTGAGTGCATACAGTCGGGCCCAAAAATGTGCATACACTTTGGCAAAATGTCATTCTGAACATCAGACGCTATCATCTTGTTCAAAGTGCCTTAGCGGATTCGGCATGACAGTCTGACGTTCCGACTGGCAAAATCTTAATAATGAAATTCTTGCTAAAACATTTGATAGAAATAAATAAAAAAGCTTAGAATACAAAGAACGATTATGATTTATGCAATAGAAAAGATGTGGAAATGTAAAAGAAATTCATTATCCAGTGTATGCAAACTTTTGGGCCCGACCATAAGTTGGCATTCACAGATAGTAACTTTGGTGTAAATTGTAGGTTAATCAGTAGTTTCTGGTTTTACAGATTGATGGTACAGGCAACATCATTCTCTTTCATTTTGTACTGATATTTAATGAAATTTCAATCAATAAAGAGTTCCCAAACAGCATTATTGTATTATACCATACGTTGCATAACTTTATTAATTGTAAGGGGAACCTGATGTACCAGTATGGAAAACCAGTAAAAAGTATTGCAGAGGGCCAGTATGAAGTATCTTGGAAGTATCATAAAGTTGAAGACAAAAGTACTAGGAGAACCAATAAAAAAGGTAGTGAGGAAAGACAGTAAAAGGTAATGTAACATCAATGATAGTAAAATGTACTTGGTACTTAAGAGGAATGGCAGAGTACTAAGCTAGTAAAAGTACTGGAAAGGAGCAACAGTAAAACACTATGATGGAGCATTGGAAGGTACCAATGAATACTGTAAAAGTACAGGGAAATAACAGTAAAAAGTAATATTAGTAAAAACATTTAGAAGGGTCCGCAATAACGTACTAAAGGACACAGGCGGATCCAGCCCTGACTCTAGGGGGGGGGGGAGGGGCAAATCATGACTGAAGGTTGTCCCTTTCAGTCATTTCACAGGCCATTTGTAGACGTAAAGGACTCCCTCCCCCTGGATCTACCAGTGTTAAAGAAATACAAGTGAAAAAATAATAATAATCCCAGTAAAACGATGAAGGAGGGCCATTATAAATTACAAGAAGTATAAACGCGCTATGGTGGTCCACAGGTCCAGTGAAAAGATTGACAGGAAAAAGTACTAAAGAATAACAGTAAAGAATAAAAGGAATAGATCAAAAGTACTAACTTTGGCACTGAGAGAAGTAACTGGTCAGCCAGGTCAATATTTTGCTGCCTTGACTTTGGCATTCTTTGGCCAGGGCTGCTGCCACATTGCAAAACGCCACTGGTCCTGCACTTTCTGAGTCTTTATACCTGAGGGATGCATATAATATCTCAATAGAATACACAACTATTAACAATAAAAAACATTTTGAAATGACGACCGTAATACTTAATTGTTGCAAGTAGTACAAGCGCTCAAATATTCACAGACAATTACGCGCACATTTTCATAATATTTGGCACATGAATAATAATATATTTCAAGATATAAATAGCAGGTCCTGCAACTTCTTAGTCATTATAGCTATGAAATGCATATAACATCTTCATGAAATACATAATTTAGAAAGCTGTTTCAAATGATGATCCTATGTCAATTATTGCGCATTCACCTCGCCAAGCAGTCTGCTTTCAAATATTCACAGACAACTACAAGCAACATTTCATAATATTTGGCACATTAATGAAATATTCCATGATGAAAATAGCACTATAGATATTTAATCAGTTTATTGTTATGAATAAGAAGTTTAATTCTTACCTTCCGCAATAATCGTACATACAGATTTTCTCAAATCGGTCATAATCCACAAGAGTTTTGCAGTCGCCTAACACTTCATCAGACACAAGCATGGAACACTCCGCTTCAGCTATATCAGCAATCTGCAAAAAAAGAAATCCACAAAAAATTCTCAATCCAGCATGAGTCAGATATTATATAGATAGATCAGGCACTCAGAAAAACAATAATTTACAGTAATAAACCCTTCAAGCGTAGTAGTGCCCTACATCAGCGATTACTTTAACGCTGGAGCAAACTACTATCCCTATACGCTTCAAAAGACAGACAGACACTTTTATTTCAGCCAATAGTCAGTTAAGCATTTAAAACGTACAAATTTATTGAAAGGAGGTGGCTGAGGAGGCACTCACTAAGGCAGATTCTGACGCTACCGTGAGAGTCCCCTTCACGGGTAATTAAATTTGATATTCGTTTGGTATTTGTGAGGTTAAATTTGTTGGATATTGGATATTCGTATAATACAAGTCTTTTTCCCCTTGTTTTTGTACATCAGATGGCCACCTTTTGGACCGACACTTTACTTCCTACAGAGACTACATTTACTATCAATGTAGCGCACAGTGCTTCCAACCCACTCGGTCCCGGGGTCAATTCCCAGTGGAGCCTAATTTATAAGTAGGATGGTTGTTTCAGCCAACATCTCATTAGGCCAAATGAAGAAAAAAAAGTTTGGTTCTGTTTCCTACCGACCCTACATGAAACCTCCCTATCCTTAACTTTTCATTGACTTTTTAAGCTTTTTTTAACAGTTTAAAAATACTTAACTGTAAATTTAGTTATATAAAAAAAGATTATTTGGCCGACTTAACGACCCTATCCTTTACCCCTAAGAGTGAGCATGCCAATTTGACTATCAGCCCAAACCAATGTATTGCATTTGATATTTCTACACTGTTCAATTTTGTTCAATTCTTAAATTTCAGATTCATACATTCATACGGTTAGCATCATTTTTGAAGAATCATTCATACATTTCACATACCAATTCATTCATCCATTCAGTCATTTTTCCATTCATTCATACATTACATTTATATTAATACACCCTGAGATAAAAAGAATTTTTCTGACTATTATAGAGATGTGGTTGATAAATTACTTTGATAAGTATAAATGTTTAGAGATTTCTATTACAGCCAGCCATGCAGTTTCATAGACTTGGAAACGATACTCCAGAAGATGTCATGTAAATCCAGGATTCCCTTTGGCTTAGTGGCTGAGTGACGGCCTTAGCCCATAGGAATCCAGGATTCACAAAACGTCCTCTGTACTGGAGTTTAGTTTCCAAGTCTAGGAAATTGGCTGTAATAAAATAGATAAACACATAGTCATAATGATGCATATAATTCGCATTGAAAAATATTATTACTCACAGAACTCTCAATGTTGCAAGTGTCCGTGATCGGAGGGGTCGTTGCAGGAACTTGACATGAGGCAGAAGTCGGTACGGCCCAAGATGATCCAAATTCCAGGATGTCACCAGCCATGGCGTTATTCGACATTATCAGCTCTGACTGGACACTGCCATCAAAATTGCCACACAAACCTTGAACCTAAAATTGGATGTACGAGAGATAACACTCAAAAAAAGATTTATGGCCAAAAATAATTTCAAATAAACACACATTTTTGTAAATTTTTAGTTCTGAGTGAAGAAAAGGAAACAAAAATACTTTGCATTTATTCTAACATTTTAGTAAACCATTATGAAGTCTCTGTATATTAAAGTGAGGTACAAGTGCATCTTTAATACTTATGTAAACAAACTTGGCAAGGTATCATAATATACTAAGTAATTTTTCAGGAATCAATCACTTACTTTCTCCATGAACGTTGGATACAGTTTGACATAAACTCTTCCGTTCTTGTCGTACAAGACTTGAAAACTCTTGCCGCGGATTTGTGTGAAAATACTAGATGCCTTTTTGACCATTACTAGATCCCCCTTGTATGGCAAGAAGCTATTTTCTCCATTGATTATAACTTCATCAGACTCCATAATCTGTACTGTTGTCCTTTGACCTTCCGATTCGACTATGACCTTGATGGAGTCAGTGCATTTCACAAGTTCTGATGCCTTGCAGTCTCCCACTGTTTGAGTGACTATGAGTTTATCATCGTCTTCCTTAGCACCATCACCCGGCTGAAAAAGTATGAATTTGATTAAAAAATTTACCCGAGAAAATTTGGGAAAATAGACAAACATCTTCGTGACGTAGAGTGAAAAGGGCGCAACTAGGTTGTTTTCCCAGCGATCGCACTAACCCTCTCACGACGTTCGCTGAGGGTTAAAAATGAAAACTACTTACAGCAACTAGGAGGTAACCGCATTCAGACTTTCCTTGAAAATTGTAATCTAGCCCATCAAACGTCAAGAAGTGCTGAGTGTTGATGACGCTGCACGTGCGGGGACACAGGTTTTTAGTGCAACTCCATTGCCCATACAAGCAAGTGCTGTGGGAAAAAGAGATTGGTAATGAATAAAAAATTCACAACATTTCTGAACACCATTGCATTACAAATTAAAGGGGAACTAACACCTTGAGCACTTTACCTCTCAGAAGTTAGCTTGTTTCAATCGAAACACATCCACGCTATACATAACTTGAATATGTGCACTGGTAATGAAATATCCTGCATTTATTAGCCCCATGTTGTGAACTACGGAGGCCGCCATTTTCGACTTTCATGGAGTTTTGCACTCACCGGAAATACGTCACTGTTGTACAGAAGTGGCAGGCCAGCTTATGCCCTGCATTGCAATCCAAGGTGTTAATTCCACTTGAGCTTATAACAGCTTGTCAATAAACACGGTTCTCACTAAGTGTCAAGTTAATTGCTATTGAACAATTTGATACAATGCAATTATCAGAGAAACGGTCATTTTGGGTGTGAATTAGTCGGCTATGTAATAAACTGAGTATAGAGTATTTTTTTAGCATTTTATCAGTTCATCAAATTTATTATAAATAGTTTCTTTCTTTTTTATTTGAACTGCAATGATTTTATAGCTTTTTATTATACATTGTAGATTTCAACATTACTATATATATATAAATTATGTTGCCAAATCTATCTATCTATCTATCTATTTATCTATTTATCTATTTATCTATCTATCTATCTATCTACCTATCTATTTGTTCATGTAAAACTTTAAAAAAATGGTGTATTTGAACTACAAATTTTAGAAGAAAATATAATATTTATGATATTTAATTTACTTATTTATGTTTAGCTACTTGAATGTTAGCATAGACCTCCCTCCCCTCATATTTTAAACGTATCTATAGAAATGCAAAGGACATACAATTTAAGTTTTAGTACAATTTGGTAATTAATATATTTTGCTGATATTGGAGAAGGTTACTAGAGGGAACATCCCATTCATATTTCCAGAAAATTTACAACAGCTTATTAAAGTTTTGCAACGGGCCAGGGCCACACTCAGATCTGACTTTAGGGGAAGGGGGTTATGCCCTTAAACATAAAATGCCCACTAAGACTAAAGATATACTCTAATTGTTCTATAGTAAGCCCATACATGTAAGTACTATAATTTAGGATAGTGGCATATGCAAATTTCCATATGTAGGGAACATTACGCATAACTTCCAAAACCAAGTGCTAGGAATGGGATATATGAATATTGAATTTAAATTACAATTTTTTACAGGGCATGCAAATTGAATATAGCCTGGTATTGATTGGTAATCCTGGCTTCTATAGGCATAATTGCAATTTGTAATTGTAATTTTAATCTCCCAGTTTACATGGTGCAGGCGTGTTGCTCAACTGGCCCATATTTCAATCAGAACAGATTGCTATTAGTACATATTGTACTATAGATATACTGTACTTGAACGGCGTTTGGAGATGCTTTTTTTTCTCTCTTAAATTTCGCACATTGCCGAGCTTGAGGCTGATGGGACATTTTAAGCATTTACAAAGCAAAGCAATAATCACATTCTGTCCCCAAAAAAATATGTTCAGATATATAGTGGTACCAAATAAGAGCTGCTTTAATCTTTAATAGTGATAACATGCATATCAATATACCAGTAATGATTATCTTAAAAAGTTTTGTTTTTTAAATGCCCATGCTTGGGGGGAAAAACGTCATTCAAAATAAATGCTAAATATGGATTCTATACTTCAGATAGTGGAAACAGGGTAATTTTCCCAGGGAGCAAATATACATATTCATAAATGAAAATTCCTCATTGCAATCATGCTGTGTTTTAAATAGTACAATTAACACCTTGTGTGTAGCCAGGTTGCATTCAGTGCCTAGGACATAAGTGACGTCACCAGCCATAGTGCCGTGTGCAATAATGGCGGCCCCCAGCATTTCAGCAGGTGGCGCAAAATGCACAATTGATTTGCTTAAAATAAGACTAAACTTAACTTTTAGACATTTTCTTTCACGGCAAAATATTCTTTGACACCTAATTGAACTATTGAAATTAACATACAAATGTCCATTAGTTCCCCTTTAAGGTTGAATTTTGATGTTTCCACAGAACATTATTCTCAAATTTCTCCTGTTTAAACTTGATACTCTGAGGTTGCAATCACATACAAATTTGTCCATTCCACTCTTTTTATTTTAATCAACCGAACAATTCTTACATTCTGTTGCTTATTGTTACCATTGAAAATACTTTTCTCTTTCAGTTTTCGATGGCAGATTAAGAATGTAGAAGTGAGATGAACATTTTCACTTGACATAACCTCCAACATGATTATGCCATGGAAAGGACACTAAAGGCTTCTTATTATATTAGGTTATATATATTAAAAATATTCACAATATATATTGTATAATTATTGGTAATCTGTGAATTCATACCCAAGAAAACTTAATCTAATATCATAGTGCTGCCAGGCAGCATCATGCTATAAGTATATTATACCTACTAAAAAATTCTACTTGTTAGAAATGGGGTTTTGCTAATGTTTGAGTCAGGTAAGAGCCTGAAACTCCTTTAATGGATAAATCTGCATTAAAGCTAAATTATTTTACTGCTTCCTTGTGGATACATGGTTTTTTTATCACCAGGCATACAAAGGTATAATTCAACATATTTGGAGCCATTTGAGAATATGCTTAAGATTAAAAAGTATTTAGGAATCATTGCTATCTCTTGAGAGACCATTGCATTTCATTTCACATTGTGACATTTTGTTCATTGTCTTCTTGGAAATTTTCAGCATCTAGCTATAGTTTCCTGTAATGGGTTAAAAATGTGTGCACTCAGACTAAAGCTAAATCAAAAGTACAAGTCTTTTTTTTCTTGGAATGAACTTGGAATGTTGTATTCATATAAGTTGTTGTTGGCAGATAGTAAAATTTCCAAGCATTGTAAGTATGTCTACTTTTGTCAATTTCCCCCTGTGATACATGGATTTCAGTCTTCAAATGATTGTGTAAATGTAATTTTAAGGCATTAAGATATAAATGCAGTGAAATAGCTTATACTAAATAAACTTTGATGATCCAGCCACGGCCATATTAAATAATCCGCCATCTTAAATATGGCCATATTTGACAGTTGCTCCATATCCAAAATTATATTGACTTACCAATCATTGCAATCAATTTTAATTGTAGCAGCTGACTCATAAGGCCTTCCTTGGTAGTAACAGGGGCACTCTGAGGCATCAACACACTTCTCATCCTCTAGGAATTTGCCAGCAGGACACATGCATCCTGGGAATGTCCTGTTCAAACACGCCTCATCCAAAGAGCGTCCGACTGTCTGGCAAGTTGGTTGGCACGCAGGCACTCTCTCGGAATACTGAAAACCGGGTGGACACTCCTTTGCGGCTGTAGATGAATAATTTATTTTAAAATTTATCGTTTTAAGATACACTTAATAATGAGGCATTGAGTAAATACCATTGTTATTAACAATGGGTTGTATTAAGGATATACACTTTGTACATACTTAGGAGATTTCCCCCATTCAACATATGATGCAATCAACTGTGAACAATTTATTCATACTGGTGGATGTACTTGTGAAGACTCGTTTATACTAAAGGTGGATGTACTTATAATGACAGACAGAGTTGGTTACTTATTCAACATTTACTCCAATCGGCATTTACTTTTGGCCGAACAAGCTTGTTCTCCACTCATTTACTCTGATCAGTCATCAATGTCAGCCTATTGAGTATGCAATTACATACTGAGCTAATATTCGCTCATCATTTACTCTGATCAGTTTCATATATCAGTCATTATGGATTTACTTCCGACAGACTGAGCGTGTTCTCTACTCGTCATTTACTCTAATTGATTGTTAAAATCAGTCTTTTGAGTATTGGTCTACTTACGACAGCCTGATTTCGCTTTCCATTCAACATTACTATAATCACTGGTTAATATCAGTTATAGTCATGCATTTACTTACTTTAACAGTCTGAGCTTATGCTCCACTCAACATTTACTCTAATCAGTAGCATGTATTTACTTACGGCAGACTAAATTTGATCTCCACTCAACATTTACTCCAATCTGCTGCGAACATTCAGATGCATAGGCAGAAAGAGCAGCACAGGCAACGGCTTCCATTTCCTCCTCATCCAAAGCCTCAGCTTGCACTTTACAGAGTTCATTAAGGCAAGCTTCATGGAAGGACTTCACCGGCTGGAAAATGTGTGGGAAAGACCCGATGCAAACAATAGTCAAACAGGGCATTAAGTTTTACTCTGTTTAGTTTATCATATTAATAATATATTATATTTCAAATTAATTATCAAAATATCATTTATTCTTCCGGATGACCGGATCATAGGCAAGTAAATAGAAATGGGATAAAATATGAAGAGAAAATAGAACGATAAGAAAGTCTGTATGTGCTTATTATTATTCCCATATGATTTTATACATCGGCTAGACATGAGCACGTTATCAGAAGACAACGGCTAGTTATTCATCTTTTCTTAATGAATTGAGAGAATACTGTGTTGGTCTGAATGTTCAGTTGTAATGTTCGCTGTAAACTTTCTCTATAAAATGTTCATAGAGCTATCGCTCGACATAGATTACTGTTGCTTATTCATTATTTACAATATAGCATTAATATTTGTTCGAAATAATGGACAAATGGAAATTGGAAATGAACACTCACAAGTACAGGATCACAATCCTCAAAGACTGAAGAAGAAAAGTAGCCACAGAACTCTCCCGCTTTGGACAAAAGATCTGCACTGTCACAATAATTCCCCGTTTCATTTGCTTCGCTGCACTGAAAAACAAAAATGTGTACACTCTCTCAAAAAAGACCTAAGGAGATTGAAAAAACAAAGCTGCAGGGTCTGGTGGTTGGGCGTTTTTTTAACAATCAAAGACTATGTACAATGAACATGTATACCAGATTTGACAGCTTAAAATCTACATTCCCCCTTTCTTACAAATAATTACGTCATACTTGAAGCTCATAACACTTCATCTAGAAACATTTTCAAGGTTGAAAAAGAACGTTAGCTTTATGAAATTTTAAATGATAACATTAAAAAATCTTACCCCACTGGGTGATCCTTGCAAAACCCACGCGTTCCCAAAGATGGCAACAGAAGTGGCTGGTATGCCTCCAGGTTTCAGAAGATCATCTGGCAAAGAAAATAACCAATCAAAAATAGTTTGATAGTCTTGAAGTTGAAAATTTATCAAATTTCTGCCTAAATTGTGCTGGCAAGTTGTCCTACAGTATACATAGAACTTTGCTTTCTAAGTTGCATTTTGTAGAATTGATTAACTTTGGAGAATGTTCAGGCTAGCCCTAAACACAGTTATATGGAGAAACCCTAAAGAGATTGCTATTAAACAGATTCAAAATACATAGAGGTGCAGTTGGAAAAAGTGCAGTATAGCGGACCCAGATTTATGACCAGATTTAAAAAGCCTCATTGCCAGGCCTATGACGTAAAAATGCTTGAAATGTAAGTATGACGTCACAAACTAATGTAGTTATGACGGCGGTTTCATCTTCACGGTAAAAACGTTTATTTTTGCAAACCCCTGCTTATGAACCAAATGTTATTTTTATTGTGCTAGAACTTAAAACTTGTGAAATATTTGTTAAAATTTAATTTTTAATGGCCGCCAAATATGGGCATAAATTTGCGTCCGCTATATTGCACTAAACCCGTGCAGTTATATGTTATATAAGTATAACTTTTTTTGTCCCTTCTAATAGTGCTCCCCCTCCCCTCTGCTCTGTATATTTGAAAAAATAAACCTATATTTCATGATTTTGTTTTCGCCTTTTTGGCAATTATTTCGAATAAGTTTTGTTAATTTGCTCTTCTCCATCCTAATTGTGAATTAAAAACTATGTATATTAATTTTGACTCCCTACATTAGTTCCTGAACTGATACGCAATGTATAAACTATCGTATCGAACAATAATATCCTAGGAAAATGTGAATTTCACAAAGAAAAATAAAAACGTATAAAAAAAAATATATATATATATATGTAATCAAATGAGATTGAAACATGTCGCGCTGCGTGAAAGTGAACTGATCCTTTCAAATTTTTGTTTCTGTGAGAAATGGTAAAATTCTTATACAAAAAAAGTAAAGAGAAGGTATGAAAGCTTTTTTTTCTAACAGCAACAATACATATAAAAACTATAAAAAACATTCATAAAAAAATACTTTACTTACTTGAGGGATCTCCGTCAAAGTTTCCGCAAAGACCTTTGACCTCAGACCTGTCTTCCGGAAGGTCCATCTCATCAACATCCAGCATCCAAGCGTTCTTGATGAATCGGAATTTTAGACTGCTGTACGTTATCTCCACAAACTGACCAAGTCGTGTGAATGTCACTCCTGTTATAAATTTAATAAAAATGATGTATCATTTCAAATAATTATACGAGTAACATAAATATTGTAAAAGGTTGGTCTAATGTACGGAAACATCTTTATTGAAGATCTTATGCCATGTTTAATGTATTATACTTATTTATTTCTTATTAGTTGGCAAAAGCATATTTTCATTTAATATTGCCAATGCAGTTGAGCCCAAAACTTCACATACCCCTCAGTATTTTGCCATTGCTTTCATATTCAGCAAAATGTGGTCTTCAAAACAGTGCTTTATATCTGCTGTATTTAAAACAGGCTTCCAGGGCATACTTTACTTCATGTTGCATTTCTACAGGTAGGAACAGCAATTTTTCTCAGCCGTATTCCCATTTACATAGAGGTGCATCCCCTACACAATGCTATTCCAATGAGAGATGGGGTATATATAAACTTTTCATAAATTTGTGACCCCTATGTAAATTTAACTGCAGCCAGTCAAACTGGCTGTCCCTAGCTATATATATATATATATATATACCAAAGAGCATATTAAAATAAGCCATAAAAGCCTGTTTTAATTAATATGACCCATTCTTATGCTGCCATAAGCATTCTTTTAGAGACAAGTATTTGCTGTATTTGAGGTCAGCGCAATGCTGCTCTGAAGACCCCACCCACTGACCCAACCCATGGACACCTTCTTTTGCCATTTCAAACTGACTTTTTATTCAAATTTGTTTTAAATTATTACAGTATTACCCACTTGAAGTATTGACCTGTACAGTATTAACTCTCATTTTTATATTCATGTATGTATATGTAAACAAAACTGGAACCGACTTGCGTTTATCAAGTAAATATTTAGAAATACTAGTAGATTATAGATTGTATATATAGTAGATGTAGACACTAGACTTGTTTTTGTTGTGTTGTATATTTGTTTGTTTTGTAATGTTGTATGACACATGTATCAATTCCTTATATCAGGCTTGTCAATAAAACGATATATATATATATATATATATATATATGCTATGGCAACATAATCGGGAGTATGTGAACTTTTGGGCATAACTGTAAGTCATCCTCTTTCATCAACAAAATATGCCTAACTTTTTGTAAGTATTTAGAGATTAACTTACCTGGTGATGCAGATGCATACCCATGTCCTGGAGTCACTTTGATGGCATTTCCATTGAGCATAATATCATTGGCATCAGATGCTGTAATTACTGTATTATCAGCAAGTTTGAGTTGGTATTCCTAAAAACCAGCAAACATATTCACATCAGTACAGTGTAGCTCTAACCATTTGAAAATGGCTCGTCAGTAATGAGTCCTCTAAAGCCCCGTTCACACTTTTTTCAAAAGCTTTTCATGATGCATCTATTATGGGCTGGCCAGTTCTCGAGTAACCTTATACCGGAAGTAATACTACAATACATGACGTCACCATAGTCCAATTATTGATGTACTGTGCATTGGTGACGTCATGCATTGTGCCTTTATTTCCGGTTACAAGGTCACATGAAAACTGGTCATGACCTCTCTGGTTCCCTGAGTGAAGAAACACTCAGGTTGGGTCTGGGGAATTCTGTGATCTGTTCGGTTGATATCTAGAATAAACAGATTGTGATGTCACCTTCTGATTCACAGACCCGACCTGTCTCATACTTGAGAAGGGAACGAGTCAGGGTCATGACGTCACCAATGCACAATACTAGATGATGTCATCAATATTTGGGCTGTAGTGACATCATGTATTGTATAATTACTGGCTACATGGCCAAATGTGCTACGTGCGTTTTCCATGCTTTTGGATAAATGCATGGTTTCCACCTCATTGCAATTAGACAAAAACCATGTGTTTTCCATGCATTTATCCTTCTCATGGAAAACGCATGTGGCACATTTGGCAATGTAGCCCTGAAAGAGGTCGGCCTTATGGTTGGTAAGGGTAGCGATGAACTGAACAATACCTGGGGCTCCATCATAGGTGGGTGAGCACAAAACAAATTGAATATAACAATTTACACATATAGATAGACATGGCTTCAAGTAGAGTCTCCTGTCTACAAACAATTTAAGTCAGCCACGTTTTTTGTTTTTTTTGTTATGTAGTTGTACTATATGACAGCATATTGCATATATAAAACAAATATTCACTGAAACTTGGCAGCCCTGGAAATTTGGAAAAAATATTATAAATTTAAACAACGACCCTGACTCTATAGGAATATAGTTTTCAACTCAATTTGGTAATTGACAATTGAAATTTTCTGAATCCCCTTTCTATGTATTTAATGATAAATGTTTCAAAGGAAATTTTACACAGGGCTCCACAGCATCAACTCCACTTATAAGGTTAA
Source organism: Alitta virens (assembly GCA_932294295.1). Lineage (NCBI taxonomy): Eukaryota > Metazoa > Annelida > Polychaeta > Phyllodocida > Nereididae > Alitta > Alitta virens. Next base: position 21,210,063 of record OW028579.1, read on the forward strand.
TATAATATTTGATCTCCTTTTTTTCTGAAATCATTTGAGAACAAAATAAATCTATAAGTTCACTCACCTTCTTGCATTGACACATGGTAAGACAACTTTGCATGGAGATAGAGATGCTCACAACCCCATCACTATAAGCAAGGTATGAGCACTGTCCTTGGAAGTTGTAGACTAGGCCATCGAATGTCCGATACGTACTTAAACCATAACCGGCACAAGTTCGGATCTTCTTACCAGGCTTTTGGGATATGTCTGAGATAAGAAAAGTTTGAAATTATTAGCAAACAACTCATGCTTTTCATTGTTCATGCTTACTACCCCATTTAGATAAGCTGAATTATATTTATCATTATATCTTATATGCTGTAGCGGTCAGATCGTGGCATCATCAAAGCCACGTAAGTGTCGCTCGATTCAACTAATAATAAATGTCATCTTGGATAACTATAGTTTATCCAAGATGTCATATTGCAGTTATTCAAAAATTTTTATCATTCCAACTTGTCAAACACCTGTGAGGTGCCAAGAGCCAAATTAATATCACACCATTATAATTTATTGTACCAAACTTTAGCCAAGTCCTTGTAGGCGAGGTTGTTATGTACTGATCGTATTATTATATGTTATAGTTATATCCCGAATAGGAGGGAGTTAACAAACATTTTTGTTTGTTATACAACAAAAATGCCAATTAACTCCCGACTATGAGGGATATAACTTATACTCCATCAGGCATATTTACTGATTTGTTTGACTGTTTGTTTTTACTGTGTATTACGAAAGACAAGTTCAGTTTGCACTCGGGAGGGAATTAACCAACAATTTCATTGGTTATTACCCGCTTAGGACAATACAAAAACAGTCTAAGTGGAGTATAACTCCAACTACCACATGAGGTTTTGACCACCCCGAGCAAGCTACGTCATCCCAAGAGCAGGACTAAAACCACCCGTAGACCCTACTCATGAGGCCACAGGGGATCAGATTCTTCACCAACTTGTGTGGCAACTCTACCAGTTGAGCTAAAAAGCACCTGTTTATGGTGGAGGTAATTTTGTACTGGGATCGTATAACTATATTAATGAAAAATGTCGATTAGCATAAACTTACACTCGACTCCATCGCACGGTTTTCTTGATGCACCGCCTTTACTGGAACTCCCTTTGCAGACGTTACAAAAGTCTTCTTGGTCAACCTCAGACTTGTGTATTTTACCCCAGGAACCCCCTCCTTCTGCAGTACATGCCTTCTCTGGTATAAGGTCAGTCCCTTCTACGTGGTCGCCAGAACAGTCAGAACTGGAGAAACAGTAACCTTTCCCTTTGGGCACTGAAAAGCAGATAAATGCCAATTTGCATCACAAAGAGAAAGACACATACTGTTAGTAACAAAATTACCTATTCAAAAGCAAATGACAAGAAATTAATAACTAGGAAATTACTTAGACTTACATGTATCAACAATAAAATTCTATAAGTTGCTGGTTATTATCCACCTTTTTCAGTTTTTGACAAATCTTTGTACTTATATATATTTTCTCTTTAATAAAACTTACAACAACTTTCACTAAAATCAATTATATGATTTAGGTGAGTTTTTTGTTGTAGTAACATCCCGAGTGATATAAGCAACACAACTGTTAGTTAACTCCCGACTATGAGGGATATATCTAACTTATACTCCATTAGGCATATTTACTAATTTGTTTGATTGTTTGTTTATATGTGCCTTTAATATGAAAGACAGATTCAGTTTGCAATCAGGAGGGAGTTAATTATAGTTGGTTTACTTGGTTATACCCCGTTTAGAACAATAGAAAAACAGTCTTTAATTAGTGGAGTATAAATAGCAATATCATAAATAATAAGTATGATACTCACCTATCTCTAACTCTTCACAATTGAGACCTTCGTAATCACTGGGACATTCACAAGTGTTGTCATCTCCACATGTACCCCCATTTTGGCATGGAGGATTGCAGTCAGCTGTTTCAACGCAAAAAATTATATTTATATTTATTTTGACAATATATGTGACATTGAATTGTGTGCAACCAGCCTCTGGCACATAGCATAGCATAGAATATCATATCATGTCATGTCATATCATATCATATCATCAATGATCATATCCATGTGCAATCTAACCTGTGTCACTGTCATATCATATCATATCATATAAAATGTCATATCATATATCATATGTTAATTATACCATATCCATACTGTCATCTCATATCATATATGAAATGTCATATCATATATCATATGTTAATTATATAATTTCCATGTGCAATCTAGCCTGTGCCACTACCATTCCATACCATATGATTTTAAACCATGTGTAATCCAGCCTCTGTCACTGTCATATCATATCATATCATATAATTTCATATCATATAATTTAGATTTATCATATTCAGCCTAAGTTTTATTATGGAATTACAGTGTGGGGTTACTCTTGTCAAAGCAACTTGTATTAAATCCAGCACATTCAAAACCACTTTGCTAGTAGGGTAATACTTAGTAATTATGATTATTTCAATGTTAGAGGAGTTGATCTTGTAAATGAATTACACTGGTGAAATTTAAAGCAAAGACGTGATTATTTTATGTCAGTATTGAAATCTATACATGGTTTAGTTCCAGATTGCCTGACTAATGTTAGTACAATGAAGATCGAAGTGTCAAACAGAGAAACAAGGTCATATAATGAAAGCAATGTACATGTCCCATCCCAAGTGTAAACTTGGAATTTACCAAAAGGTGTTTCTCATATATTGGTGCTATTAAGTGGAACACTCTACCTGACTCCCTTAAAAAGTGTAGCAGTCTGGCTGTTTTTTAAAAAAAAGGGGCCAGGAAGTATTTTTATCTTACATCATTATAATTTTTTTATTTATACACTAGCTTTTATTTGTTATTTTTAGTTCTGTTAGATTATTCTTCTTTGTACTGTTTTTATTTATTTGTAACAGGGCCATTTTATAAAAGAGCTGTTGCTCAAAATGTTTATTACCCTGTATAAATATGTTTTATAAATAAATAAATAAATATATCATAAACCATATCATGTCATGTCATATCATATCATTTTGTAATCTATCTAGCCTGTGTCATTACTTTTTCATATCACATGATTTTAAACAATGTGTAATCTAGCCTCTGTCACTGTCATATCATACCATATCATACCATATCATATCATATCCTATATAATTCTATGCCCATTTGAGAACGCCTTTTATCATAAGCACAAGGTTATTTGTTTCAAACATTTTATTTTATTTTATTGATTTCCTAAATAATGCAATTGAATTATTACTTACCAACATCACAATTTGCTCCAGAATATCCCAGGCAGCATTTGTCCGCCATTTTCTGAGACGTCCTTTAAACGGACAAGAGATATGAGATTTTTATCAGTAAAGTGTTGAAATAATGCAAAAATATTGCATAGTATCAAACTAAAGTGCATCCCTAATCAATATGACCATCTTCTTGAAAATTTTGTGATATCATTTCTGTTTTAAGGCTACCTAATACAGGGGACAAAATATATCGTGTAAAATGTCAAATAATGAAGCCAATTCACACTTATGATTTAAAGAACAATCATGCATTACAAATACTACCAAGTGTGAAACATAATTAGGCATTAATATCATATAGGTGTGCAAATAATTCATTGTCAGCTATAGCATAGAGTAATAATGGTTTCTCTATGGCTTTAGCTTGAGACAGTTTACAGCTTTTAGAAAATTGAATTTCTTACTTCACAAAGACGCAATAGTTTTCAGACTCCATATCCTCACTAGTGCTGGTACTTTCACTACTGATGGTACTTTCACTACTTTTTGTACTTTTGGTACTTTTGGTACTTTCACTACTGTTGGTACTTTTGGTACTTTTGGTACTTTCACTACTGTCGGTACTTTTGGTACTTTCACTACTGTCGGTACTTCCATTACTGCTGGTATTGTCATCTTCTTCTCCGCTTTCGCTACTCGTCTTGCTCCCTCTGTATGTCTGTTTCATAACGCTCATCGGTTGGGAATTATATCCCTTTATGGCCATCTCAAACATCTCAGAGCATGGACGAGTGACATTTTCCTGAATGGTTACCGGCCCATAACAAAACCTGTATTGTAAAAAACAAGAAGAGGTACACCAGTTAAATATGACTACACAAGGTCATCTTAACTGCAGTATTGCACTACCACAATGTTTCTTAATTGGGTGTCTCGGCAGGGACAAATGTACTTACTCATTCAATTGAATATTTACGATTAATTACACATTGGGATAGGCTGACTGTGGGTTGATGTTGAACTGATGTTGTAGACACATCACTGACATTTAGCGGATGTGTCGTATTAATGTGGTAGACACAGTACTGATGTTTAGCCGATGTTTTGTATTAATGTGGCAGACGCAGAACTGATTTTTAGTTTGTGTTGTATAATCCAGGTTCCTAATGGCCTACCGTGGCGTATCACACACCAGGAATCAGGAATAGGCCCAGATACTAATTATATTTAATTTGTTTATGTGCAAAATGTAATATGCACACTGCAACAATCAAGATCGAGCCGACTAATTTGCAAGTTTCCATTTGACCTTGTCAAATGCACTGACAATATTTATCAGTCCATGCATAGCTATACAAGGACTTAATTATATATTAGAAATTATATATTTTATTAAAATTATGCTCATTTTCTTGGTGTGGAGAAACTTTTTCCCACCACATTTTATATTATTTCTTATATTTGATTACCAATAGGAACGTCTAAAATGCTGAAATCAAATAAAAGCATTCGTGACTCTTCGTGAAGAATTGAAAAAAAAAGCCAGTTTGCAACACTATTGAGTCACAATCATTCTTTAACAAAACCACAAGTTTGAATGGTCCTTAATAATCTCGACAGCGACAAATATACTACCTCAGACCATTATTGAATAAAAAGACCACAGCGCGATCATCCAAAATGCTGAAAATTAAACAGATATATTTGTGACTCTTCATGAATTTAAGAAAATCTTACCCGGCAAATGATAAGTTCAATGTTCCTAGAAATACCAGAAGAAAACTAAGTAATACTTCGGCTGGTGGCATCTTGGTGAGAGCTCAGAGCTCTAACCAGGACTTCTGCAGGTTGGTCAGTTTCCAAAAAATTCAAATAAAAAATAAAAATTCAGTCCAGTAATTCCATGGAAACTGATGGTATGTGAACAGTCTGCCATATTTATAGTGTAAAATATTTATAATTTTTTTTTTTTTTTGAAAATGCTCGCATTAGACATATTGCTCATTTTTTATATCATTATTTTTGAACCTGTTGGCTTAATTGAGCCTTATGAATAAATATACATGTGTGATATATCAAAATAATTGATTAGAATAATTAACGTTTTTAATTTCCTTTTATCGATCATGCCTCTACACAGGTGGCAAGTGATGTGTGTTTTTTTAAATTATATATAGACGTAAGCATATTCAACATATTCATGCAGGCCAATATGATGCTTTAACTCACACATGTTTTCGTGGTACATAATATTATTATATGTATAATTGCATTTAAATGATTGTATCCTGGGACGTTGTACTAATAAAGCTTTTCAGTTGAAAAGTTATCAAATTGTGGTTGGTGCTCATAAAAGTCACTTTTATCAACAGACAGGTGCTAAATATTAGGGAAAGGTGGGAATTGCATGATGGGCATCTTAACTTCTTAGTTCTATAATTCTCATACCACTGTATTACGAATCACTCTTTGGGTTATATTGTTTTAGGTTCTAGTTTTATTTCACAAACTAGGCCTATTATATTGTATCCCTCAAACCGTCACTCTTGGAGTTTTACACATATTGTAAGTTGTGGAAAACGCCATTCTTGCCCAGATAGTTAGGAGTAAGATGGTCATGCTGTTGGGGCAAGATGGTCATGCTGTTGGGGCAAGATGGTCTAATGCATTTGTGAATCAGTAATTGCCAAATAAAATATGATATTGACAAACTATGCACAGGCCCGAAACGTGATTTTCAAGCTAAAGCTCTGAGGTGCTGTACATAAATGTAAAAGTTTAAAATAATTAGATAAATACCACCAGATTGAAATTTAAAACAGGAATTGATAAATTTAAAGTCAATAAAGGTCAATAAAAGTTAATAAAATCAAATGTCTATCAAGGTTTGTAAAAAGTCATCATAAAAAGTCTACCAAGTACTAAATGTCTACTAGAAGTAGAACTTTAACGCCTTAAATACATTGAAAAAAATGCGAATGAAGACAGTTTTTGCCAAGGATTGTGAGCTAACACAGTACTTTTAAAATTTTGCTTTAAAAAGTAAAACATTTTCTTGTATTTTATAGTCACCCCGACTCTTGGTCATGAACCTTGGCGAAAAGTTAATAAGGTAGAAAGCTGTCATGAATTGACATTGCAAACTAGGCCTAACTTTTATTTAAAGTCTTCAGGTAAGATACCTATATATAGTCACAAAGAGGTCTAGGACTATGTTTGATATTTCTGTCCACTAGAATATATTTTTCATTTTATAAATGCTGCCAATTAAAAGTTATCTATATATATATTATCTATATAGGCTACATGTAGGGCCTATACAAGGGAAAATATCAAACTTCAGTTTGACTGCAATTAATGTCCATGTTATACACATGCCATATTTTATGCTGCAATATATACTACCAGCACAAAATAGAAAATGTTGAATTAAATAGGCCTACCTACTTGTAAGTCAAACCCTAACTTTCTAGCTTAACGTACAGTTTGCATAGAGTTCTGATGATCTGTTCAAAAAGTTTTGTGACTGAGTTAGGATTTGACTTCCGAGGGCTTTTGGTTCATTTCTTCCATTTTGTGCTCCAAGCTTTATAACAAAAAAAGGGACATTCATTTATAGGGTGCCAATCTTTACAAAATGCTACTTTAGCCATTTCGAGAACTTGCCTGGTAGCAATGATTATGCTTGCCGCCTAGTGCTAAAATCCCATACTATCTAGGCGGCGTCTTCGTTTACGATGGTGACGTCACTATGGCAATGACGTCACGAATCTCTTCCAAGTCTCCAGAAATTGGCAAAATGGCGTATTGCCGGTAACAGATTTGTGTAGATTGAGTCAATTAAAACATTAACCACGATGGGAGCAACGGTGGACAATTCTACCTATGGAAACAACACAAACCACACTGTCCATCATGGGGACAATGGACATCACTTCGAACCCACGATCATCGTCTTTACGTTTGGAGGAATGGTTATTGGAGGTAGGCCTGTGTCATTTTGGCTACCGACCGAATTCGCGGCCTCTTTTCCCCGTAGTATACTCCCTAATTCTATACAGGTATCTGACAGTAATAAAACAGGTATCTGACAATAACAAAATATTTGATTATACAGTCTACATTGTACATTTTATTGTCAGTTATTATTTGTATGTCTCTCGCTAATAATAATAGTAATATTATGGGGTAAGAGCCATTTTTTTCTGCCCCAAATTGTATCAATTGTTACATTATCATTATACTATTTATAGCCTGTAAATCAGCCCCATTCTTGTTTGTCACACTTCAAGTTGAAGTTCAACTGATTTCTCACACTGCTATAATTACACTGCAGTGTTCGCATTAGACGCTCGCCCGTTCGCCCGACCCGACTTTTACGGCGCACGGCGAGCAGGAGAATGATAGCACTGGTCCGTGTGAGCGAGTAGCTAATTAGCTCATTAAATGGGCTTTATTTTGCCTCCAATCTGTCAGTTATGTGAACTGTTTGATTGCAATATTGGTCAAAGACATAATCCATAGAAGTGGAGCACACAGATTGCAATTGACTCTGTGGCATCTTCAACAGTTCAATGGAAGTGTCAAGTCCCCAATGCTTTCGGCTTAAGTGCAATTGACTGCTCAAAGGCTGCTAAGTCTTTCAACAATAGCTTTGTAGATCTATTCCACTTTAATTTTGTGATTTTAATTACTGCTTTAGTAAATATGAATAATATTAAATTTTATATTTATATTCATATATGTACCACATACAATATTTTAAAGTAATTGTAGTGTGGGCAGGAGGGTACATTTTACTGGAAAAGTAGAAGTTAATGATATGTAGTTTGTGGTAACATGGGTACTTTTGATTAATAATTATAAGCATCCCTTCCTGTAGATTCTGATATAAAAATGTCATTCCTGCCAATTTTGAAAGTTAATAATCTTGAGTAATATGAGCATGGTTGACATGGACACTGCTCCACACATAAACAAACATGATAAACCTGTGTGCCAGAAGTACTCAGTGCTAGGGGTTGCGCTTAGTTATGGACCAGTAACAATGTGAACGGACCAACACCTTGTTGGACTTACTGGTCCATGCGGACCAGTACTAAATTTGACGAGTCTTGAACACTGCACTGTGTCTTTGTTCTTTCTAGCTTTGATCCGAACATTCCTTAGACGATTTGCACTACCATACACTGTTTGGCTATTCCTGTTCGGTGGAGTACTTGGACTAGTGTCTAGTCACATACCAGCAGTAAGTTATCTAGATATTATAATTAATATGTATTATATACAAAAGAAGACCTTTCTTTCATCTGGCATGTGAATACAAATTAACAGAAGACTCCTAAACTATAAATTTATAGACGTCATCCCTGTCGTCACCTTACTGTCTTTACCATAAGGCCACGGTTTTTGATCTTATGTTTCTCGGAACTTTCTCAGACCGTTTTTCATGAGACGGTCGGTCGGAAATTTAAAAAAAAAACCCAAAAAGTGTTTTTTTTTCATAAATTAACACAGGTGATGTGATACTTTGAGATGCGATATACATATTTGCCCAGACAATTGTTGATTTATTAATTGAGCGGCACTGCAAAAGTTTGGCCGGCGGTGTCGAGAAACGAAAGATCAAAAAACCTTCGCCTTACTTTGCAATGATACAATTCTGAAGGCTTAGATTTGTTGGATCTTGAACAAAAAATCTGTTATTAGCCTCTTCGTGATTCACTTTCAGGTAGCGCAGTACACAACGATGGCAAGTCTGGATCCACACGTCATCCTTATTATCTTCATGCCGATCATCATATTTGAGTCAGCCTTCAGCATGGAAGTCCACACCTTTCTTAAAGCCATCAGTCAGATTGCCGTTCTTGCCTCGCTCGGATTAGGTTATTACAACTTTTATATGCCACCTTAGTGAGTTATGTAATTCGTACACTCTATGTATAGATATTATTTCAATGTTAATTTATGAAGCTTTTTAATTTGGAACAGGTTGTTCGACAATTATGTCAGCGGTGTTTGCCATGAATGTGTTCCAGTATGGCTGGGGATGGGGTATTGGAATGACTTTTGGTTCAATGATCAGTGCAACAGATCCTGTGGCAATTGTATCGTTGATGAGAGAGATAGGTAAGAGCCCAAGAAATATAAATGCTTCAATGAGTCATTTCAATTAATGCCATTGTTATCTAATGGACTAAGATTTCAGTCAGGAGCTCATCCTCAATTTATACCTTGGTTAAGTTGGTTACAGTCCATGCACTGTATTTGAAAAGCTATATATATTTATAATGACTGTGTCTTGAAATTGTTGTCAAGCATATTATGTAATGTGATCCCACTGTCGTTAAATATATGCACTGTTATTTCTTTCAATTACAAATCTTAACTGCAATTTTTTTGACAGGAGCGGATGAGAAGTTAATGACTATCATTGAAGGAGAATCTCTCATGAATGATGGTGCAGCGATAATTATCTTCAACATTTTTCGAGATGTGGCGAGAGGAGAGCCAGTCACAGGTAATGCATTACAGCTCATAGATCTATCAAACCCTGACCATAATGACTTGTTTTAGTACCATCATAATGACTTGTTAGAATATCATCATTACCCGCTTCATCATCTTTCAAATGCAATGCCTCTTACCTGTACAGCATCGCGGGACACTCACAACAATTAAGAGTGATTTGAACCCATTGGAACTTCTCTTTTTCAGCCATTGGTATTGTACTGTACCTTCTAAAAGTGATTTTTGGTGGAACAGTACTCGGTTTCTGCATAGCGAAAATAACATCATTTTGGTTGGTGAATGTCTTCAATGATGCGCTGACTGAAATCACAATCACTTTAGCGGCAACCTACATCACATTTTACCTTGGTAAAGGTTTCTAATAGCTTCATTCACTATGATTATTGAATTCTGATGTGATGCATTAATAATTAATCATGCATTACAGAGGCATTAAATTTGTATGACAGTCAAATGATTCAAATTGCTCCTTAATTTTTTAGGTGAGGTCACTTTTCAGATTTCTGGTGTTTTGGCAGTTGTTGTGTTGGGACTTACAATCAACGCCGAGAAAACAAGTATCAGTCCTGAGGTAGAGACATTTCTTCACCGGTAAATCAATTTTTCCTTTTTCGAGAAATGAATCATCAGCTGTCAGAAAAAATTGTAATAAGAGGATGATCTGTTACTTGCATGTATCAAGCTTTCCAAAGTGATTGAAATGATTGCTTTTTGTTTGGCAGTTTTTGGGAGATGCTGGCGTACTTGTCAAACACTTTGATTTTCATTCTTGTTGGTGTGGTGATAGTGGAAAGATCCATAAACAATATTGAAAGTTCGGACTTGATTCTCATCCTCGCACTTTACGGAGCGTTATCATTCATCAGGTATTTTTTTTCTTTTCTGTATTTTGACCTATTTTACAAATATACACGAGTTTATGAACCAAATTTGATGAAGGTCCCAGGGATTGAAATTTGACGTGAGCTCCTACTCACGCTCATGCAGACCTCACGCCAATGTGATTTTGCGTGAGCACTTACTTGCTCACGCAAATTTTAGGGTCAGCGTGAGTTGTTTTGGTAAAGGGCTTGCAGAACTACTTTTGACTGTCTTGCATTAAGTTGCAATCTAACTTCAAAAGGAAAACCCATCAGGAGCTCACGCTAAGTTACCAAAAGATGATTTTGCATGAGCGGCTAGTCACTCGCGTGGCCTATTTCAAATTGCAATCCCTGAGGTACAATCTTCAATACCCATATGGGTCATTGAAAGTGTCGCTACATGATGACAGGGCCCAATTTTTGAAAATTTATCAAAAATGTATCTTGCAGAGCAACAACAATATTACTCCTTAGTCCATTTCTCCGCAAGCTTGGTTATGGTCTTCCTTGGAAATGGGCAGTGGTTTTAACCTGGGGAGGCTTACGAGGTGCTGTTAGTTTGATGCTGGCCCTCCTGCTTATTCGTACACCGGATATAGATGACAGTGGTGCACTTCAAGACAAAGTAAGTAGCTTACAATGTAGACGTTTGGTGAAATCATATAATCAACTTCACAATGCATAGCTCATATATCCATAGTTTCACATTGTGATATCACCAAAGGAAATATTGAATACAAAGTTTGTTTTTATCTGAGACCATATCAATATTGTGACTATTCTCCTGGAGTGGAAATAAAACTCTGGTCATTGGCACTAAAAGCCACAACATTAACCATTGTACCAATGAATTACTCTGTGGTGCAAGGGCAACATTCTTGTCAAACCAGGACCACTAGACTACAATATCATGATTACAATTCTTAACAGATTTTAGTGCACACATCCGGAACTGTTCTACTCACTCTCCTGATCAATGGAACCACATGTCGCTTTGTGCTACGTTATTTGGGTAAGACATCATGATCGGTTTAACTTTAAGCATCAACATGACATTATATCGACATTATAATAATGAACTTGTAAAATGACCCACGTAATATGTTGCGAGTAATTTCAGGTTTTCAAAACCAAACATAATTTTGGTTTGATAACCAACTCTATTCATTGTTAAGGATTAAGCGATATTTCTGGACCAAAGAAACAAGCGGTGGCACATGCAGTAAGGACCTTGAATGAAGTTACGGTATCGATGCTGGAATCATACAAGACAGATGGGTAAGTTTGGTATTTTGTAGCCAGAATTTACACATGTTATGTTGTGGATGCTATGGTTTAGTGGTCGAGACATTAGCCTGAGAGACATAAAACTGAGAGGTGTGAGACTACACCCTTTCCACACAGCAGCCATGTTGGCATTTTGCCTCATTGACCTCTCTGTGCACTCAGATATAATATTGTGACGTCATCAGTAGACAATGGCCATGGTGAGGTCGCAGAGTGCAAGAACAATGGAGAAGTAATGATGTCATAATATATGATGTGATCAAAATGAGGTAAATGAGGCAAAAATGTCAACATGGCTGCTGTGTGGAAAGGGTGTCTTGGGACTCGCAAGTGATGTTAGGTCCCTGCGCTTTACCGTGTGTTGAAAAATACATTACCCTGCCAAGGGTGTGAATGCAATAAGTCTGCAGAAAATGTTCACAACGTTGAAGCTGACACTAAACTCTTATTTTATTAAATTTTTCGTGTTCACACATTGAATGCTTATAATATAGTTTAACAAATTGTTATTTCCCTTTTCCAGCTTTCTGGCTGATGCAGAATGGCCAGTGGTTACAAAGTGTGTTCACATTTTGGATCCTTACTCTGCTGAACAAGAAGATGTAAGATCTAAAGCTAAACTACTGTGTCTCTAAAACTCTCTATACTTATCCGACTCTGATTCTCAATTTTGGGATACATTTTCCTCACTTTTTAAAATTAAAAAGGATGAAGAAGACCATGATGAATGCTTGGACAAATGCAGCAAGTGCCCGCAGTGTGAGAGTGAGGTGCCAAATGAACTTTCCAAGAAGGAGTTATTTGAGGTCAAGGAAGAGGCACGTTTGAGACTTCTGAAAGCACTCAAGGTGATTTTTACTGCTGAGTTTTAATATTTTTCGGAGGCATGTCACAATTTTGTGTTGACGAAAAGTGCAATGAATCCATGTTTTTAATCTGTGAAAACATTGTTTTTTTTTTTTTCAACTAACATTTTTACTTTTTAATTGCATTGATATTTTTACGATTGTGTTAAAATTATTTTATAATTAGTATTTTACCAATCATACCCATTTTATTCATAATTTATTTACATTTGAACAACTTTTGCTTCTGTGCAAGTAATATATATCAGATTCTACCTGAAATATAAAAAATTTCAAGATGCAAACAAATTCATGAGAATCTGTGCTGAGGAATATCATATAAGTTGATATTAGAGCAATAAAATGATAACTACTGTTTCTATCTCCTCTTCAATATATTTTGAATTGGTACAAGTGAAAATGTAGACCATGGTTTTCTTTTTTTTTGTTCTGATTGAAGACATCCTACATGAGTCAGTTCGAACATGGAATTCTGTCAAGAATGGCTGTCCGACGTCTTATAGAGTGTGTTGATTCGGCAACTGATCAAGTTGATGGAATGATTGAAGTAAAGGACATCAGAAAGACTTGGCAGATTCCTCGAATATACCAATGGATGGTATGTCAAAGATTGCTATCATTCCAGGCCTATGCTTGAGGCTATGTGAACATTTCAGATGTAACCAATAATTTGATAAAACATGATTTGCCCCGTTTTCTAGTATCAGCATCAGATGTACACCTTTAGATTTTCAGAGCCCCCCCCCCCCCCTCCCCACTCCAATTATTTGTTTTTTTTCTTCCAGACTAGGAAGTTGCAGCAGTGGGAAACCAGTAAGGAAGAGCGTGTGACAGTCGTCAGGCCCAAGCATAAAGTCAGACGAGTTGCATTCATAATGTGTGAACACTACTCGTTCACAATCTTTATTAACCTGATCATCTTCATCAATGCAGTGGGCATCATTACCGAGTATGTCATCGAAAGTCAGAAATGTGGAGCGGAAATGGAAATGTATGAAAGGATATTCCGATCGATCAACTACGCATTCTTGGTTATATACACCTTTGAGGCCGCACTGAAGGTACATGTAGTTGCATAGAGAGCTATTAATGATTGATTTTTGTTTTAGACTATCCCATTCAGACAGATGAAAGATATACTCATGTTTTCATATTATTCATCCTATTTAGCCGATTTAGTGCTTTTTATTTGAAATCATCACACTTGTCTATGACCATGACTGAACCTGTTTTTCAACCGTTTGTATATAAATAAATGGGCAAATATGCTTTGTTGGCTAATCATTTCTCTTTACAGATAACCGCACACTTACTAATGTACTTCAAAAGTAAATGGAACCTGTTTGATTTCATTATCTTGATGTTTTCATTTGTTGACCTCATCGTTGATTTGACCGTTTTCCTCAATATAATCGGCACATGTGAAGAGGAGTAAGTATGAGTTATTTTTAAATTATGTCAGAGTTCTTTGTATCACAACATCACTAGTCGATTGGTTATAATTTTAACTTGACTTGCTATGAATGAATGATGAAGGAATTGGAATGTATCATTGCACATAATGTTTGACAGGGAAACAGGAGTTGATTTCAAGTTCAGCCCAAGTGTATTCAGAATTGCCAAAGCAATACGATTTTTGCGTATTGTGAGATCTCTCAGGTTGGTCAAGGTAACTGAAAACAAGAATTTTTCTCCTTTAATAGTGTACTGGACTAAGCTTCCTCTAAATTAATTCCAGCCTTAGCCACTGTGGCTAAAGCTGTCCAATTTTTTTTAGCCACAACAGAGACAGTTTAGCCACCATAGTTTGAAGCAGCTTTCATAAGTTTCTAATTCCCAGTCAAAAACATAGCGTCAGTTTCTCTTGTGTACACTTGAGAGGCATTTTCGCCACTAAGTTAGACAGATTTTCCCCGCACAAGCGTTTAATTTAGCCACAGTTACATAAATTTCGCCAAGAGGACTGTGGCGAACGTTTAGCTGAAGCCTAGACTGGTCCATTGAGATACTTATTGTATACCTACAGATAAAACACCAGTTCTCTTCCCAATGTAAGAAAGTCCCGTCGAGTTAGATTCAGCAAATGATGTTGTTGATCATCTGAGGCATCTTAGTTGGTCTACATATGATTAAGAATAATAATTAAGGCAGGTGACTCATAATTTCCATTATAGGGCATGGTCCCCCACCTCCAAGCAGTGGTCAATGGCAGGATAAACAACAAGCTTCGTCTAGGCTATGATGTTGGAAAAGGCTATGTGGTCGGCCAGCAAGAAGTGTCTCACTTCGTTGAGCTCATTGTTGACAATAAATCCATATCTGATGAATTCAAATGCAGAGTTGATCAAGGAAAGACGGAGATCATCAAGGCTTTAGGTAAGATCAGCCTACATCATCCATTTAATATGATATCTTCTGATTGAAAGCTTCACTGAGTTTATCTTATCCCGAAATCAGGCATGGCGGAATCATGGGTCGCCAGCATCTTTCAGTAACAAATTTGTACATACTACAAGACTGGACATACTTAACTCAAGAACTGCAAATTTATATATTTTAAATTGTAATAATGATCAATATGTCAATTAACAAATGATTAATGATTATATTTTCAGGTATTATCCAGAAAGAGCACCCTGGAATTGCAGTGTCTGTGAAGACACAACAAGCTGCTCGTCAAATTTTGAACGCTTTGAGAGAAAAGATTACTGAGTTGAGAAGCGAAGGTGTCCTAGATGAAAGTGAAGCAGACAAGCTTGACTTGGTCTGTTGGTTATTTTTTTTGTTTAATGTTGATTGCCTTGATTAAATATGTCCATTTGATTGAGCTAAACAGCATTGCCCCGTAGCCAAGCGCAACTGTGAGAGGTAGTTGTGTACCGAGATGCTATACTATACTGCTAATATTGTTCGCTCTGCAGTTATATTTGCATTGAATGGCATATCGTAGCACACGGTTGCCTTTTCAAATTCAAATTTATTTGCCAAAGTGCAAGATGAATAAAATGTCATGAGAACGCATGCTTTGGTTCAATACGTCGAGCAGACACTTATCTTTTATTGTTATTTTCAGAGAGTAGAGATTAAAATGAAAAAGCTGTTGTGGCTACCCAAAACCATCGCGCCATCGTCGCCAGAGAGAGTCATCAGTAATTTGTTATGGGCTGCTGGAGATCCAGTACTCATTCAGTATTTGAAGGTGACTACATGGGTTTCACGTGTTGAAACTACAAAGATGTGTGCCTCAGTAGGAAACTTCTTCTTGATACATTTTTGCATTACAGGTCAATGCACAGTTACACAGCATGATGGAGGGAGAAGTCCTGCATAATGCCGAAACAGCCGAGGGTGGCCTCTACATTATTGTGTCCGGTTTGATTAGGGTGATTCACATTATTCCCATTATAATGAAATTAAAACTAGTGTATATTTTTTTGTATTTACGATTCAGCTGTTTCTGGTTCTAATAGTTGTGTGCAGATGTATTTTGATAAATAATTTGTATTGTTCTGTCTCAAACATACTGTTCCAAAACTCGGTGAGCTTATATGACATTTGGTACCACACCTATCTGTATGCTAACTCCCATCTCATGAATCAGCGAGGAGTTGCCTTAGATGCACTATCTTCATCCTTTTCTGAGTCTAATTTTTATTTATTTTTTACTGCAGGTTGAAGGAGCAATTTTGGACAACACAAACTATGATTACATGAAATCTATGGGTGATCTGCATGCATTTAGCATGGCCCCAGATGCCATTACTCAGTTTAACCTGCCAAAAACTGTGTCAGATTTCTACACTACAGGCAGCGTTCTCGGGGAATTTTCTCTGCTCACTGGGTGCTCAATGAACGTTGAGGTCGTTTGCGAAACCTCAGCTCAGGTAAAAACATTTCAAATTTTTAGTATCATAACCAGGAATGATATAGAAATTTATAAAAACATATTTATCTTTATATTTAAACATGTATAGTCATTTGTATTTTGATATTTGGTAAAGGGTTCATACGTCTGATGTCGCCTGCCACTACAATATGTATCAATAAGTTTCTTTCTCTAGAATATCTGTATTTAAGCTAACTTGGTCTAATAAAGTGAATTGAATTGAATTGAAGAAATGCCAATAGACATTAGATTGACTGGAACAATTACCTGAGAAATATTAATAGATGAAATTCTAGTAATAATAAAATGATATGTAACAATGTACAGCATTAGCTCGTTCCAGTTCACATTCACCCAATTATTTTGGTTATTAATCAAATTTGGCACTTCGTTTGTGAGTAACTCACTCTATCAATATGTATAAATTCAACATAAGTTACCATTAGCATCATTAATACAGAATGTAGATGTCATCTTTAATTCTTTCAGGTCTATCATGTTTCATATGAAGCAATAAAAGCGGCACTGGAGTTGCTTACAGACAAACCATCGCTAGCATACAGAATGTGGAAAGTTGTGGGCAAGAGACTAGGATTACAAATTCTTGAAAGACAGATGATCTACAAGGTAAATTACTAATATTTTTTTCAATCTACAACCTTTCATTTTTGAGCAGAACTAACACAATGGATATTGTAACAAAACTTGGGTTGCTATAAGTGTTGATGTAGTCTGCCACTTTTGTAGTACTTAGTACTTGCAATATCAATGAATTTTCAACAACAATTGATTGAATTTCAAATAAGTAAGTAAATAAAGAGTATCTATCTGTCTATCAATGCAGACCTTTCTTTATTTAATATATATTTATTTTTATGAAAAATACATCATTTCAGACTTGGTCAAATGACAGCCTGAAACAGCACATGGACCGAGCAGAAATACTCATCCACAAATTTGACATGGAGAAAGAGGCTCGAGTGGTGGAGATTAGTGCTGTTCATATTTCTGATGTGATCTTACTCCATGGTAAGTCAGCTTACCATGTTTTGCAATTAGAAGCCGGGGCCCATTTTTTTAGAGGCAGCTTTTAGGCCGGTGTATATTCGACACCGGCGTTTATTTAAGACCGCATTGAGAAAACCTTCCTGAACTAATGGCAAGCAAGAGATGTACACTCAATAGTTTTCCTTTAGTTTATGTACAAAGGCAAGTCACAAATGTTATATCAAAAAAGTCCATCAAACACAAATTTATTGGCAATTTTCCTCAAAAAAATAGGTTAATTTGTCCCAAAATCAGAGGAGGCGACCGTCTCCTCTGCCTCAGCCTGGCTACGGGCCTGATATCTGTATGCACGCTGTATTAGAGTTATTGTACTATTATGGGTATGTTGGTAATAAGTGCATTTTTATTTCAGGTGAGGCCCAAATAGAGGCTACAGGCCAAACTATTGAAGGACCCTGTTACATTCCGCCATCTATTGAGTCTCATCTTGAATTACTGGTTCGTATTTGTTTTGTTTGTTTTATGGTAACATCCAGACACCAATATGGACCAATAACTTTGCTGGAAACAGCCGTTATATGATAAACATTTTTCAAATAAGTAGATACACGCATGGTGTGTTTTGTAACCATTGCTTAGAGACATGTCACCTTGTTTTACTAATATGATTTTGACATTTCCTAATCAAGTTGTTTGTTCTTCAGGGAACTAAAACAGACAAGCATGTATTGCTTGTTTTGCTCAGATCAACAGAGAATGTCATACCAGGAAATAATGTGGTTCTTTCGCTGGAATCTGACGGCTTACGACCCTCCGTTCTTGCGCTTCATGCTCATAAGAGGACGGGACATTCTCCGTCACGATTACACAAACATTCTCTGACCAGTGTAGTGAGCAAGTCACTTAGGGTGAGTGGAACCATCTTGAATTGTGTTGCTTCAGACAGCGTTTACTACCGCATGGCGTAAACACAGTTATGTATAAAAAACTTAATATCGCTGAACATTTTAGCAATCTTGAATGGAAGTGTACTGAATTTTGTTGGATACAGTATAATTATGTTGTTATGAACAAACTGGATGACACAACTTATTATCATTAATATTAAATGTGTCTTTTGATGAGAAGACATAATTGGGCCTGACCACACCTTACCAAGGCTTACATATAGGAGTGTGTTTAACTGCTTCTTTCCCGGAGTGGGGGCCTAGCTCAGTGGTAGCGCGTTGGGCTTGCAACCACTGGGTCTTGGGTTCGATTCCTGGTCGAACCTATGTTGGATGGCTGTTTCATCCTTCGTCTCATTGCCATGGTCCCTACCTGTCCTAATTAGCCCATCAAGTGCAGAAATACAGGACGTAAAGCCCTAATCCACCACCACCACCAACTGCTCCTTTCCCTAGTTGCCTCAGTAAATCAGTTGCAATGACTAATTTCGCTTGTCACATTAATTGTTCATTAATTTCCAATGACTTTTTTCTGAGAAAGATGCAAAAGCCACAAATTTTTCTCAGAAAACATTTATTGAAAATAAATGTTTTTTTCATCGATGATAATGGTTGCCATATCATTCCTAAAAGGTTATTAATCAAACTTGTCATTTAAATGACATATTTTTGCTATTAAATATTTCATAGAAGATGCAGATTTATGTAAGCCATATGTCTATACTTATCATTAATTGTAAATATTTCCATAATTTATTGCTACAAGCCTGTCAAGGTAATCATTAAGGTAATTTGTTACCACCCACATCTTTGCAAAATTGACATCCAATCACTCTAAAAGTGGCCAACAGAACATTTGTAATGTTGATGAACACTTGCCCATCTTTCTTGGTGGCTACCAGTCTTGTTTTATTCTTATGATCTAACATATTGACAATTATTTATTAAATTGATAAAATACCTGTTTTGCCTAAAATGCACTTTGATGTTCTTGAAATTTTGTTTTGAATTACAGGTTAAAAGGAGCAGTCTACTCAGGACAAATCTAGTATCTCCTTTGTTTGTAAGTGTCAAAAGTTGAGAGAGACAAAATGGTTTTTTTTTTTTTTTGGTGTATTGTAATGTACCTTATACAACGGAAGGGCAAGTTTGAACAAACTTAAGAATACTTTTTGCTGCTATTTCAATGTGAATTTTAAACATGTGATCCAATATTTCCATGCAATAACGTTGAATATTTAATGTCGTCTATTGAAACATGATAGGTGAAGTTGTGTTTTCTTATTTTCATGAAAAATCTTTTTTCAGGATATAATTGCTGACAGAGAAGAACACACTGAGGTGAGTGAAAGTAAAAACAGCGTAGAAAATATTTCAAACAACAGCAGTATTTATCCTGGCACCTTGCATGCTGATATGTATGTTCTCTTACAAAAAAATTCATGAATATTTTGTTGCAGGGACACTGTAAACACCAGCATAAAAGCAGTCTGCGTAAACCAAGCTTTGGAAAGCACGGCATCCGTAAGCACAGTGACGTTCAAGGCCTTGAGGTGAGATTCTGATAACTGCAATGCTCATGTATGGAGCTATGTATATAGGATAACAAAAATTCACTGAATTTGTGCCCTAAATTATTGCAGGCTAAAACTAATGACAGTAAGATGAAGCAGGACACGCACATACCATCGGTGACTATTGCCATGACAATATTTATTAATAGTCATATGTGAAATATATAGAAATATTTAAATTTGATGTAAAAAAAGAAAGAAGTTAAAGAGCTGTATTAATTGATAAATAAATATCACAGCGTTTTGAAAATAAAAAGTTCTGTTTGATTTTGGTTGTATATTTCATTCAGACAAATGAAAAGGATGTCGAAATGAACTTGTCAGAAGTAGCAAAACCAGCATTAGTCAGTGTGGTAGAGGTTCAAGAAATAGACAGTCCAAAAGTAAGCTTTTTTGTTTTATTGATGAATTAAGTGAAATGCACAATAAATCAGCGAGGATAGTGCTTCCAACAAAGTACAGGTGTCCCCATTTCATCACAATGTGCACTGTGCAGTATTGTTTTGAGCAGCTTTATATTTAATAAGGATCAACTGCTGCAGACCAAACTCAAATAATTGCAGCAAAATTCACATTTTGAATTTAAATTACCCTTGGCCTATTTGTTCTATTCATAATTATCTTGCATAAGGGCTGTTCCATTTAAAAGTGTGGGGTGGGGGCAGACTGAATGATTTTTGAAAAAGAGAAGAAGATGTGGTGGGTGGTGGCTGAACGTTGTTTTCTTTAATATCTTTAATTAGAGAAAAGAGGGGCTGGGGTCTTCAAAAAACAAAAAGCTTGGAGGCCATTGGGGTGTGTCTGAAAATCTTTAGGTCTGCCCCCACCCCACACTTTTAAACGGAACAGCCATAAGTCAAAATTTTGATTAACTAGAATTAACGCAGGTGGCCCATTAGAATTTGAGTTTGGCAGGTTTACTGTACACGTATATTTTAATGTCTGTTAATTGATTTCATTTTGCAATGTATTGTTTTTAGGAAAAAGTCACCGACAGCAACAAAATGAAACTTGTAGTAACGACTAATGATCCGACATCTGGCCAACAGGTGAGTTCTTCATAAAAGCTTCAGTAAGTGCCACTTCCTCTTATCATTCTAACTGTAGATCATGTTATGTTGAATTTTAATTATGATGGTTTTCAGGAATAGAATTTACTTGAATAAGGAGCACGTTGTATTTGGCTTGACAGGAACTGGATGCGGGATCTCTCTTCCAGCAAAAAGGACTGCCATTTGTGGATTCTTAAATTTTGTGTACCTCTGTCAAATGACGTATTTGAGTTGTAACCGTCAACTGGGAGTTGTATGAGCTACAAGTGTGTTCAAGACAGTTGTTGATCAATGTTATTTATGATAAATAATGTAATTAGCGTTAAACTTATTTATTGCAAAATCTTTGAATCGGTAAGACCTGAACTTTACATTCTTATCACCAAATTTTTTAATTTTAAGGCACCTGCACCTGCATGCTAACCTATTTATGATAAATAATGTAATTAGCGATAAACTTATTTATTGCAAATATGTCAAAAATGTTACTTTGGATGTGTACTTTATGACTTTATTGCATGCAGAGTATTCATAGACACGATGCTCCAAAGATAGGTTATCACTGTACAGTTGTATATAATTCTCTTTCTCCATGTTTTTTATGTATATTTGGTGCATTTATATATAAATCACTTTATGATATTGAAGTGTGTTGTGCTTGTTTTCTCTAATCGAAGGACCATGCAGTCTTTCGGGATGCATAAGTACTTTCTCATGTTGCCTCATGACATTCAGGACTATGCCCAAAGACCAATGACTGGTCTAGGGCTAACTTAAACCATCTTTGAATCGGTAAGACCTGAACTTTACATTCTTATCACCAAATTTTTTAATTTTAAGGCACCTGTACCTGCATGCTTACCTTCCACCTCCTCTCTGTTCAGGGACTAGAGGTGGAAAGAACAGAAATTTTGAATTTGAGATCTGACAGTGACAAAGCGAGCACGGTTTACCAAAACTGGAAGATGGATCTGATCTCTTCACATGACTTGGCATACTTTCCAAACAATGTTTTATGTTTGCTGTACTGCAAAATGTTTACATAAAAACCTACATTAGGAGATTCACAGAGTGTGATGTGCCTCACAGAGAAATCAGTGTAATGGTCACAGGCCCTGGCAAAACAAATGATGCGAGGTATGCACTCCATAGGCTGGCTTTTCTGGTATGTTTGAGGCAACACAAAACGTCCTCTGGTGTTGACTAGTGGCTCCCTCTTCTGATTAAATAAGCACAAGAAAATGTTCCATGACAATTTTGACAAACAGGACAACATCTGTCTCACGGAGGTCATTTGCATGAGTCTTGTGCTCTATGTCTGCTCAGACAAGTGAAAGATATTCCATAATTTACCTACCATAACTTATAAGCTCTATCATATACTTGGGTCAAAATATTTGTGCTTTCTTTTTTCATTTTACATTTGCCTGAATGGCATCGGTAGGGGTCCACATGGATAAAAATAGTCCCATGTTACTATTTAACATCTAAAGTAAATAAACAATAACTAAGACTATCAATACTGTCTTTACTCTTAAGAGATATTCCTCTTATGTCCGTCATTTACGATCTTCAGCGTCACTTTTTCCCTGGTTTAGGCGGGCAATGTCACTGTCGATTTTAATCCATATATACCCCGCCGGGTGGTAACGCTTTGAAAACCTTGATTTCACCCCAGTGGCCAACACAGGACACTAGACAATGCAAATTCAAGATATACTTATATAGCTTTCCCATATCTCTGATGATGTAGGGACTGATGGATCGGTCTAGCTCTCCCATACTGTAACGCAGACATGAATGATCACATTGTACATAATTTACCTACCATACCTTATTTAAAAGTGCAAATACTCGCCACATAGGACTGCATTATCCCAATCCTTTATCATTGTTTGTATCATCATACTTGGGTCAAAATAGTTGAGCTGGTCTGCAAATCTGTGTTTGCTTAAACAATTTTCAGGTTTGTCAGAACATGTTATGAACCGACCACTAGAAACAATCCCATGTTCGGTGAAAATCCGATCATCCGAAAAGAAATTTCCACATTATTAGGTATAATTCGCAAGAACATGAGGGTAACATTTTTCTGCAATTGTTTAATCCATAATGATAATGTCTAAAATTATATGACATCTGATCTTGATTTATTTGGCAACTATTGGTTGTGCAATGAAAATATCAATAATTGATGATATATGTAAAGACAAACAAATAAAACGCTGACCAGAGTACAGAAGGCAAATCCAGAATTAAATACGCACTGGTCCGGGTAACATATTGCAAAAAATGTATGACTAAATAACTGAGTGGTGTAGCTGATCAAAGGTGGTGATACTACCTACAATATCGCCCATTTTCTGTGTGTTATTTATTGTTAAAAAGTGACCAGGAATGCACTTAGTGGTCACCATATTGCGTTGTGTCCTTCCATGGAGTCAGGTGGCACCTTTGAGTGGGTTATATGGAATTTGTGATGGTCACTACTTGTGCCAAATGGTCAGGGTAACAGTCGACCACCACCATTTGAAGCTGGACAACCCACTGGACAACATTAGGTAGTGCTGTTAGTCGTCTTCCACATCAAACCGACTGCTGAGTAGAGAAACTAACTAACAATGCATCAAGCTATTGTCCTCCTCTGTTTCTTCGGTGTGTTCTTCGCCTTCACCCATGGAGAGCAGAAAAATGAGCCATGGAAACAAAACAACAATGAGCCCTGGAGACAATACAACAGTGAGCCATGGAAGACTCAAACGAACGCCTGGGCTAAGTACCCATACAACGGCCACCAGTACAGCAACTACGGCCATCCATACTACGGTGGTTACCAGGCCACCGCAACAGTTAATCCTTACTACCGTTACCCTAACTACAAGAACTACTACCCCTATAACTATGGTTACAAGTACCCTGCAGCCCCTGCAGCTCCTGTCCCTGTACTTCAGGCTACCTACACACCTGCACCTGTGGC
Organism: Alitta virens; assembly: GCA_932294295.1. Classification (NCBI taxonomy): domain Eukaryota; kingdom Metazoa; phylum Annelida; class Polychaeta; order Phyllodocida; family Nereididae; genus Alitta; species Alitta virens. Next base: position 21,234,364 of record OW028579.1, read on the forward strand.
ACCAGTAGCACCAGTGGCACCTGTACCTCATGGTCATGCCCCGGTACCCGGCCAGGTCTATCATGGAGGGCTTGTCTTCATTGGAAAGTTTGAAGGTAAGTTGATTATTTTCCATACAAAAAGTCATAATATAAATACTTCTTGAAGCATCAGCCTATAATGTATGATTATGTATACTGCATGAATCTGAATCTTCCTGTAGGCCTATTGTACCACAAAACAACCCTAATTGCCCTTCAAATATGAAAACGAGACACAAGACAGTTGGCCCAAAAATTAGGGATGCAATTGAATTATGGCCTTGTTGCACAGCTAATTTCCATTGTGTATAGGCCTAGCTCTATGTACATATTATAGTGCAGATAACTTTAAACTATTGTGTGAAGGTATAAAGTTAAAACCTAATTTAAATTTGTTTAATTTAAACCAAATACCAGATTGTAGCTTATACTATTAGGTTGCTGTGGCTTCCAAATGTACTGGGTGTGATAAATGATTAGAAGTGTGATAAACTAGGATTGAAAGGTGCTATTTTGTCTATCTTGATAGACATCACAAGCTACTATTAAACTATACTATAGGCCAAGTTAAGACCACCACATTCTGCAGTAATTATTTATGACAATAAAAGCAATGAAATGAGGTTTGAACTTGACTATTTTACATCTTGGTGACACTTATTGCATGGAAACATTAGTTTTCCTATCTCCCAACATTTTGGTGACACAGGCTAGACAGAGTGGGTAAGGTTTTTCAGGAATGCTTCATAATGAATTTCATGATAGGCCTGGTGCTGAAAAAAAAAATAAAATAAATACAACGTGTGAATGGCTGTAGATCTATACTCCCCAAGGGAGCTGAGTTTGAGGCCAGGTAGCTGCTGCATGAATTCACGTTAATGGGTATATCAGGTAAAATTGGGTCTATAGACCAATGTGACCAAGCCCTCTCTAAACATTTAGCAGCTCTTGAATTCAAAATAATGAATGATAAATTGCAAAAATCCAACACCTGGGATTCTAAGAACATTTTTCATATCTAAAAATTTATGTTTCGCTTCATTGTTGTAATTAAATTATATTTAATAGATGTAACTGAATCAGTACTTAAAGATAAATACTGGTAATCGCCATTTAAAAAAATTTTCAGGCACCTGTGAAAACGAAGCTGATGGCCTGTACTACATAGACGAGAGGAGCTTTGCATACTGCACCGGGGGCAGGAAGACCATCCAGGCATGCGCAGGCGGAAGTGCTAACCCAGACTACAGCCACTTCAAGGCAGGAGAGCGATACCAGCACTACGAATTCTGCTCTATCAACTTGGCTGCCAAATATTTAACCGGTTAAGCCATTTAATTCATTGATATTTGTTATATACATTGTATATTCTTTTAATTAATAAAATGTGTCTTTGTTTCATGTGTGTAATTAATGATTGTAATCACCACTGAAGCACTTATCTGTCATGTTAATCATGGTAAGAAAACTAATTGTCAAATTCATTGTACTATCCGATAGGTTTGTAATACTATCATCAGCTGAATAAACATCCTTTTCTTTATAATCTGTGTCTCTTTGTCTTATTTACCAATTGTTTTATATAGTAGGATCCATAATAAATGACCACTTGTTTTTTAGTCATATTTCGTCATAAAACATCATGGAGCAGCACAAAATGTACAAAAAAATTTCAAATATTACACCTGCAATAATTACTTTTTTGCCCTACTTCCTGAAGGCATAAAATTTATGTAATGTAACTTCTTCATATTAGGTAAGCCCAATCCCAATTTTCTAACACACAAAACCCATTATTTACCAATCAACTTCAAGTTTCCTATCTTTGCAATCATGATATTTTGCCCTCTTGTCATCATTATGGCCATTTGTTATGAACACAGAGAAGCAACAGAAATTACAATGGGAGAATATAGTGCTCAAACTTAGTTCTTGCCAAGCGCTGCTCTTATGCCATTTATGGCAAAATGTGACCAAAAAAACAGAAAGAAAAAAAACAAAAAAACAGGTGGATAGGCCTATTTTTTTGGAATCCTAATATATATATATAGGCCTTTAGTCTAATTGTAATGTTAACATAGGCCTATCAAAACAGACTATTTATCAAGGATTCTAGCAGTCAAGTGAACATTTTAACATTCCTTGACTTTTCCATTCATGTCTTATCCCTGATAAATTTCTAAATTTGTATGACCAAACATTGACAATTTTTGATTAAAAGAAGAGCACCCGAATACTTTAAAAAGCGATGCAATTGCACAATCCTATCAAAAAACATGGCATCATTGTAAGATTCCTTCTATTCCTCTTCACATATAAAAGCCACTTGGGAACACCACTGAAGATTAAAAGGAAATGTTCACATTGCATTAAATATCCAAATACATAGAGTCTACAGCTACTACTTATAAAACCCTATTATAGAGAGTCCACAATATGTGCTTTTTTTAATCAATGGAGCGAATATTGGTAAAGCCATCAACAGGACATCTCTGAATGCGAGTGGATAGTTCTGGCTAGTTACGTGGTCTACTAGCTGGTAGCAGCACTGTAAAAGCCCACGGAAGTTTGAGATTCTGAAAACTATCCCCCCCATCTAACAAATGTCACAGTGATGCAGACTTGACATTTCTAGGTTTTAATATGAAGAAGTCACATTACATAAATGTTATGCCTTCAGGAAGTAGGGCTAAAAAGTAATTATTGCAGGTTTAGGTGTAATATCTGAAAGATACACGTATTTTGGTAAACTGTTGCAAGGAATGCTCTGCAGTTTTAACTATTATAAATTTCGTGAAGTCATATGCAGAAAGGCAAAATAATGTGATTATGACATTATGTTGAATTTCTGCATATGACTAGAACTCTACACGAAATGTATAACTGTTGCAATTGCTTTGATGTGCAGTAAGGAAGAGATTATCTAAATAAAAATGTATTATAATATCTAATTCTTGACCCCCTGTATGGAAGAAACATTGCTTTATTCCACACACACAGATATATATATATCACAATAGTTACTTTGAAAAACTATATTCACCGCTGGTAACAGGCTTAACAAAAATTGTATATAATTATAATAATCAAATTCAATTTCACAACACAGCCACTGGCCATGAGCCTGGACGATGGAACCAACAACTCCTCACCATTGTGATTCATATATTGACGAGGTCCACTTATCAATATAGATATTGAATGGTAAACAAATGGACATGGCAATGTGCAAAGAAGAAAAGTCACAACACCCTAAATTCTTGAGACACAATATAGCGTATGACAATCTTAAATATTTATAATAAATTAACTTTTTTGTAAGACACATATAATATATGATAAATATTTATCTGCTATAATGGATATTAGTAATTATGTACACGAGCTGTCCAATTTGTGTTGCTAAATTTCATTTAGACATTTAACTTGAACTTTTACATGGACTGTTAAAATAGGCCTATTGATATTATTTTTATGCATTCTTAAACACTTTTATGTTTTTTTTTTTATTTACTTCTAACACATAAATAAAGATTATATAGGGTTCATTAGTGAAACAATTTAAATATTTAATTATATACATCATATGTGCCTAATTCTGATGTATACGCAGCCGCAAAATGGATATACACCTGTATTTCTTCATTTCTCAATGTGAAACATGCACCTTAGGTACAAATTAGGTCAGTCAGTTAAGAAGCCTACTGCATTGATTAAGCGAAGCATTGAAGCATGACTTTGCAATAGAAATGTGTTCATACTGTGTAGACTTAATGTTCGTAAGCATCTTTCCTTCTTTTCACTTACCCACATCAGATATAAAACAGTGAAACGATTCTCCAAAGCTATTCAATTTGCTCAACCAGCCAAGAATTTTGACCGACACAGAGATCATCCTAAAATGTTTATTACAGTGTTTTACAATGACTTTGAAAGAATGAAAAGAAAAATTGCATTGTCTATCAGTGTACTAACCACTTTTCCACTAGGCACTATAATGAATAAAGTATATATCGTTTAGGATAACTGACTATTGGATTTGTTTAAAACTGATGTGTGCATCTTGTTGCTATAGTTACATAAATTGCTACATAATAATAGGCCCTAGATGATTTTACAAGAAAGGGTGAATAGCTGATGGTTGACATAACATTTATATAATTTAAGAAACAATGCACGTCTCTTACAATGTCTCAATGGTAATTGACGTAATGATGAGATGCTAAGGATTTGAGTCCACATCGTGTTACACATTTAATTACCCCATAGCTGGTGTTGTTTACTCAGTCAACCGAGGTCCTTGCTCAGTATGTGGCTCTTGGGGAGCCACACATTAAACATTCAGTCACTTAACTATAAAATACAAAGGAAGAAGTCTAAAGTTTTTAGAGAAAAACGTTAAATGTGGCTTTAATGCCGTTTTATTGCAGATAAAACATTTCTGACTGTTACTCCGGTAATATACCACAAAAGTCATGCAACTATGAAGAATGAAGAAAATTCAAAGACAGCTTTCCTTTTTCTCAGAAATAGTTGAGAATACAGAAGAAAAATAAGAAACTAATACAAAATGTTACGAAATAACTTAAATCATATGAAGCTTTGAGTTATAAACGGACAATTCTATCAGCACAAGGTTAGTTTAAGTCGTATAAGTATATATATAAAATAAAGTTTCTGGAAACCTGTGGTGAGTAAATAGCATTTTCATATCATTATAATTTTTATCCCGAGCTCAAAAATTTATCTGAAAGATGAGATTTTTGTAATTTGTAAACTTTATTTCTTCAGAGTGAATTACACTTGGATGAATAGACGTCTATACACATCCACTTGGTGAACTTCATCAGTTTCATCAGTGTGAGTAATTCACATCAAAATCCCATGTACAAATGTACATAACCATACAATTCCATGTACCATGATATGAAATTTGAGTGAACCTATATAAACACAAACGGGCAATAGGATAGACAATAAGCTTGAAGCTTAAATACAAGGTTTTAGACTAGTGAGTAATGCCCAAAATGGTGGCCCAACTAGTGGCCCAAAGGGACCCCAGGTAGTCCTGACCGAATCCTGGTTTCTCGGATAGGATGAGCAGAAAACATTCCATGACAAGAGCTACCACCTGTTGCCATGGGAACATATGCTGGTGTCGCACGCTTGTTGGCCGACATAACAAGGTGCGCCATGCTGGGGGAGAGGTTTCCTCTGAGCCCCTGCCAAAAGTAACGTCAGGAAACGAGGCAAAAGTTCATTTGATGTCACTGCCATGATATATATATGTCAGCGAGGGATGAAAAATTAACCCCCCTCCTCTCCAAAAAAAAAGTCAATATTTTAAAATACTGTTAGGCCCATACTGTCAATTTATAAATTTTTTTATCAATCAATCAATCAATTAATCATCTATCTACAGTTAGTTTCATTAAACACGGCCTGTCAAATTGAACCTAGACACTAAACAACTTCTGCTATACGTTGCAACCTTCCACTACACGAAACTTTCTGGCTATAGCTGGCTACTCAAAACCGGATCTAAAATTACATGCAGCACCATTCGAGAGTTACTCATATTTGTAATGTCTAGTTGTAAAGATGCATGCCTATGGCAGGAATAGGTTGCTACAGCTGGCCATATTTTACGAAACTAACTGTATCTATCTATCTATCTATCTATCTATCTATCTATCTATCTATCTATCTATCCATGAAAATATAATTCTCTGACAAACTGGAACCACAGCTCAATCAATTATTATATTACCCAAATGTAATATTAAGATACATGGGTTGGTGCTTTGTTAGGATAAACATTCTCTTTGTGGCTAATGTACAGTATTAAAAAATACTTGAGTACATTTCCGGTCAGGATATATAACCTTTGTTGATCATGAATATGCTACATCCAACTGGAAGGAGCATTTTAAGGGCATGGTCAAAGGTGAAGGACAAAGGTGGCAGACGGTTCATGTGCATATGATGTGGAAAATTGCTCAGTCACTGCATATCTCAGGGATAATATTTCTTGAGGTGAACCTGCATGCCAATTCACATTTGATTCACAAAAGTTGATAAAGATGGGGGTCACATTGCATAAGCAGTTCAATGATACAGTTATAAAAAATGCTTGAAGTGTTGCCACACCCAACTGTTTTAACAAAACTATGTCTAAGACTGGAAATGATTTTGATTTTGTTCCACAAACTATAACAGAGACCTCTTTTAAAGTCATACCTGAAAATAATGACTATAGGTAATTTTAATTTCCACAGGTTACTTTTTGTATAATGGTTTGCACTATACGAAATGTGTGTTATAAATTGATTTAGCGCTATATAAATCATTGATTTATTGATTCATTCATTCATTTATTCATCCATTAATTCATTCATTCATTCATCTAATAGGTGATTGTTTGCAACATTCGCCCAGGAAAAATGTTACAAACAAATGTCTACTAATAATAAGAGTTTTTGGCATCAATAACTTAACACAAGAATTTATCAAATAAGAAAACCCTGTTGTCTGACCACATTCCATATCTAATGAGGCAGACGTAATGATGTCATGATGATCCAATGATAAACTGAAATACCAAATAAATTATTTTCAATGTAATAGTGAATCATATCATGCAATACAATGACTAAAAACTGGGATTTTTCCCTCCATTATAATCAGGCTCAATCATAAGCATTATATACTTCATAATTCAATGTAATGAGGCAGACGTTATGATGTCGAGGTATAATATAATGATATAGGATAGGGATTCCTCAAACACCATCGTCAAATTAAAATCAATCACACAGTATACATTGCCAACATTCAACCCCAATAACATATTAATTGACTGCGTGTTTGGCCTTGATGACAAAATAAACTTGCTGACCATTACGTGCAGGTCATTAGGTCAACATCAGACGTGTGGCTGTGACGTCATCATGTCATCATGGCAACCACTGCCATATCTACAAAACACACATACAAGTATCATGACGCAGCCTCATTACGTAACTAGCATCGTAAAAAATTACTGGGTCGTCCTTGAGGATGATTGTGACCTTGACATATGATCTCAGGTATTTGAAGGTCATCCAAGGACACTAGACATAGGCTACTGTTCCCCCTAAATGCACCTGATTGAGTGCACGTAGAGAGAAATGTTATTCGTAAGAGTGATTAGCATGACCACTGGTCAGTCTGTTCCGTTTCAAATGCCTGTCAACCTAAATGCTGCACTGAATGTCTTTGATGTCATCTAGTGAACTAACCTGCAGAATGAAACATTATTATAATAGTAATCCCACAAAGGGTCATTATATGCACCAATCTACTACATTACTAGGCCTAATAAATTAACATTTGATTAACCAATTGAATTTTCAAGAAAATGCCTCTTTTACATCAATAAAAATTAAAAGAAGTTATATTTTGTTGATCTGGAACCTCTCCACAAGGATCACCCTTGTGACATGACCTGTCTCAGGTTTTCATGATACCTTGCCTTATAACTCCTCAAATACATTGAATAAATATGGAAAAGCCACTTTTTCCAAAAATTGCTCTTGGGGCTATAAAATAGTTCGTTAAAAATGTGACCTTACACATACTGAACATTTGACATTGCATTTACATAAAATCGACCAGTAACTCCTGAAATCATTGACTTTGTTGTTTATAATAAAGTGTTGCGACTGACAAAAAAAAGCCCAATTTAAAGTCCATGTATGTTTTTTCAAGATCAAATATAGAGGTATAATAAAAATAGTAATTTTTCCAGTCTAAAACCTTTGATAGCAAAGGTTTTGCACCGGAAAAAGGTGCTAGAATGCAGTTACAATGAACGGAATGACCAGGTAGCGAGTGACCAGTGGTCAAGGTGGAGTCTTGTATGGAAGTACAGAGTATACAAGTGCATGTATATCATCCTATGTGGTCAGCAAGTGCGTGATGAGCCTGACATACCAGACACAGCTTGCATGGCCAGTGTCCATTTAAGTTCAGCATGCTGCTCTCCCCTTTGTTAAAAGAGGATCATCCTTCATAGGGCCAGGAAGCAGGAGCCAGTCAGGACACTACTATTCAAATAGTGTTCAGAGTGCTTGAGATCAGTCAGTGAAGTGCAGTGTTTCAGAGCAGTATCACCATGCACAGGATGTGGAGTTTCGTTTCGTTCATGGCTATTATAGCAGTCATCCAAGCTGTTGTAGTTCCAAGATATGATACACACTCAGAGTTGAAGTATGAAGGAAAGAGGGGCCCCTACGACTTGCCGCATCACCAGGACTTACAACAAAATCCTCTATCCCACCAATCCTACCCTTGGTTCTACCACTACCCAGCTCCTTACTACTTCCCCAACCACCTACCCTACTACCCGTTACCTCACTACAACAATCCCGCGGTACTAGAGAACGACGCTAAGCAAGGCAATGTCAACTTGAAGGCACCAGTGTACAACTTGAAGGCACCAGTGTACAACTTGAAGGCACCAGTGTACGACTTCAAGGCACCTGCATACAACCTCAAAGCACCTGCATACAACTTCAAAGCACCTGCATACAACTTCAAAGCACCTGCATACAACTTCAAAGCACCAGCATTTGACTTCAAGGCACCAGAAGATCTGAAAGCTCCAAACTACAGACTGCCTCAGTATGCCTATGCACCATTTCCATTGAAACAGGACAACCATCAGCATCAACAAATCCAGAGCCCACCCGCTCCACCACCGGCTCCTGAGCCAAAACCAGCTCCCCACCAGGAGTACAAGGAGGTAGAAATATTCCCGGAAATACATGAAGCGACCCCTGTCGAGCACGTCAAAAAACAGATCGTACACAAAGATGAACCAGCAAATAGGTCGTTCATTTTCATTGGAAAATATTCAGGTAACTGATTTAGTATTTTTTACAATAATTGGCCTAATATAATGCAGAAAATAGGCCCTTGTTCATGACTGCATGTTAATGTCTTCCTTTATTAGTAATATATATATGCATAATTCCTGAAATTTCTTTTTAAGTTTTAACTATGTATATCACCACAGGTGAATACTGTGTTCTATTAAATCATTAAGACAGTACCAAACGACAGTAAATGTGAAATTGCTCAGTATTTTGGTTGTACAACAGTAATTTGGCATTACTTCAGCAGCATTCATAATTTCAGTTTAGGAGAAAGTGCAGATTTAACTATTTTATTCAAATATATTTATATTTATATATACTTTGTACATGGCCAATTGTGCCACATGCGTTTTCCATGCGTTTGGATGAACCATGCATTTTCCATGCATTTATCCTTCTTATGGAAAACGCACATGGCACATTTGGCCATGTAAGGTTTGCATAATCACCACAGCTGTTTTCCAGATGTCCCATTATGACATGGAATATCTGGTATCAGTACAAATTAATTAGCAGTCTGCCAAACAAGATAGAAATAATATAACATGTTACAGAAAAAAATGCTCCAAGTCAACAGCAAACCTAGAGCAACACATTGTTTATCACATGTCGGTACATTTATCACACAAGGTTTATCCCACCACTTAATTTGTAACATTTCAATAAGCACAATCAGAAATGAATTTATAATATCCAAACTACTTTTCAGTTTGCAAGGGAAATTAACAATACAATCACGGCACACAAAAAGTGTGATTAGGGCTTTACTTCCTGTATTCAATGTATATACAAGGCCTTTCCGCAGTATGTTCTTTAAGTAAGTAAGTAAGTAAAATTTTATTTCAAGTCGGATAATAACATCAACAATAAAACAGAATCGCACAGCACTTGTGTCCGACAATAACCAATAAGAACAATGAGTATTTACAGATGAAAGATGAATGAAATAAAACTATAAGGTACATAAAGGCACGTGCCACATTGACACTCAGGTTGACTATAATTAACAACTTTCCAACTAGTTCTAGGTGACAGTACAGACAGCAAGTCTGATTATCAGATAATGGATTGAATAAAACCTAATAAAGTTTATCAAATATAAATATATATATGTATATATATGTATTTTTACCTTGATTGTGTGTATTTGTAAATATATATTTACATACCTACCATTGATATCGTTTAAAATAATATGTACATAAGCCTAATATTTTACCCATAGGTTCTTGCCAAGGAGAGAAGGACGGTCTATACTACGTAGACAAGAAGACGTTCGCTTATTGCGTTGACCAGAGAGACGTCTTCCAGCCTTGTCCAGAAGGAACCGAAAATCCAAACGCTGACGAATTTATGAAAGGAAAACTCCAATATTCTCATCACTTCTGCAGTGTCAACCTACTGGCTCAGAACCCTGAACCAGTACCAACCCATGCAGACCCCCACTACAACACTTACCAGTATGAAGAAGTGCCTGAGGAAAAGTACTAGGAAGTATTGTGTGAGTAAGCTACATGTTATTTCATTGTAATGTTTATTACCAAAAGGCATGAGATTATGACATCATGACATTATGTCACTTTAGGGAGGAGTTTAGAATCTAACAAAATAATGTAGGACACTTGTGGAAATAATTAAACACAAACGAAAGTATTTTAGAGAGTAGAATTAAAACAAAACAGGTTATTTTTGGAAGGCTATATGTAATATTACAATACAACTGAACATGTGTAACATGCATTTTGTACAATAATTAATGTTTTTGTAGTCAAACTGACATGACCAGCCTCTCCATAATTAAGTACCAAATGCTTGAAATCTATTAATACAAATATTGTTATTACAAATGCATTTTATTGTCTGAGTTGAGGTTGTGGATTCGACTGAAATAGCCTAATCCTTGTGGTACACCTTGTAGACGAAGCTTTGACTTTAGGCTGAAAGATAACCATTATAAGTCATTCGTGAAATAGTGACTACACTAATACAATTTAATCGAACCTCTATGTATGACCACCTTCCTGTGTGCCCAGTTCATTCTTGAATGGGTGAAAATTGACAAAATCGACAGTGTGACATTGCTCTTCTCAACCAGGGACAAAGTGACACTGAAGCTCTTAAATAATGATGGACATAAGAGGAATATCTCCTTAAAAGTGACAGATGAAAGTTTTGATATTCTTAGCTATTATTTATTTAGTTAAAAAAGTGATATGGGACATTTGACTTTCTCTTAAATGGCGACATGGGACATTGCTTCCTACTTTTGAGACTCATGTAAACTCCTTCATAACTGAGGCCACAGACTTGCCACCTCACAGTTTTGTAATATGGCCAACTAACAATTAGATTGGATTATCCAATGCCAAACAATAAGGCTCAAGTGCATGCTCAAGTGACCTTTGGTCAGTCAATGTGGATTAGCAACTAAGCTGGAAGATCACAAAGTGACAATTGTCAAGTGATTAGCTTCTCAATACTTGCAGTATCCAGTAAAAGCCAGTCAAAGCCAGTGCACTCTTATTCAAAAAGCCAACAGTTTGCTTTTAGTGAGCCTTGAACATCATATTATTTTGTCCAACTAAAACCTAATTCAAGACTACCAACTCCTTTCAGTGCACTTGCATAAAGTGAACCTTGCCTGAATCGAATTCAAATCACTTTATTTAATTATAGAGTAAATAAGCAGTTAGAATTACAGCGAGTGCACTCTCATTCAAGACTGCCAACAGTTTGCTTTTAGTGAGCCTCGAACATCATAATATTTTGTCCAACTAAAACCTAATTCAAGACCAACTCTTTTCAACTATGTAGACCCATTACCTTACAGCAATAACAAGTGAAAAAAAAGTAAAACATCTTAAATTACCAAACATTTTGTTTCAATTGAATTAGTAAGCATTGTTTGCTGACACTGGCCAGGATTACACTTATTTGTACACTTCCTTGGTGTAAACTACTTGTATATATTTTTCTTTTTGTATGTATACAGGAAATAAACTTGTCAGAGTCTGAGGTGTGTGGTGAACCATCTTGTAATTAGGAAATCTGTCTTTTTCAGTTGAACTAACGGCAGATAAGCACACTTGACTTGTTGAGAAGAAAATGGATCAGCTCTGAAACTACAGATGAAACTTCAAGACATTCCTTGTATTGTGTACAATGAAAGTTACTGAATGTGTCTTTCATATCAATGACACCAAGTATACTCCAAATTGTTTTTGGACAATGCCTATTACCGTCATCGGTCTATATTGGTTTCTTAATGTTTTTAACTTCAATATTTTTACAAAATTCTTTCACAACCAATGATCCTTCTTGTGTTAGTTTTTAATGTGCTGTTTAGAATGCCGAGATGATTGAAAAATGTAGTGTTCATTACGAAATGATGCTGTGTTGATGTGAAAGATTTTTGTGTGTATTATATTATGTAGTATAGGTATTAGCAGATATATGTAACTTATCTATTGTATATGTGTCTTTAAACCGCTTTAGTCAATGAAGTAGGGGCTACTATGATAGTTCCAGATTGTAAGTATTTAGTCCTATACAAAGAGCATATTATTGCACAAATTAAACTCCTTGAAATAGTGTCTTGGCTGTTCCTGTGGGTGAGATATGGTGCTTCTTGGGAAAATAATATAATACATTTTATATTCCTTCATTTACTTTTGTTTAACTTGCTTTTGGAGCAAAATTTAGGAATAAATCAAGCCTTTTCCTTAATTTTTCAAAGTTATTTTTGATTAGAAAATTTAAAAAAAATTCGTTTTGTTAAATGTCAATATTCCACTGAAGTTTGATTCTTTAGTTTCTGAAAGTTGCATCTGATTTGCATAAGCAACTATATTTTCTATATGATGTCAATTTATTGAGAATTTTGATTAAAATTTCGATGAGCAATTTGGTTTGTCACCAAACTTTCGAATTTCGATATATTGTTCAAGAAGTAATTAGTCTGTCCACAGGAAACAAGTCAATTAATCAACCTTCAAATTGTATTTAGTGCACCTTAACCCCTATGTATTATCGCCTTCTACGTCTGCTTATTATTCAAATGTATCTAACCAATATGCTTGCTTGAATTTTTTTCCATTTTGTAATTTTTTTTACTATTGAATTTGTAACTTGTAAACACCTGGCAGTGGTATGGTGTTCATGAGTTACTTAGTCTTTAAAATTTTCATATAAAATAAATTATGCTGGTGTCACATTAGGTCTGTGCTCTATATACTGCTTGCATTTGTTTAGATGTTCTTATTATAGGTATACCTATTATTGTCCACTAAGTCTTTTAGGTATTGGATAGGAATTTATGCTCGATTTGAAATAAGTTAGTAGTAAATGCGTTTAGAACACAACGGAATTTTTTAGAAAATAAATAGGCATTTTTGAAAAATTATTTGTTTGTTTTGATTGCAGTGTATTTAATTAATCTATACCTTGATATGGGCTAAAATGAATGACCTATAGGCAATAATATTTAAAAAAAAGACATTAAAAAATGTGTTTGACATTGAAGCTATGTCTCTAATTAGCTGATGAATAACAAAAATAGAAAATCGCGAAAGTATGTATAACAGTAATCTTCAACAATGCCAGAAACCATTCAGTTAAACCAGAATGTCATAATTTGACATATCAACATGAGGACTGTACACCTTTATTTTTAAAATGATACAAAACATATTACGATACGGTAAACCGATACAATACATATCAGAATATGCATCGTTAACCCATGGTTGAATAAATAAAGCCTAATATTCTTTTTAGACAATAAACTTTTATGGTTGCAATTAAAGTTGGTTGATATTTTTTCAGAAGTACTGGTACATCTGGGTAACAGGCATTTGGTTGGCTCTTTAAATTGTATCATTATTATGAATAACGATTATCAAGACCTGTATCGTAATCTTTGTATCGGTACAAACAGTATATTGAGAATTGGTGTACAGCTCAAATAAACACATTTCATATAACATTGCAAGAGAAGTTAAAATTTCCACCTATACCAATGATCAGCCAGATATTGTACCTTCACAATTTCTCCATTTCAAGGCACAATGTCAGGATCCTTGTCTTGAACAATTCATATAGTCTCCTCCACTCTTTCCAAACGAGGTCTGACAGATTTCTTTTGGTCAGTAAAATGCACTGGCTTTTCTGTGATCAGTATTTTGTAAGCAGGATTGATTTCTGTTATATCTATGTTCCTTAGAACAGGATATTTCTTATCAATTGAATCTGTCTGAAGATGAGGTGGCTTTGCATCTAAGGGATCAATATCATCTTGCACATTTTCTCGAACATCGTCTACTAAAATTGGTTCACGGTTAAGTAATATTGGTTCTTTAGGCGGTTTGATAGCCTCATTTAAATACTTCAGGTGAAATTTACTCATTTTTAACTCTGGTGAACTTCCGTATTTGCGATGAAGTGCAGGTAACCGCCATTTAGCAAGGCGGCTGTATGGACCTTCAGGAGAGGGTTGCCTGTCCTCCATGTAATGCTGATGGTCCCTGATTATAGCAGACAGTGTCTTGTCCCTCTGGATGATCTCTGGGAATTTAACGCGAGGTACAAGTTTCTGTAACTTCTTTTGCCGAACTTTCTCTGGAGTAGATTCCTTCATGACTTCTGCCTTTTTCTGTTCCATGAATTTACGAAATGCGTAAGCTGTCTTGACGTTTGGTGGCAGAAGAGCTGTTCGTCTTCTGGCAAACATCGCTGTAGTTTCACGAGTAAGATCAAGTGACTTAGGCTTTGGGTCACCAGCATTATCATTATTCTCATTAACTGTGTGGAATCCATAGAAATTTGTAATATGAGTTGTATTCCGAATTGGTTCTTCTCTGGGTTTTACTTTTGGTAGGTTCCGATTTCCTACCTTCGTCACCAGAACAGACACTTTTTTTGCTAACCTTTGTGCATTATCTTTCTCAGCATTTTCTAAATTAGTTGGATCTTTGTTCAGTGTGAAAACACCAGGAGTCCTTATAAAAGTCTTAGATGGACTATTTAATCCATATCTAGATGATCTGTGGTTAGGACCTCTGTATAATGCAAATGGACCTGTGGATGGTATTTCAGGTTCTTGAACATCGGGTTCAATCTTCACAATGGAATTTTCATCTGGGCTACCATCTTTATCTTCATCCTCCACATCATTCTCATTTTTTAAACCATTATCTACTGGCTTCACAGTCTCATTCTCTTCAGGAATAAATGTTCGCTCACTTTTTCTCAATTTTCTTTTAGTCGTCAAATTAGCCAAGCTGTAATCGCGGTACATTTCCCCAATGGCTTTCATCCTGACCAACTCATTTCGCACCTCACAGGACACACGACTGATGTTTGCATACTTCGCTTCTTGTTCTTCCTTCAGATTCTCCAATCGTTCTTGGAGTTTGGTTTGTGCTTTACGGTTTAGTCTCAAAACTGTAGTCATTTTCACTGCAAAAAAAATGTTTTGTTGTGCAATCAGGTAACATACTGGTCGACCTATTAGATTTTCAATCATTTTTTAATAATGAAGACACAGTTAGTTTCATTTAAATATGGTCAACTCTAGACAGCTGTAGCAACCTATTTCTGCCTGTAGCTATAAGTCTACTCCTAGCTTATAGTCGGCTAACACCCACCACCACTGAAAAAATATAAACCTTGGTAAATGTAATTTATCTCATATATGATAAATATGTTAATGAAAAAATGACAAATACGGGTAACTCTTGAATCATCACCATATGCTGCTGCATGTACTTTTAGATCTGGCTTTTCATAACCAGCTATAGCCAGACCGTTATGTTGGCATGTAGCATCTTATATATTGTTATAGCAGAAGTTATCTTTCTTTGTCTACAATTTGACAGGCCATTTTTAATGAAACTAACTGTATATTTGCAGACATTAATGCGAATATTCACAACAATTTTACATTCTCTGCTTTGCTAAATAGGCTTTGGTTCATACATAAAATTGTACAATAGACTTTATTATTCGCACAAGGCTTCTAGACAAGTTGGGTGTGTCTTTTTTGTACCTATTCATGCACACTATGAATCAAATTCACATGCAATAACTTTAAAAGCATTAAATTTACCAAAAATTACATACCTTTTATTTGAGACAGCTCACACAATCATCACATCAGCACCAAGACGGGGATATGGTATTCCTCAGAGCCTCCTCAGCATGTACTGCATCCAACATTACACTATAGGAATCACCAGCATGTTGGAATTTCCGTTGCCAAAATACACTATCCTCAGTTCATTGCACCTTAGCACATTATTCTTGCTCATAGCTGGTAACATAATCCAATTGATTAATGCTTTCAATGCGAATTATCGATTATATTATTAAGTTCATACAGGCTGGTAACATTAACCCTGGAATAGAGGCAAATTATGAAGTGACTTAGATTGAGATCAAAATAATCTCTGTGGTAAATAATCAAAGGCAATAGTTCCAATAGAATAGTGTTCACGGTTTTATAGTTTAGCACGGGTTTGTTACACACTCAACAGCAACAGGTGGTCTAAAGCTAGACATTTCTTTCTTCTAGTTAATGCCTAGATAATATTGGGCCCTGTCAGACTGAGGGCCCTGAAGTTTGCACCCAAATGTGACCCCATTGTGGAGGAGTATATATCCTACTTCCATTGTGTGTATCTACGTTTGTTTATCACAGTAAGTACAGACTATATGACATTATACCCACATTTTACCAAACATCCAGTAGTTATCTGAAAGTACGAAATTTGGCCAGTACATTTTATCTAGCATTGCACATACCAAAAATAAAAATAAAATAGCAAAACCATATATACTGGCTTTAGTTGGATATAAAATGAGCATTACTACGCTCCTGCAACATGTTGGTGCCCCACCTGCTGAGGTTTGCCCTCAATGCCCTTCTCTTAGTCACGTTAAGGCATGCTTGCTATGACCTCATTGACCTGTGAGAAACGTAAGATTTCCAATCATCAATTAAGCTTTCAAAACCTGTTGATGAGCTTTTTACATTAAAACCATAAATTGAGTCCACGGATTAAAACCGATCTGTTTCATTGAGATGTCAATCTCGAAGGTATACTGCCCTATTTTTAAGTCATTCATACGAAATAACGTGAATGATTAATGGAATGCATGGTTATCAACGTAGCATCATAGTAAAGTATATTGTGTGGGTCAAACCAGCATCCTAGGATTCATTGGCCAGAACCGACCTACATTGCATTTGATGCGATGTAGGGTCGGAACGACTTTTATAGGAATTCTTGGAAGTTGACATTTACGACACAATTTTCTCGTTAGCATGCATACCTTATTGGTTATGTACAGGAGTAGATCTACTGCTCTGTTTTTTGACTTACACTCAGATTTTACTATAAAAGCCAGTGGAAACATCCTTTTCACAGCGCTATTTTTTTTGTATACATGTGCAATGCTAGATAAAATGTAGCATTTTCAAATTCATGTTCGCTTCGTTCATGCTATCACCCATTGCTGCCTAGTTCCACTAAAACTCACTAAAGGAGCCCTCACAGCGCTAACAGATTATAGAACTTCAGCTTCATCAGATCCGTAGAGCAGTGGAATCGTGTGGAAATGGTTTATTAACCCATTTTAATTGAAATTGAGAAAACTACGGACTTGACAGAGCTATTTTCAAATTCATTTTATTGCCCACTAGGGGCGTTGACAATGACAAGACAAGTTCGAAAATAGCAGAAATCAATTATAATTGGAAGAAATCAACCAGGTATATTTCGTGTGGCAAACGTTTATTAAAAGGCTAGTTCCCACACAAGCTGAAAATTCCATATTTTCATCCAGGACGTTGTAACCCTGTCCTGTTGACAGGGAACTTGTAGCTAATGATTCAAGTAAATTCAGGACCTATTATCACTAACCCTCCGCGTGTGCATATTATGGCTTAAACATTTACCAAAAACAGAAGGTGGAGTCACTAGGCCTGCCAGTTTTTCATGCTGGTTTATCATACAGCTACATACAACTTAATAACTTGCGTAATCTCATAACAAAACTCAAGCTCTCCTTATGACAAACAATTGCACAAACTCCCCAAAAAGGTTATACCACCTTAAAATTTCAATAATTTAATGCCTATATAAATGTATATGATTTTTAGGACAAGACACAAATCTGTTTATGTATTAAATTCCAACCAGTTGTATAGGCCTATTTGGCGCCTCATAAGTTAAAATAGTAGCAGTAGTACTCAATTAACCATAATTAAGTAATTCCATGCAATAAAACCAGTCAAAGACAACCAATGATTTCTGAATGCTCGTTTATTTGGTAATACCCATAATGTTTCTCACATTATCTATCAGAATCCAGCATAAATATACGAAAATAAATATAGAATACAAACTAACATTGTAATACTTTCTTTGTGAATCAATCATGACAGTAGTGTTGAATACAATGTCAATGGTATAACTATTAAACAATTCTTGTTTGTACTGTCTCATTGAACAATTTGTTAAATGTAATGCTAACACATGGTTATGTTGATGCAAAACCCAACATGGAAAGCAATGGAATGATGTGCTAGTGCCGTTTTGTAGCAATTTTTACAAGGTCTACAAATTTGTATGGTAGTATGGTACATAAATATAATACTGATCACACTACACTGTTGATGGGGACAAATATAAATCCTGAATGGCTCATTATCAAAGCATAACTTTCAATGGCTCTAATAAACGCAAAAATATAGGCTTACCATTGATCAGGCTAATGTTGGATAGATATGTTTGAAACACCAGAATACAGGTCATGTGGACTGATATAAGGTTCTACAGATTAACAGTCTTTACCTAAACAATGCTAATAAGACTGTAAATGACTACTTAAGAGAGTTTAACAGGAGTGCATATATGGAAGGCATGCACCAGGTCTGCAGGATTGAGTGCAATAGGAAGTCTACATGATCTAATACTACACAGAGTCTATAAAAAGATAGTCAACGAAGTCAAAAGCTTTTGCAAGATCTTGAAATTTAAATCTTAAAGCAACCGTGCATTACTTAACTAACCTTAATTCCTATCCAAATCCACTTAGCAGTAAATCTACCTTAATTTCAAGACTTGCTTTTCCAATTCCATTGTTCCCATGCATTTGCATCCTCTTCATAATTGGCTATTCAAATGATCTGTATCAATTTCAGGGGGGGGGGGGGGACTGCAGGACAATTCAAAATGTTTCAGTACCAATTTATGCTCACAGGTTTCTGTTTCTTGAAAGATCAGATTTTCATTTTTTAAAGAATTCATCTTTAACGTAACAATCTGGAAGACAGGTGAATAAATCGAGTTGGTCTCATGCACAGTGAAATCAGTTTTTAAAGAAAACTAGAATATGACTATTACTGTACATATCGTAATTATAATCCTATTGCCTAGTAATTATTATTTTTAATCAGAACTATTTTATGTATTCAATTGTAACGACCTCTGTAGTGAAATATGAAATAGTCTTGGTTGCCTGAACATTCCTCATTAAAAACTGCATATAGGATTCAGTCACTTCCAAGTTACATGATGGACAATACCATTTAAGTTAAAAATACTCCAAATCATATCCTAAAATGTTGAGCAATTTCACAATCTCTTTTCATTACTCTCTAAAATTTTCATGAAGCATTACTGCATTTTTTTTACTTCAGGTAGGCCATAAGCAGGTTTGCCATACAGAAGATACTGTAGAGAGACTTTTCAATTAGAAATGTTTGTGAGGTTTTGGTTTCCGTAACTTATTTAATCAATACTAACAATCTAAATTGATATAAAACTACATCAAAAACAGTGAAATCAGAATCAAAAATTAATAACAATGCATAATTTTGTTTTAATGCTGCAGGAATAGGGTTTTACAGGACAATATTTTCTAAAACATTTCTTAATCATTCTGGAAGCTTGCTGTCTCCTTTATTGACCCGTAAATAACATGGAACAATTCATCCAATTAGACTGCACTGTCGAACGCCTTACAATGATCAAGAATGACACAAGCTCCTTGTCAAACACCTCACCATGATCGAGATGACTCAATCACTATTGAAGCCTTACGAACATCCAAGATATATTTAAACCACATCAATACAGACCAACTGAATAAAAGACTCTATTGACAAATTTTTGAATCAGCCGTATCTGAGTGAAACCTAAATGGGGAATCATTAACTTCCGCAAAATTACATCCAACAATTTAGGGAGAATTTCCCTCGCGCAACTCATTATAAAACACAGCAGAAATTACCGGTTCAAGTGGCCTAAATTACTACAGTAATTATTTTTAGGAAGTGTACAAGACAAAAGCTTAAAATATCTACGAAAAAGTGCAGCCAAAGTAAAATTGACAGCAATGATATCAGAATAACCTGTGTGACTCTATCTATGACAACTGTGCATAATTCTTTTCGACTAGTAGTGCAAGATAAGTATGACAAAATATATATATCGTAGTATTATAACAGTTATTTATCTACTTTTTGCCACCCAGGCTACAAAAATGACAGCTTTAAAATATATCATCTCAACAATAAATAATGTTCATCATGAGTACAACTATACATATACATACATTTTAAATGTATATACTGCGATGGCCTATCATAAACAATGGTCCACATGCATTTCATAGCATAAATTAATGGCTACACGGAAATTTATATAACTACATGTTTATTGCAATAATGATTTTCCTACTTGTCCAAAGCTGTGAATGCAGTAAAAATATCAGATGGGACAATTTTAATCATGAAGCTACCTCCATGATTTTATTTACTATTTAAACAATATTGAGTGGCTTTTTTTAAGGAATCCTAAAGATCTCCACAAAGAAAGTAAATGCATATTAGTGCAATAAGCATCAACAATTAAAGGATACTTTTCTATCACACCGGGGAGTCATGGCAAGGCAAAATTTTACAGACTTCAAAAATTCTTCGAGAAAAGTGATCCCAATCACTGAACATTTGTGGCAAGTGGGGGAGATGCATTTCAACATTTACATTTCAGGCTTAATTGGCATTGATCGATTAATGTACATGACTAAAGCAAATACTTCGGCAAAATGCACAAGACATGACTCTAAACCAGTAGTAGCAGAACATCATTAAAAAACACAGCTTTAATAACTTTAATATAATCAAGTGTACGCGCCTACACTTCAAGTATGTTTCATCATAAAAATACAGTTAAGTTTCAAACTGTTTGGTACAAGAAACATTGAGTATGTCAGATAATGCCCTTGCGAAGAGTATCTTCCATGACTTGCAAAAATGAACACAAAAAGCGATGGCATAACCACTGCGAATATGACAATACTAAGCTGCAGATCTCGCGAATGTTGTAAATACAAAGTATATACGGTCAGTCCAACATTTATTTATGTACATGTAAACATCAGATTGTGATTTCTTTTGGCATAATCTTAAGTATATTGCATTTAAGCACAAATCTGCACCGTGACATGACAGGTTTCAATGATCACTGATGATCTACCTATCCATTTCTTCACACCAGTTGCACAACTTTTTTTTTTAGAAAATACATGGACATTCAAATAAGGCCATGTACGCATTTGTCCTTAAAAACCCATTATCTTTCAAGCTCTAATCTTTTTTGGTGAATTACAGGATTTCACCATGACCGAATGCATTTACATTACATAGCTGACATGTATAATGTGTAAGTGTAGCACATCATATACTTCTGATTGTGAACAATATTATCATGATTATCATGGCATAACTCATTGATACACATTAAAGTCTTAACTTTAGAACAGTAATGGAATTCAGGTACATCCAAACTACTATAAACTGAGAAACACGGATAATACATTTCATCATTATGTAATATAACATGATATGCAATAAATGTGAGACAATTACAGTTTGAACATTATCACATTTCATTAAAAGATATAGTTTTCTGCATGTGACACACAATGTGCATTATACCAGAGATCATACTTAATGAACAAATATAATCTTCTACTCTACAATAATAAAAGGTTGGTGCGAATATTCTGTCTTAAGTTCTGTGCCCATAATATGATTTCTTAACTATCTCAATATTTACAAATACATCATACCATAGCAGTAGTAATAATAAATAAGTACATGTATACATCAAATTGGCTTATATAAGAGCCAGCTCCTATTAGAATGGCCAATTGTATCTTAGCAAGTTTAACATACACCTAGACCAGCTGGTGTCAAAACAGTTATGATAATCCTTCCGAAGAGGCCTTAATCCTTTCGAATGTTCATGACTTTACGGCTGCAATCTGAAGTGTGTGAGTGATAAAATTAAGTGCCTATTGGACTTTCTGCCTATTTGCACAAATCAAGCAATCCTTTACTGCTACGAGTAAAACCGAATCCATCATAAAATATCCAGACTCTATACCACTCTTTGTTGAATTTCACTTCTATATTCCATGACTTTTGAGTTAACATTTCCCATCCAGCACGAGCGCCACTAACAACAGTAAGTGGACATCCATCAGAGTTCAGAATTGATGAACCTCGCAAAGATGGGATTGCATTATCAGTGACCCAAATGATGCATACCTGGATGTGTCGCTGAATGCTGCGCAAGAGATGCTATATCCAAGATCTGGAGCTGAACAGGTGCTTTGTCTGCAGCCGAAACGGGCACAGGGGCACTTGGTTGTAACATAGGGGGTGTTGGAAAGGAAGGTGGGGGTAGCAGGTAGCTAGTGACATCATGTGGAATGTAGGTTGGTTGAGAATCTGAGATGTAAGGACGAGGAAGAAATGACATCACAGGAGTTGTGGCAGCACTGGGAGGTGCCAAAGGCATAGGGACAGACATATCATTAGTTCTTGGATAATGTAAGCTAGATAGAGGAGAATGTAACTGTCGATGAAGAGGTAAGGTGGGGTACATTGCCGAAGGATGAAGAGTAGACACTGTGTGAATAGAAGGTGAAGGAGTGAAAGTAGTAGAATAAGTCGTCGCTGAGGTATACAGCATTCGACTTAGATCTGAAGCGCTGTACATACTCGTTCCAGGCAAGACATGTAACGACGGGAAGGTAAAAGCTGGTCTCTCTTCATCTCGGATCTGAAACGGTCTTTCCATCATTTGAAATCTGCTGTCCTGTGTTCTCTTATCATCTGTCAACCTTTGTCTGTCAAGATGATCCAAGCGACTCGGTCGTAACTGGATGGTTTTTGGTCCTTCTGACCTTTTGTTCTTATCACGCTTCTGTTTATCTCTCTTTTCTGGTGAGACTTTCAATTTAACTTTGGGACTGTCTTGTTTTGGCTTATGGATTACTGCTTTAGTTTCTACAGGTCTTGGTGGAGAATCAGGTATTTCTACAATCTCAGTTTCGTTCACAGGTGCTGCTGCTGGAATGTGTACAGTTTCCGAAAGTTTAACCTTGGGAACAGGAGATTCTGTGTCACTTATGATCTCAACGTCAATATCATCTCCATCTTTCTGAGATCCTTCATCAACATAAATATTATCCTCATCAGTGGCATTATTGTCTTGGTTCATGAAGTAATCCGTGTTGTCAGTGGGATACTCAACATCAGCAGAAACTGCTGTTTGAGCTGTCTCCATACCCATGTCAGCCTGACCTTGCTGTTGGGCATCCGATTCTGTTGAAGTCTCCGCTGCCTCATTTGTCTGATTCACTGAACCACTGTTACCAGTTTCATTATAATCAACCGATCTTTGGATGGGTTGGTCTATTACAAGATCATCCAATAAGGAAGTAGAGTCGCTTTTTTCTTCAATATCTTCATTGTTGTTGACCATTTCAGGATCTCTTGTATAACCAGGTACAAGATCGCCGGGTCCTGCTGCAAATCTTTCTTCATAACTCACACCCTCGATTGTTTCTCCACTTAGGTCTAACTCTGTTGTTGTATCCAACTCCATTGATTCATCCAATTCTGTTGTTTGATCATCATCTCTCTCAAATGAAGATGAAACCCTCTTTTTGCGGGATTTTCGCTTTCTTCTGTGTCGTCTATGGTCTCTTATAGTCACTATGTCCACATCCAAGATGTCATGCAAAGTTGCATCTAACTCCACCAGTTCGATACTGTTGTGGCGTGGCTCCAGAGTCAAATGTTTGCTACGGTAACAAAGCTGAGATGAATTGACAGCACACAGGAACGCATTGATGGACAGGTTTATGACGTAAAGACCTGGGTGCGCAGAAACCAAATCTTGCCTAGTAACTCCCAGTCTCTCCACGACATCTCGCAGAAGCACATAGTTACGAGGGCTGCAAACAAAAGTATGATTTGGGTTACTAGTTAAAGCACAATTTATCTAACAGTTCTAAAACTTAAAATAGTCATATGACATTTATGATCACAATACAAGGTAAAATCAAATCATTTTTAAGACTACTTTACAGTTAAACCTCTGAATGTTGACAGGGCTGAGCTGCTACAACTGTACAGTTTCTATCACAATGAAAGCCAATGAACTTATCGGATAACAATGTTCAAAAACAGTAACACTTTGGTGCATTCTTAAGCTTAAAGCTCCACTGTCTGTCAAAATTACTATTTTCTAAAAGTTCATGAAAGGATTGAAAATCACCTTATTTGATAAGATACACTAAATATGTGTAAGCTAATGAATCTATTAGGCATTAATTACAAAAAATGAATGATATATTGAAAGAAATTAAGACCAATAGATTGAAAATACAATGGAAATGGCATCACCACCCATTGTTGAATATTGTGACGTCATCCCTTGGTTTGTTTACATATTAGATTTTTGATGGCATAAAAAATTAAATACTAGGTGAAATTTATTTATTTTATAGAGAGATGGTGAACCCAGCAAGGCTCTTGATGGTAGGTTATTAGTATTAAGAAGACAATGAAGGGAATGCAATAGATTTTGGCCACTGTCATGTTGAGTGCCGTTTTAAGGAGTTTCTCAATGGTCTTATAATACAGATAGATAGAAAGATACTTTATTTTGATGGACATAGGTACATAAATTATTATAAAGTAAGACATATACATGATTTTAACTATGCATTGTAAGCTACTGTAAATATGAGCCCATCAGGAAACTACCTGAGCATTGGCTGTAATGGTGGCACCTTCCATGAAAAAAAAAAACCATCACTTACCGACAGACTGCCATTCTCTTACTGAGAACCATCCTCTCAAGTACAAAAACAACCAATATGAATCCAAGTAGGTATTAGAACTATCTTTTCACATTATTCAAAACTTACATGTCATCTCGGCTTGCTCGAATGTAATAAGAACTGAGATGAGGGCGACTGCTAAACTGGAATTCAACATCAACGCAATCAATGTCATCGTCAGAGGGAATATCGGCAAAGATGTCGTATCCACAGGACTCCATTAGATCTGGCTCTCTTTTTTCAACTTCTTCTTCATCTGAAGACTCTTCTGCAATAAATTTAAATATTACACATAATATATTTAGTTAATAACTACAGCTAAAACCACAGTAATACCCAAAAGGGACTGTGTAACTGAACTAAAGTCAGTCTGTTCAGGGTTTTAGTTTTTTCCACAATATATTAATCCCGCAGATATATGACGTCACGATAATCGGCAATTGTGATGATTATGATGTCACTAACACAAGGGACTCCATTCACTAACCCTGACAATCCAACAATCATTGTGGATGGCATATGCAAATGAAAGAGTGTCAAATCTTTGCATATTTAATCTTTGGGTAAAACCATTTCTTTTCCAATATGTTTACAAATATCTTTCATACTATGTCGAACCTCTGTAAAATACACATTTGCATTGAAAATACTAATATATATTAGATTTTTTTTCAAATACTTCAATAAACATGTATTTACCAAAAGCTTTTGCAGTATCAATGAAAAATACATTTAAAGTTACCTGGAGGTGGAGTTATTTGTGGCAATTCCCAGGGTTGTATGTTAGCTTCATTATTAGCTGTTCCATTCATGTCGGCAAGGTAACCTGAAATGTCGAAATTATTTGATCAAGACTTGAGTAATATTTCAAGCATAACACACGAAATCCGGCTCTTACATTGATTCTCACCGAAGTCATCATTATACTTTACTGCAGACATTCATATTAATACCTCACACATCATATCATGCATAGTCAAGTAGGTGATCCTTACCTTCTATAAGTGCTTTCATTTCAGGTGTTCTAGCTAAGTCAAGTACTTTCTTTCCAGAATATGTCGCCAGATGAATGTCAGCCCCACAAGACAGAAGGAGCCTAACCATTTCAAAGTGGTTGTTTTCCACGGCATCGTGCAAAGGTCTGAAAATAAAATAAAATAAAAATAAATTAGGATACACACTTTAGCCATTGTTGTGTCACAAGGTATATTAGACTGAAATAACTATTTGTGCAGCGTGGGCCCTTATTTTTGAATGAGCCATTACTCAGTGCATTTTAGTGCTATACAGTCTCCAACAAAAGTGAGTACATCCTTGTCAGTAACACCAAGATGTTTAGTAATTGCACTATCTCAGGACTAGAGTCTAGAGTATTTAATGCATCAGCATTGATTAGCTTTAGACAATGTCATACTACACTGAAAAGTGATGTTATTACTGTACACATAGGCAGTCTTGAATGGGGCTGTACCGACTCTTGTTGGATAATGATCAGAGATTAAACATACCTAACACCATCCAGAGAACCAACATCGACTTCGGCTCCGTATGCTATCAAGTACTTTGCAATGGTCACATTACCAGTTGTACTGGCTTCATGTAAAGGCGCATACCCAGCATGGTCTTTCGAGTTCAGATTGACATATTTGTTTTCACAGCACCATAATGTAGCTTCCTACAAATAGCAAGAATTAGTGAGTATTCATAGCAAGAAGTAGTTGGGAACACTTATATGTATCAAATACAAAATTTGCAGTGGCTTAGTAAGAATACTTACTTTATATCCCAGACGAGCAGCCTTGTGAAGGACATTTTCACCTGTTTCGCGTACTACGGAGATCTTTTTCACCTCAGGCGGTACAAGGTCCAGACTAGATGAATTGCTTCCCGCCTGAAGAGGATAATAATCTGGTTATGATTGTCAACCATAATAACTTACACCAAACATACTTGCTTTCCACCAATCCAGAGGCCTTAAGACAAACTTTGCAGTGCATTACAGTGGACACGAAAATTATACTTAGAATTAGGAGCCTACAATAGGCTGGCTAATAAGCTAATTTGTCAGTAAGAAATATAAAATATCTATGCAATATTATAGTAACAATGGTGCTGGGCTTAGTTTATTATGTTTAAGGACATATTAACCTAGGAGGCTATTCAAGGCAGGAGTAGGTACGGAAAGCATGGAGTTAAATTATATAGTAATAGTCAAGTATGGATATTAATCAACAAGATTACCTGTGATGCTGAGTCTATAACTTCAAGAGTTTGATCACCGTGAGGAAGATCATACACCATGTCTTCATAGTCTGCAGCCCAAGGATTATCCTGAGCTGCCAAAACTTTCCTCTTCTCCTCTAATTTCCTTTTCTCCCGGTGAGACTTCTGCCATTTCTTTTTCATGACATCCCGCGCCATGTTTGCAGCTTTCTGGACCAATTTCATATGCACCGACTTAGACCGTTTCTTGGCTGAATTAGTTGGGGATGATTCACTTGACTCTGGGTCTTCCTCATTATCTATGTCTTCGAAGTCCTCTTCTTCATCATAGTCTCTATATGAGAGAGATGCAACACATCTTCTCCTGTTTTCACGTCCTGACATCTTCGACTTCGATCTATCATAAGGACTAAACCCTGATGTTCCAGGAGTTGCACCATCAGATGATTCGCTTAGCCGTGAAGCTGAAATATTTAAGGTTTGACAATAAGATCACAATTATCCCCTGATTATGCAGGCGTGAATCCTGGTTTATAATTCTGAACAGTGCCAATGCCACAGCATAATTTTATGAGAGTAAGTCAACAAAATTCCAGACACAAATGATACAGCCACCATCAGCAAAGAAGCTAAGTTTACCAGAAATTTCAAATGCTGTAATACTAAATCTAGTACAATATAGCTATAAATAATACCATAATGACAGTTACTGTTTATATAGAGGTATATATAATATTTCTTAAATAATACCGTATCATACCACAAACCACATTCAATAGTTAATAAAGTAAGTCTTTTTACCAGAATCATCATGTGAGCCCTCAAAATGCTCACCTTGAGCCTGTCGCCTTGTACGAGACCCAAGTATTGTTGGTTTGAAGTCTTCAAATGTGCTTTTCTTCGGAGAGATGCTTCTTCTCCTGGACCTTTTGTCATCTAAAACAAAATAAACACATTTAACTGTGCCTCCATGACAGCAGTCAAACAACAAGTGCACACATTGAAAATCAAGCTGTAAAAGTATCCATCAACAGCAACAAATCAAAAGCCTACCTCTAGACCTCTTCAGAGCTCTATCCTTCAAAGACTTGGCCTTCATACTTGCAAGAGATCTGGACCCACTAGGTGTTTGCATGTTTGAACTTTTGGGAGTTTCAGGAGTTCTGCTTGAACTGTTGTTGCTCTTGGGCGACACAAGAGCTTCCGGACTGGACGTTGTTGAAGACACAGAGGATATTGAAGATATAGGACTGAGCTGCGAGCCAGGGCCTGTTTTGCCTCTGCCTTGGACCTCAACGCCAAGCTCCATCTTGGTGAATTGTAACATTGCACGCTGTAATACAACAAAGAAGAAATCATATTCAGCACAGACACTCAGCTTTTTCAACAATTCAACTCAAATTGAATCGCCTACAATCACTTCAAATATATCAGCAATCTTATCCCAAACACCTTCAAAACTTATACTACAGAAGCGTGATACATCAAAATACAATTTCTAATATTAGTATGGAAATGAAACTACGTTGAGTATTAAAATAATTTCTCACCTGCAATGCTCTTTCTTCACGAGTGAGTTTGTTAGGATCCGCCCACAAAGTGTCACTTCTCCTGTCACATTTGTCAGCGATGTAACCCTTGGAATTAACGAGCTCATCCAGGAGAGATCTCTTTTTTCTTCTCTTTCTCTCTTCTCTTTCTGCTCTTTCTCTTGCAGTTTCTCTCTTGTTCTTAGGCGTGTTGAAGTCCTCTGATTTAACAGTTTCATCAGACTTAGTTGATGATATTGAACAACTGCGGTTTCTCCGAGAATCATAGCTCATGGATCGATTTCTACGAGAATCTAGGCTTCCAGATCGTGAATGTTTGCTAGATGTCCTTGACTGCTTACTTGATGACCTCGATCTTTTGCCAGGTGATGCTTTACGACTCTTACAAACTTTGCTCGGTGATTTCGATTGAGATTTCTTCGGAGGTGACCGCGATCTTCTTCTCTGAGGAGACCGAGACCTTGAGGCACAACTTGATGATCGACTGCGTCCAGCTTTTTTACTTGACTTAACCTTCCTATCAACTGATTTAACACTCCCAGACAGGGAATGAGACTTCTTACCAACAGACTTCATCGAAGACTGTGACAACTTGCGTTGCAGCTTAGCAGATTTACTAAGCGAGATACTTCCTTCAGAATTCAGTGATCTTTCACGAGATCGACTTCCAGATTTGATAGAACTTTTTGAACCTTTTCGTTTGATAGGAGATCTTGACCGCCAATTGTTAGTCTGTTGAGACATCACTTTTGGAATATTCTTTGCTTCAGAAGATAACTTCTTGGATTTGGCTTTCTTGCCAGGCTTAACATCAGCAGCAATGTCACAATTTGGTTTACCAAATGAAGTAGTCTCTGCTTTACGGTTATCTACTTCCATATTTTTGTCCGGATTCCCATCTTTAACTACCACTTGGTTCACATCTCCCGACTCCGATGGCATGATGGCATCCTGTTGACTAGACTCCTCTTCAGAGGACAGAACTATAGGTTTTTTTTCAGAATCTTTGCTAATCTTCTCATCAGCAGTTTCCTTCTTACTTCCAGCAAGTGAAGCATTGAGAAGACCCATCTCAATGTCACGCCGTGTTATGCTCTTAATCTTGATCTCAATGTCTTTACGAGTCACATCCGGTAGTTTCTGTGGTGGACACTTCTCTACATCTTTTCTGGTAATTTCCGCATCTTTTTGTACTGATGAAACAGGTGTCTGAGGTATTTCAGGATCTTTACGAAGAGGACCAGTTCTGATTGTCACCTTCGGTGTAGGAGGATGATTCTTCTGAGGTTCGCCTCCATTGGGACTAGTCTTCGGAACAGTCTTGAAGGTAATTTTGACCTTTGGACAAGGAGATGATGATTCCGGTGATATGTCATGAATGAGTGTAGTGCAAGCTTCTGTTGTGGTCCCTGCTGATGGTGTCCATACACTTCGTGGACTACTTTGTCTGGGACTAGTTTGTCGGGGGCTCCCCAGGGTGATATCAAAGTCGCCTCCCCTGGGTGATGTAGCACGGGGTGAAGTCTTAATGGTGATTTTGGGAACCACATGAGCATCTGATTGTGAAAGTTCTGCAATGTGGGTGGTTGGGGTACTAGCTTTAAATTTCTTGATGGTATCTTTCTGCTTGGGTTTCTTGGTTGCTTTGGGCGAGTCCAATCTCAGCAATTCCAATCCTGATGTTGAAGGTTCATCACAGTTTTTAACCTTGCGTATTTCTGGTGTGAAGCTGGATGACATAGGACTGATTATTCCTGCACTAACTGGGCTATGAATTATGGTGATTTTGGTGCTGGAACCATCAGGACTAGGTACAATGCTGTAAGCTTTCCTGGCTGCTTCATCATCACGAACAGCAGCTGCTTTGGCACTAGCAACATCCACATTGAGCTTTTTCTTCCGTTTACGCTTCTTTTTGTGAACAATTACTCCTTCGTTGCTTGACAAAGATTTCCTAGCTTCACGTTTGGCCTTCCGGAAAGCTTCTCGACTGAATTTAGTGATCAACTTGTTTATGCTGGAGGTCTTTTTCTTCAATTGGGCTGGAACAGGCAGAAATGCACTTCTGAATCCTTTAGGTGTCTTGCGAGGCACATATATCAGTTTCTTTGGCATAAGCAGCACATCTTTCTTGTATTTGCATGTTGATTCTTTCCAGTCTTTAGCAACTATAGGAAGACCAGCTCTGGATTTGATGGTGGGCTTTTTAACTGCAGGACAATTGGGTTCAGAGATCTGGTTTGGGGGAATAGTAATTGATAATGGAGTCAAAGGACTGGGTGAAGACGTTCGGTCACCAGATCCACATTGTTTTAGAATAGTGGTCTGATAATAACGAGTGGAAGTAATGTCCGTGGTTGGTAGGACAGTTTTGGCTTGTGTGAGTGTAACAATGGCATCCTTCAAGCTGCAAGTTGTACTCACAACACTCCAAGATATGGGAGACAGATCAGCTCTTCTTGTTGGCATAAAGGCAGGTAATTTGGACATTGGAATACGGGAATAAGGAGACAGGTCAGGCACATGTAAGTCTGGCTTTTTGCGATGCATGGCAATAGGACGACGGCGAGGTGACCCTGGTTTAACAATGTCTTTACTTGAGGTTGATTTCAGCTTGGAAATTCTCAATTCATTGACTGAACTGTCTTTGTTACTGGGTTTGCCAGACTCAAGTATCGACAAGGTGAATTTCGATATAGTGCGCTTGTTATCGTTAAATGATGGAAGGGGAGACGAGTCATCGCTTGAAGTGTCAGATTCATCATGAGCAGCTGCATCATTAGTAGGAATGTGAATTGGTCCTTTCTGTTTCATGAGAGTGTGATACAGCCCAGCTGAACTTGCAGGTTTGAAGCAAGCATCAGAATCGCTGTTATCATGAGCAGGCGTTGAACCTGCAGAGTCTGTACTGTGAACAGGATCCTCCCGAGCCGGTGCTCGCTCACAAACTTCAGTGAGAAGAGGCTGTGAGGTCTCTGGGATTGCAACAGTGCTTGTTTTGCTCACTGGTGTGGATGGGCTCAACAATGGCATAGGGGGTGATGGCAGCAGGGGAGGGGTGGGGGCAAGAGTTCTTTCTGGACTTACAACCATCAGACGTGGTGGAGATTCGCGCATAGATTCGGATTTCAGCCGTTGTAGTTTGGCAGCTTTTTTTGCAGCCTTTTGCGGTAGGGCAGTTGACTTTCTTGCACACATAAATGGCAGTCTGGTAGGTTTTGCAGTAGATTTGCGAGCAGCCATAATTGGTCCTTGCCCGATAACAGGTATAGAAGGTGGCTTGATGGGCTTTGTCTGGAGATCATTACTTTTATCAGCCACAATGGGGAGATCAGATTTGGCAACATCACTCACTTTGGGTAAGTTACTCATGGCTGTGTTTGGCAATGGCGAGGCAGGTTTTTGGATCACAGGAAGAGTTTTGGAGACACTAGCTGCAGAATCAACAGGGGTGCATGGGGAAATTGTGCCTGATGAGCTGGAAGAGGGGGTTTGAGATGCAGAGCTACTTGACTCAGCAGGCAGAGCAGTCTTCAGTTGTACAGCAAGCTTCTGTGTCAGCTCTGATAGTGTTAACCTGTGGGTTGGATCACTTGTGACCACCATTGTTGATGACATAACAGGGCTGGAAAATGCCACCACAGTTTCAGCAACAGAGGATGAAACCGATGTCACCATGTTCGTTGTTGTAACTGTTGCTGTAGCAGTTGCAAATGTCATTGACACAGGTGCCACAGCCTTCATTGGACCACTCAGACCAGCTGTCTTCGGACTCTTTGCAGGTTTCCTTTCAAGTGGTTTAAAAACTGGCACATTCAGCAATGTAGGAGGGGTCTTTGCTTCTGTAGGTTTAGATGGGGAAGGTTTCTTCATCAGTCCCTTCTTAACTGCAGGTTTAGTTTGGCAGCTTTGAATACTGTATTGTGTCACCTTCCCTTCTCTGATAGTGACTTTATGATTGCCAGGAACCAGCGGGATTTCACGTTTAATATTGGAAGAGTTAGTTTCCCCAACTGCACTCACTCGAGGCAATGCTTGGCCTAAAGTTCTATTTGTTGCCTGGATGCACTGGACTGGCAGATTGTGCATAGCCACCCGAACAATTGGTGGACTAGCTTCCTTCAAAGTAATTGCTGGCGAACTTGTACTAGCAGAACTACAGCTTTTGATGACCGGATGTATAGAATCAGCTCTGGTTTCTCCAGCTTCAGAACAAGACGCAACAGACAAGGTGCTCTTATTCTTTTGTTCAGTTTCATTGACACCATAAACAGGCTTTCCCTTAATATGAGGTCGCACAGGAGACACTTTGACAGCCTTTATTACTGGTTCATGATTGGCGTTTCCAGGAAGAGCAGCGTTCCATCTTGGTGTGGTTCGGAATGGCAATGCAGTCAGAACAGGGGGAGGAGCACTGCCTCCATGCACACCTGACTGACGTCTAAAACTGTCGGAGTTCGTGTGGGCTGGTTTGGGAAATATTGAAGTCCGATGTGAAGAAGGTTTAGCTAGACATTCTGTTTTCGCTTTGCTTGTTGTACCACTTGTGCTGGGCATATCCATGACTTCTACACCCAACTTTTTCACAGGTGGACCTTCAACAATAGCATCACCAGGCCTTTTCTTAAATGACAGATCCAGGGGGCTATCTCCTGACCCTGACTCAACTTCTTCACCACTGTTTGATGTAGTCGAAGATTTCTTGAACTGCTTAGGAACCTTAATTGTCCGAGACGCTTTACTCAAATCTAATGGCTGGACAGTCTCCATTGTGGCGGGTGCGGGTGAATCACCATTAACTACAGGACCTGATATTGAACTCCGGTTACTTTCTGTAGTGGTTGTTGGACTAGGTGAAGGACTACCTGTCCCTGAACCTTGTAGCACCGGTTTAACTGCCTTCATGAAACCAAACGCCTTGTCAAAGATGTTTTCCGGACTCCTTGGAGACTTGTACCTGTTGACCGGAGTCGTAGTGGTAGCATCTGACTCCTGTGAACGCACTGTGGCCGGTTTCATGATGGCCTGTAGGAACCAAAACAATCTAATGAACAAGTCAACTTCATAATGTGAACCAGCAAAAAGCTCTTTGAACACTACTTCATTATCATGCATATTTATCATGCAAAAACAAATGTGAAACTGTAATGCTTATTCCGCAGCAAATATTTTGACAGTGTCTTGTTTTTCATTAGATAAACAAATCTTGCAGTTTATAAGTAAATTTTGGACATGCAAAGTTAGGATTAGCCATGAAACAAAGAGAAAACAACTAAGGCAGAAATAACAGATGCACACCTGTTTGCGTTCCTTTTCTTTACTTCTGAACCCCAATTTGTCTCTGAGGGAGTTCAGAGACGGGATCATCAGAGCTCTGAAAATAAAATCAAAAGAATAAAGAAACCGTAATACAACAAAATGCATGCAACTTTATTGTGGTAAACTGACTAACAATACTATAGGTGCACTTGGAAGAATGACTGCAAAGTGTTAGTCGAATACAAATCCACATAGAATAACCATGTACATTGTATATGATAACTGCACATCAGTCTGGATTGTCAAACGGTTTTGTACCACTAAAAAAGCTATGCAAATGAAAGAAAATGCTTCTAACTGACGAATTAAAAAACTCACATGGTCTAGAATGTATAAAATTAGAAAATATTACGGGAATTTCTACATAAATGTTGTTTACATTTAGCTAATTATGCATCACAATGTAATGAAGAGCGTCGCCAATTCGCGATTTCAAAACTTGAAACAGGTTTGTTATAATTCATGTGACAAGCGAGATACCTAAACAACTTTGTGAAAATCGGACAAAAAAGTGCTGGGTAATAAAATTTAGGACGAAGCGAAGACGCTAACGATGTCCATGACGTTCGTCTGTGCCTTGTTTTCATTCCTCATACACCATTTATGTATAATCTCATGTAAACGAACTGGAATTTTTCATGCCATGAAAATGAAATGTCATGAGAAGTTAATTTATTTCAAAGAGAAATATTGCATCTAGCAAGGCTGTGGTAAGTCAATCAGTATTTTAGAAGACAATGAAATAAATGAAACAGACTTTGGCCACGGTCATATTGAGTGACAATCCAGCTTTAACTATGTCTGATTAGTGATGAATTCGTGTCTTTTTTGAATGCCCATTATTCTGGTATTCTCAATAATTCCCTGTTCCAATGTTTAACATCCGTCTGTCTGTCTTTGTGTCAATGTGGTTGTCAATTACTTCTGTCTGCCCACCTGACTAACTGTTGGTTTCCCGATATGTGCTCAATTAGCCAACAAAAGGCATTATGTAGACTCTATGGAGCAATGTACTTGTAAATGAGATAGGTGTCAATTGTGTTGCACTAAGCAATAATATAGAGATATCACATCACTGAACTACTATTTTTGCCTGATGTCATTAACCCGGAGCAATATATAGATGTTAGTGCATGCACAGTGAGGCCTTGTTTGTTGTTTTAAGACCATCTCAATATTAAAATCACTTGCCAATGAATACATGCATTACCAATATTTGGATAAAATGTTATCTTGCCATAGCATTTGGTCTCACCTCACAGTTAAGATCACCTACCCCAGGAATAACTGACTTGGTAACTGGACCAGACCATAACTTTCGTATTTTTGCATAATTTATTAGACACGGCAACTAATGCCACAAGATAGGTAGGTATCCAGAATGACAACGCACTCTGACTCAACAAAACAAAGCCTATTGACGCAATTAACACGATTTTCTACAATTAATTGGTTTCGATGTAAATGCCATGAAATTTAATAAGTTCCTTTCGTGGCATTTTAAATGCTTGACAAAATTATTTTTGTCGATAATGATGGCTACGTTTAAGTAGAACTTGGTGAATTTGAAGTAGCTGGTAAGTTTCAAATGCCGTTAAGTTTCCTGTACAATGGAAAGAGAGTTGGTAATTACCTCAGAAATAATTAATATGTTGCTGCATTTATCCCAAGAACTTTCAGTTTCTAATAGTGCAAAAATATTTCTGGCTCCCAACACTAACCAAGAACTTTGTGTACCACAGAATCTAGCTAAGAGGGATTCGTACCCAGAACCACATACCAATTAAATGCTTAACAACTAAGAATTCTCTAACAAAAATAGCATAGTATGCATTTATTCAGTGTAGTAGAACCTAAGTTGTGTTCTTGAAAATGTATTCATAGCCCTACTTGTCTTTGTTGAGCATTGGCACATTGAGTACCTAGAGCCTATTCCCGGAAGCCTATTAAAGCTAATAACGGCCTCCATGAAAAAAAGAAGCTGTTTTATATTCATTGTGACTCCTTTTTGATGCAGACATCCATTATCATACCCAACATTTCCAATGCCATCAATTTGCCTTAGGACAAAAATAAGATTAGTAATTGTAAACAAACTGGTTATTTTCACACAAGACACAAAAGCTTCCTAGGGCTAGGGGAGTCACGCAAGGAGCTAGCCGTGACCTTGAGGCAGTGGGAAAATGACGTCATGACGTCACAGAATTAGGAGTCATGACGTCACTGGGGGCCCATCGGTGCAGAATTTGTGAGGCTGCTTGTGAAGGGTCGATCAATACTGAACAAAGTGAGTGGCAACAGTCTTATTAGTCGATGTGGCTGGTGTTAAGATGTCTGTGTCATCCATGAGATATAGGCCTACATTTGGTGGTAACCTGCAAGTTCCATTACATGAGATGGTTTATCAGCTTAAAGCTTTCATTCTTTGTAACAGTTTGCAGTAATTAAAACTATAGGCTAAGCATAAAGCAGCAGTTTGGCTAATAGATCATTGTTTGTATCAATATAAAGTTTTTGTTAATTTCAGGTCATTTATTTACAATATGGGAGGGGGGAGGGTTCCAGACTCCAGTGGTTAAGGCATAGGTCAGCTCTGACGTCTCAGGTTCGAATCCCAGCTTCTAAATGCTACTGTGCCAGCATCTTCCCAAGTCATACCATGGAAGGATGCTGTGTCACTGTGTGTCAGTGACTAGGCCTAACCCAAAGATGTTTTTAATGTCAATTATGGATCATCATTTAACCTGTTCAATTCTGAATAAAGCTCCATAATTTTTTTTTATATGTGTCACCAAGACCTTGATCATAATAACATTCAAATCACCATAAAAAACAGAGCTCTCCGAAACAGGCAAATACAGTGGAAACAATACAGTGTAACACTGAATAAGGAGCTTTCAGCAAATCATACTTCATAATGTCGGGAGAAGCAAGTCAAGGCCAAATCAATCAGACCCAGAGACACTCTACAGTTTTCAGCCAAACTGAATTGCTCTCATTTCTTTCCAAATCAATTTGGGAAAAAGCAAGAACAGCACTGGGGTGTGATGTCTCGATGATTCTGTAGGAGGTCAAGTAAGATTGTATGACCAGCAGCAAGCGGCTGATGTAATGATGAGATAAACGCCAACAAGTGGGTTCTCATTTGAAAAGTCGTTCAGATTAATTGTGATCCAGCTAAGCAGAAGGCCCATACTATCATATTTGGATAGGGTCCCACATTCAAAGTATATAATCCACAAGTTCGGCTGACATGGAAACCAATAAAATGTAGAAACATGCTCCACTAATACCACTATATGTCTAATCTGCACGTTTGTAATTGACCGGGTTGAGATAAGTGAATGCCAGTAGGATACCATGACCTAAAGACATACGAAATAAAACTGAATAGTTTTTACATCAATTTCTGAAAGTGTCCGCATGTTTTTGGGGGTGACTGTATAGAAATCTAGTGTATACATTCACACGCTTATGAATTTTCATATTCTGTAATCGTACCAAGCAGTAAATGGCCATTCATCGGAAACCTACATGATTGTGTTGTTTGCATGGGTCAAAAGAAAATCAATCTTTAACTCGTGTCGCCCACTGTAACATGATAAACAAACACGTTGTATAAGACTTGATTCACAATGAACAAATGATGAAATGACGTTGAAAAGCCAAAATCATTTGATTTCCCTATATGTATGCACGAAAATAGCTCACGTAACTGTGATAACACACAGTGTATTTAGAGAGTAATTTGCAACAAGCTTGATGTTTAACTATTCAGCATGCACAACGTCGATAATTGAGTACTGTCTGTATACACTTATCATTTTCCTAACTTCAGTAATCTCTAGTAGGTCTTTTTATTTCACATTGTCATACTTGGGCAGATGCTTTGAAGATTCTAAAGTCACTGTCAGAGGCGAATGTAAGGAGATGATAAGCTGTGGAGTCCACACCATGATTATGATGATACACATTTTATTTACCCTATGACTGTGAGTGGTCTTTTACTTGCCTCAGCATAGCCACCGAGTACAATGGAACGCTAAACTTAACATATATATAGATCTCACAAGGTGCTGATGTCAAGAATCGCACCCAAGACATTCTGCAGAGGAGCCACCCAGTATCTTAAGAAACAGCATTTTAAAAGCAGAACCATGCTTTGTATGTGGTAATGATCATTACTCATCGCTTGAACGATATTATTCATTAAAAGTCTATTGTTGCTAAAATTCCAGAGAAATATGACCATAGTTAAAAAAAGCTTGAGAGCATCAGCTAGCTCCCAAGTGCACGTGCCACGACGCTCATTCACTATGGAAATTTGGCGGGAAAACCCACAATAACAAAGTGGGTTCCGTTTCATGGCAGTTTCGGGGAAAACCCGGAATTTGGATGAAAGATCCAAGTGGTGTTTTGTTGCTTATGTCAACACATTCGCTGATGCTGTTTGTTGTTTTGTTGGAAAACAGCAGGGGCATTTCAATAACAACTGAGACATACATAAGAAGCAAGTTTGTATGCAGCAGTGGAAGGTTGACTAAATTTCGTCTGCCGCACTTCTACCGTATTTACTCGATTAGAAGCTGGGTCGAAAGAAGACACCAGTTTTCGTTTGAAGAAGGTCGAGGCCACTGACTGCTCTTGAAAATTTCAATACAATGGGTATTTGATATAAGTGAGAAGATCAAGTGTTTGCACAGTCAGCCAGCCAGCCAGCCAGCCAACCAACCAGCCAACCAACCAGCCAGCCAGCCAGCCAGCCAAATATCAGTGATATTATAACAGTAAATAGCCTGTATAACTGACTCACTGATATAACCAACAAATTCATTGAATAGACTAAGTATACGCTTCTTTTAGTACAAAATCTTGCAAATCAAATTTTTCAAAGGTCATTTGTTACATGATCGTTGCACTTCATAAATCTACAGCACCATCACACAATGTTCAGTTGAACTCTAGTCATTCACTTGCAAATTACTAACAAAATAAACTCCCTGAGTGTCACTCACATGCACAGACTGCAGCTCACTGCACTAGAATCCATTGAACCCCATTACCACATTGGATCCCTGTGATACTTTGATCTTTGCGGGTGGTCCAAGGATCAATTCAACTTTCCACTTTGACCTCTGACCTTCAAACCCCTGCTATTATGAACTAAACCAGCACACAGCTACAGTAGGGACTACAACTGAGCAGTCATTTAGCAACTGTTGTGACTAGTAACTATAGTAATGCGTGAGAGTTATCTCTACGAGTCATGCCAGGTATGCAACAAGTTCTTGATAACGGTATTTTCAAAATATATACCATTTTTAAACCACACAGAATCAGACTGTCTTGAAAAGTTGGTATATATATTTATATCGATGTTAGAGCTGGAAAGTATTCCACTTTCAGATGAATGATATCAAATTACAATTCACCTTTACAAATGGATCTTTTTATACTGTATATATTGGCAAAATACTTCCTGATATCCTAATACCAAATGCATCTCCATAAAATTCGAGTTAATCAAATACTATCGCTTTTATTATTTACTGCATGTTGCCTTTACGGACACATGTAATATTATTACCGCCGAAAATAGGCTAACTTTACCATTTAATTCACCGAGCAGGAAATTTCACTTGTCACTTTCCTTATATGACTCATGGGTGTCATCACAACGCCACTGTGTCAAATTGACAATGCATTATTGCCAGCCAAAGACCATGCAGAATGCTGGTTCCTAAGCAACAGAAAGAAAGGAGTCACATTTGAGTCATGTGGGTGACTCATAATTTGGCTCAACATTTCATGAACTCTTTGGAGCTTACTTATCACAGGTTATCCCAGCCCATGGGCCAGAAAATCAATTACAGTGTAATGTTTTCATAAATAGCAACAACAGGGGAATGGCAAAGAAATAGATTATCTTTGACTTTGTGAGACAGACTGAATTTACTGGCAATACCACAATGCAATTGTTTTTTTTGCAGGTTTAGCGTTAATTAGAAACTAACTCTCTTGAGCAGCAAGAACTCGCATTGGAGGGCACTATCTATATATCTATCTATCGATCTTTCTTTCTATCTGTCTGTCTATCTAGGTATCTATCTATTTATCTTTCTATCTTATCTATCTTTCTATCTCTCTATCTATCTGTCTACCTGTTTACCCATCTGTCTATCTGTCTATCTACCTATCAATCTATCTATCTACCTATCCATCTATCCATCTGTCCATCTATCTATCTATCTATCTATCTATCTATCTATCTATCTATCTATCTATCTATCTATCTATCTATCATGTTTAAACCCCAGACGACCCAATTATAAGACATCTTCGACATTAAGGCGCCACATTCTTGTATTATTTTTAATTTCAAAGTAAAATAATTATTCTACATAAAAAGTAACAATTATTTGACCAAGGTTTGTTTGTCACATTGTAAATACGTACATAAGTTTATCCAATGCATATACATAAGTGTGCATAGTCTGTTTGCAATGCACACGAACAGCAAAACCTTTGACGAAACTTTGTGAAATACACAAAACAGCTAATAATCTATACAGAGACAGGAAGGAACTTTTCTATTCAATTTTTTTCCTGGCTAAAAAATACAGCTAGGAAACAAAGAAAAGACCGACTGTGGTGAAAAATGTATGAGAGAAACCTGGAGACAAAAAGACAAGAGAACTGAATAGACTTCTGAATTCTCAATAAAAGAATATGACAGCAAGAAACGCCATGGCAGCAAGAAACGCCATGGCAGCTATATATCCAAAAAGCCATTTCAATGCGCTGTGTCAAATAAATGCAATATAAACTGAGTTATGAAAAATTCTACTGCGATTATGGATCCAAAACAAAAAGCTGGTTCATATGTAGTGGGATACGCTAATAATGCGGGTCAGGTGTTATAAACACTGTAAATACTAGTTCTGACAAGGACATATCACGACTTTATTACATGCAACGAAACCCCGATTTATGAATATATACACTACCATTAACTTATTCAGATCACAATGCATACAATCTTTATCTCCTTATTAAAACTACTATACACATTCCGTGAAGGTCTGGTCATATCTTGCAGATATAATTCCACAGCTATACAGTGGAACCCAGGCTTTACCTCAAATCACACTTGCTTAAAATTGGTCTTAATGGCGATGGTATACAGTCTTGTCAGGAAGCGCAATTGCTCTGTCAGTATACATGTCGTGTAGTGCTCACTCAGCTACATATAACCACGTTCAAAAGGAAAACGTGCACGGTTTAACACATAGGATAGCTTAGTTGGCATTGTGTAATAGCTGTATCATATGTATCAATCACAAT
Organism: Alitta virens; assembly: GCA_932294295.1. NCBI lineage: Eukaryota > Metazoa > Annelida > Polychaeta > Phyllodocida > Nereididae > Alitta > Alitta virens. The sequence continues at coordinate 21,275,944 of OW028579.1, forward strand.
GGTGGCAAACTCCTGCAGAGAGCTGCTTGTACATGCATGGTTATCCACTATAGGGTCTTTGCTAAGGTTTTCCAAGGTTTTCTTATATATCTATAGGCACGTGCAGGTCACAATAGAGGATAATGTTACAGCTATAGAAGTCCTGAACCATGGAAATACTCCACATACTATTGAGGAAGTTCTCGGCCAATGCTGAACCCTCGGTATAAATGCTCCTATAGGCTGAACTATATGCATGCATGGTCATATGTACTTCTTAAAGTTGCGATCTTTTATATCTGTGTCAAATTGACAACTACACTTCAAATGATTTTGGATCATTCTGCGGTAAACTAATTGTATATCTACATGGATATGACGATGTTACTGAAGGTGCAGTCCCCATAGGCAAGTTCTTATCAGTACAGATGATTGACCCTGATAACAATTCCCATTTGGTGGATTTTAGAGATGTCACAATTGCCACAGACACGCCCACAACATTATACAAATAGGTATAGACTCAAAGACTATTATTTCTAAAGTGTTGTGCTCATTAAAAGGAGGAGGACGAAGAGAAGGGGTAGGAGGACGAGGATGAAGATGAGGAGGAGAAAGAGGATGAGGAGGCAGAGGAGGAGGCCTCAAAGCACACACTGGTAACACTGGTCAACGTATAGTTGTCATAGCAACATACTTCACGTCATAGCAACATACTTCACACCATGCATGAGTCGATACATGATGGACCAAAATAGAGTTACAATATAGCATCTAAAACTGGCATCAAGAATAGAATACTTCACTGAAAATACTTCAGTGCTATAGCACCAATACATCATACTTCAATGTAAATACCACAATCATTATTTGCGCCAGACTGCTGTTGGCAGGGAATAGTTATGGATCATTAGTTCAATGTGAGAAACACAATAGATGTAGCCCTTGTCAAAATATGACAACATATGCAGGAAGCAGTGGATACAGACTTCTACATGTGCTATTATTCAAGATACGTGCCTCTAATAACACAGTAGACTTACAAAGTCAGTTGGCAACTCCACAGCAGCACTGTCTACAGTATTTGTTTTTCTAAGTAGAGAGGAAATCACAGCAAAAATGTACAGTCCAATTGGTATGTATGGGATAAAAACTAGCCCAGCAGGTCATGTTTTCTAGTCCTGGGTGTAACATTGGCTTATAAAGAGATTATACATGGCCACCATGCTGTGTTGCTGCAGCATATCAAATTCATGTACACAGATCATGCAGGCACACCTACACCACAATATACATGCAAGATGCAATAATCAGTATTGGTCAGCATAAATTCAGCCTTTCGGTATTGATGAAAGCATATTGTATTGCATTGTAATGCATTTTATTGAACAATATGGCTTTTTATAAAAAGCTATTAAATGCTGCTGGCCTGATGCTAAGTCAACCTATAAGAACATACGCCAGAGTCAGACGTAACGCTGAGATAACACGGCTCAGAGTCCACACCATGTTACACACAATATACCTCCATGGGTGCAGTCTTTTGCTTGCCTAATTTAAATGTCTTCGGGCAAACTCTTCAAGTTGAGATACCGCCAAAAAACTGAAACTTAGCCCAACACAAAATAAATCTGATAATCAAGTCATTTAAATACATATTTCAATAATGACAACATATAACTATAAACAAGAGGACGAAGTTTAGTTCACTTTATTGTGAGACGGCCTTTACTGGGGTTTTTTTTACTGTATTTTCCCTTTTTTATCGTGACTATTTTCCTGGAAATGTTGCCAAGAAACCTTGAATTTCCGGTCACAAGCACTGGTTGCATGACTGTTGTGACTATCATGGAATCACGATATGTTCGAAAAGAACATAGATCTAGTCACTGTACATAGATTCAACACGCGATGTATGTTTTAAGGTGGCAATAATTTTGACATGCATGTAATGTCATGTATACATTAACATCATGGACAGGAAGCCATTTCATATCATTTATAAACATTGCAGACATATCACGATTATGTTCATCTATGTATACAATTCTCATCATCAACATTACATTCAGTTTTCTTGTACATCAACACAACAAACAAATACACTGTACACAATATATTGAACAACATTGAACCAACAACATTAGAACAACATACCAGATGCAGAGTTAGAAAAGCATCCTGGATGTACATCAAACGAACAATATAGTTAAAGAGCAGCATCAATGCACCATACCTCAGAGCTGCAGAGGCTGGAAAGTGCTGGGCTTTCTATCGATCTGTCTAGGTGGGCAGACACCTCGCTCCACTCATTGGACTAGACATTCTTGTAACAAAAAGCCCCGGACAGACAAGTGTTCCAGCTTTATCATATTCTTCTAGATATCCCCATCAATACCTCCTCAATTGTTGCAATGCCTTCATATGCATTGCTAAAATGGAAGAGTTTTCTTATAGACTATATATCCTATATATCACATTATGGTGACTTGATACACTTCATGCTGTGGTCTCTCTTGACGTCTTGCATATTTCCTGTTCCCTGTTCCAATTGCCCTACACATCATGTACTTAATTATACAGAAGAACGTCGTTATGAAGGCCACCTTTTGCGTTAATTTCACATTATCTTAATACCGAGGTGGTCATAAGAGAGAAATGAAGTACAACTGTTACGGCATAGTTGGGTCCAAAAATGGGGACTCCTAATGTTGAGGTGGTCTTAAGAGTGACGTTGCTCTTATTACGAGTTCTACTGTATATGGATAAATAGTCCTAATATAAATTTTAGATATTACTGAGTGCAGTAATCTTGGTTAAGGCAAGGATCGACATTTCATGGATTGCAACCTGTCTCGGCCCATGAGCTAAGTCTCTGCTAATTACGAAACACACTTTAATCGGCTTGCCATATGCTCGATTTCTGGGGCAGTGGGACAAGTACAAGAGCCCACCAATGGCGCAAATGCACCTGCCTCATCTCATCATTACGTCAGCCTCTTCCACAGGTTATACGCTTCAGACAATTTTCATTGAAAATATACAATATACAATAATACCAATGAAATGTCGGAATAGTTTATATATATATACTTTTAATGATATCTATCTAGTATCAGTTCATCATATCATTAAGTATTTCGGTACATATTTCCTAACTTGAATCGTAATTTAATTCACTGCGTCTTTCCAAAAGATGCTGGTTTTCTTCACTCTTCCCAAAACTCTAAATTCCTTCCAGGAAATACAATGCGTAGAACAATGTAGGACTTCCACAGCCAGGATTAATCGCCATATTCCAGGAAGCAGCTTAATGGAGAGCTGCTAATCATGCTAATTTGAGCTGTTTGGCTTGGACTCCTTTCTAGAAGCAAGTTACATTCTTCACGCTATATCGCGAGCATAACCTGATCTACTAACACCACTACAACAAACTCGCATATATATATAATATATAAATAAGTTGGCTAAAGCATTTGAGAGGTGCCTCGATCATCATTCAGAAGGACAACTGACATCCTATAACAGTGCTACAGATTCTGGATGGATTAGTGGATATTTCCAGGATTACGTCACTGCAGAAATATTTCATATTTCATCATTGACTCAATGAAATATTTAATATTTACTGTACGGTACAATCTTGGATAAAGGTATAATCATATATTTATTTCCACACATGGGAGGGGCCTGCGTGCTCCTGTAGTATTTGCCAACTGTGATTGTTTTTAATTTGTCTCGCTTGTTGTTTTATTACTGTTTTAGTCACATAATAGCCTTTGTGCTAGTGTTTATTATAATTTTATTGTGACTTTAAAAAACGATTTTTATTATTATTTATTAACAAAGTGGTTCTGTCAGCCTTGCTGTCTGTATACATTTATTCCAGAATCAAATAACTAGCACTGTTGTTGATTAAAATACAACCCACAAAATGATTCAGTGGAGCTGATGACCAATTGCATAGAAACGCACACAAACTGAATGACAAAGAATGAATGAATCATCTGCATATGATGCTTTGAAATATTTAAATCCAACACAATATAACTCCATGCAAGCAAGCACTGTATCCGTTCAATTGATGTACATGTTTGTATTAAAACTATAAGAGGATATGTCTCTTACATGAGCTATGGGATGATTATAACTCGTAAGACTTCTCAAGAGAGAATCCTTTCAGACGTTTCTCACAAAATCCACTGTGGCTGACGTGATTTAAATGTAATCCAATAGGAAATAGAAGACAATAGTCTGTCTATTAATCCTATCTGGAAGTGTTAATGAATCCACCATTCATAACTGAACCAATGAACTCGAACCGTCAATCATATAAGATATGCCAGGCAGTTGGATGTGCTTCCCGACTGGGCATATTCCAAACGATATTTTTACGTCTTGGGCTGCGTCGGTGCTGCGTTTTGGCTGCTCTACCGGCCGTCACACAGCACGTCATCCGTCTGGGCAGGCAACGCAAGAGCACTGGGCAGGCTAAACGTAATGGACAAAAATTCCGCCCAAACCAGCAACCACAGCCCACAGGCCATCGATCTGAGATGTTGAGACACTCAAAAACTACAAAATATTGATGATGCCCTTCCTCAAATCACGGATTTCACAGCATTGATCGTTATTACCCAAGAAAGACTCGAGAGCTTTATATCATCCAGTAGTAAGATACTGTTAGCAATGAGTCAGTATGGATGACTCAGAGAGAGATCCATCTACATATTAGTATCTTGGTTCCCAATTTCACACTGGTTACAATTTTCTGACTTAAGAGAAGTCTACTTTAAAAAGAAATCTATTAAAAAAATTAAATTAAATTATTTTCTCCAGATTCCTGCTATTTATCAGACTGGCTGCACACCTCCAAGACTACATCAACAGTCATTGACATGATGACAAGCAATAGGTTTCTGAATTGTTTCATGCGTTTCTAAGGAGCCTCATATACCTCACAGAAATAGAAGCAGTGCAATGTTATACTGGAATGCATATTTATGTAATACATGCATCACATCGTGTAAAAAAGAAAAAGCATAAAATAACATTATATTCATCAAAATTATGTTATTTAGTACATACCTAATGTGTATTTATTACACCATAAATTACATCTTGATGAATATAATGTTATATATATATATGCACCAAATGTTTATTTGGCTGATTCTGAGTTGTTTCTGCGGACTTCTAAAACAATGTACAGGAGTAGGATATTGACAACTCGACAAGTAATTTCCACTAACGAGGGTTGATTGATGATATGACAGAGGGGATAAGTCCATGCCATGTTAGTAAAATAACTGACACACACGATTTACCCAATGGGTGGGGTCTTTTACTTGCCTCAGTATGAACACGAAGAGTGCCTGGCAAGGGAATCACCATCAATGGACCCTGGGACCTCGAGCAGAGCAGAGCTGACTAATGAGTCAACTGGTCAGTGCCTTAACCATGAGGCCACCCAGCTGCACCTTAATATTTGATCTTACAGGCAAGACAAACACTGACACACTATACAGAGAAAGATTATCTATACCTTATAATTTACTTCATACAGTGTACATACATGCATGCAGTATAACATCTGTAGCATACATTACCAACATAGGATAAACTGCTTTATTCGAGTCATACCACTGATACAGTCTCATTACCTAATATGTATTTCACAGACCCAGCAGCCTAGGCACTGACTGGCTTTTTCCTGAGCGCCAGACCCGCATGAAGGGAACAAATCGTCTGGAAATGACGCACTTAGCATCAGGCATCAGGGAACAAATCACTGGCCCACCAGGAAGATCGGGGGGCCATCCCCAATGGCTTCTCAACAGCTAACCCCCCCCCCCCCCCCTCCAAGCCAGTTACGCCGACTTTAACTGATCACATAACCTAATTAAGGACGATTTCCGCCATCCTGAAGTCTAGAGGGTTCAATTTACGAAGACAAAGGATCTGCTTACTGAAATATGCAGTGTTAGAGAAGCAGAATGAACAGGGTATACACAGTAATTATTACACTATACAGCACCAGAATGTTCATTGTATATCGTGTATATAGAATACCAGAATGAACAGTGTAACACTGTATGCCGCATCAGAATATTCGTTGTATATAGAGCACCAGAATGAACAGTTTATACCTGAATGTAGTGTACTGTATATATCACCAGGATTTAGCTGGCTTGGAAGTCATGGGTTAGAATTAAGAATGCAGTCTGGTGGGTGGTGGGTGCATGAGGGCTTTACGTCCTGTATTTCTGGTGGGCCAGTGCTTTGTTTCCTGATGCCTGATGCATCACGTGATGGGCAAATTAGTACAGACAGGGACTATGACAATGAGATGATGGATGAAACAGCCATCCAACTTTATTAGGAATCTAACCCGCTACCACTGAGCTAGGCCTCCACCTCTAGAATGCAGCCTGAATTATGCGCTTACGCTGCTGCTGCTACTGTCACCAGAACTACTGCTGTTACTCTAATCAAGGAGCCACCAGAGCTTCATGCTCCTATTGCATAAGTCACTAATAGCAATGAATATATGATATTTGCCCAACGGTAAATTCGAAGCCACATGGTTGATAAATACCAAATGATCTGACAGTGATCTCAGATTGCCTTGGGTAACTAGCGTTATAGAGCACTTAATCAAACTGACTACATTTCACACATGAGCTTTACACAAGTATTGATGTGATGTCATGCTGTTATAAGAAGCTCTGGCCAATCTTTAGGTTTGTTCGCCCAAATAATTTTTGATTCCATGGAGGGTCCTAAAAATGAAATGTGGACCAGAAAGTATTGCAGCAAGTCAAGACAAAATGCTTGCTTTGAGCCCACACTTGCCTACGTCACATGGTCAGTTGTGGTGGGTTGTTTGGACTCGGCAGTAAAATCAGGTGCGCCCAAGTTGAGAGAGACTCGTGCATGTACCGTTAGTTTCATTAAAAACGGCCTGTCAAATTGTACCTAGACAAAGCTAGATAACTTATGCTGTACGATTCTACCTGCCACTAAACGGAACTGTCTGGCTACAGCTTGAGCACTACTCAAAGCCAGATCTAAAAGTACACGCTGCAGCATTTGGCGCCGAAGCTGCGAGTTACGCATATTTGAAATGTTTTGTTGAAAAGGTGCATGTCTACTGTACATAAAAATGTATGACATATTCGATAAATTTCTTAAATTTACCAAGGTTTATATTGTTTCAGTGGTGATGGATGTAAGCCGACTATAAGCTAGGAGTATAGACAGAAGCTGCTGGCTTTAGCCAGTTTTAGCTACAGCCAGGAATAGGTTGCTAAAGTTTTCTACAGTCAACCATATATATCTCATGAACTAACAATGTAACTCAGTTCACATGATCGGCTAAAGACGATAACAGACTACAAACCCCTGATCCACCATGCATTACAATTCTTCTGTCTGGCAGTGATCGGAGTTATTTTGTATACTGAAAATATAAACTCTGAACTAGCTAGTTTTCTAAAGTATCACTTCTTAGCAGCTTCTCAGCAGCTTTACATGAGCTGTGATTTCTGATAAAATATGTTAAAGTCATGCAGTAAATCGTTTCGACTGAGTGGTGGTAAGCATTGGTAATTTTTCATCAATTCAATGTTTTGCTGTATTATTTCACCTTCCCGCTGGAGAAAAGACAATACTCCATGAAATGAGGAGATTACAGGAATTAAGGAGTTAGGGGAGCACCACCTCACTCTGCTATGCAAATCTTCCTGAATCATCACTTTCATCCCACCACAATAAGATGATCCTGCAACGTGTGCATTAATTTTACATGGCAAAATGTAAGCACAAGATGCTCCTTCAATCTTGTAATTACATCAAAATAATTATCTGAAAATCTGCGTGACATCCTAAGATGTAAATTTAAAAACTCCGAGCAGCTGAAATGAAAACCACAAGTTAACTAAACTAACCCACAAGTGTTTATTTTATTAATTACGCCTGTAATAAGATGCACCACAGCCTTGTACGTGTACAAAGACAACCTGGCCCATGGCATAACTATTAAAACTTGTAAGGCTGGGCGTGAGATGGCCTCTAAGTGGGATTCCACAAGGTGTGTATTAAAATAATTAAATGCATATGAAGTGTATCCCAGTAACTAACTCACCATAAAGATCTATATATATATTCAATCCGCCCTTTGCCCTTTGCCAGGTTGAAACTGAAAGGACCTGTGTGGGTTGTCAAAAGCGCTGAATACTTACTACCCACTTAATGAATTCAGCTAATAACAGGAAAATCGATTAATACAATGGCATACCATCGATTAATATGACTGGATATTTGCTTGGATGAGCCACTAATCACAAATACGATGGGATATTTTTGACTCCAGCTAAGTTTTTATTCATAGGCGAAAAAAAAAAGCTGATGTTGCAAAAACTGTGGCTATTACTCTTCTATTAAACATCAAAGCCTACGATTTAGCAAAGTTTAAAAGGTGACACATCATTCAAAACATAAACACAAATACGCCACGCACTTTCATGCAGCAAGTGTTGTTTTGACAAAACGTCACGTGAATTGCATATCGCCCTCCCACGTGCACACAAAACGCAGATAGACCAATCACGTGCCCAACAAATCCTCTCCATGATGACGTGTTATTCTGGGTAACAGTCCTGTTGCCATAGCAACGCCCACGTGATGAACGCGAGGGCCCGAACAGCAAGAGACGATTGGAAAATAAAACCTCTCATTCATCGACGGATTAAGACACTGTGGGGGCGGGGTTCCTCAATTTATACAGCAGGGAGTAAAGTGTATTTATTTACAGCAAAAATTATACACCACCTAAGACCTCAGCACAAAACGATAACTAGTGTCATCTGAAGTAATAATTAAGTGGCGATCAAAATAGAGTGTATTTACAGTTGGGAAGACTTCTATATTTGGCAGAAAGGTCTTTTTTCATGGGGAGAAAATTGCATGCCCCAAGAAGCTTCCATTGCAATGACAACTTCATAATATTGCAAATTGGTTACACTGAAAATCTCTTTGACCTGCCGGTTTTCGCTAACAGCTGACTAGGCTTCCTCTAAATTAATTCCAGCCTGAGCCACTGTGGCTTAAGCAGTCAATTTTTTTTTTAGCCACAACAGAGACAGTTTAGCCACCATTATTTGAAGCAGCTAAGTTTCTAATTCCCAGTCAAAACCATAGGAGCGTCAGTTTCTCTTGTGTACACTTGAGAGGCATTTTTGCCACTTAGTTTGACCTTGGATAAATAGAGATCCAAGGTTTGACAGATCTTCGCCACACAAGCATTTAATTTAGCCACAGTTACATAATTTTGCCAAGAGGACCGTGGCGAACGCTTAGCCTAGGCTGATTGGTAACATTTTGCAATGATGTTGACTAACTACATGCCACTGACTAAGGCTGATGAACAGGTTAGTCTACTCTTGTCTCTATGGTCTATGTCAAATATATATGCCCAGTCAAGTCGTAGTGCCCCCGTTAGGCAGTGTTACTTATTCTCCATATGCTATTGATATCATAAATAAAACATTAAAATACCAGAATTCCATGATGGTCGGCAAGCAAGAAATTAGCCATAAGATATTCCAACTTCAATGCATATGCCTGATAGCACCCACGACCTGCATGAGCTGAGTAGGCTAGGACTTTAACCACTGGGCCAAAAAACATGCAGTAGGCACTGTGTACCTGGCCAGCCAAAACAAAAAAGATATCCAAGACATATATCACCTTAAAACCAAAAGAACCATATTGACGCATACATGTATATATATATATATTTATATAGCTGTGTCCTTACAGCCGAATTCGGAGGATGGCAATCAAATTATGGACATAGGAGGGATTTTATTGCCCTGAGTTCATGGTGCAGACTATCAACAGTCTGGAGTCTCCTCTGGCCCATTGCTAGATATTAGCTAGATATGTGCAACAAGTGCGACCCAAAGGCATACACACAGATGTATGAAATACCAGGCCAGCTACTTCACACTGTTGAGAATTCGTATGAGTAGAACCAATGTATGTACTTGTCAATTTTTCTACAGATAATATGCAGGATGAAATTAAATACACCTAGCGGTTGGCCCTCTCATATAGCCACATATCATTTGGCTTTGGTTACTAGGTCACAATTTCAGATAATCTTGAAGTAAAAAAATTCTAAAAGATGCCGACAGAAGGGTATATAATAGGTTTACCAAATGTACACACCCCTAAATCAATCAATCAATCAACCAATCAAACTACCAATCAATCAAAGGCAAGGCAATACATGAATGAAAGAATGAATGAATAACATCCAAAGAAAACAACAAATATCACTCATGATCTGACCTTGGAGTCGTAAGATCTTATGACTCCATGATCTGACAGTACACATTACACTGACTGCTGCAGGTTTCTTGTACAATCATGCAGACACGGATGCAGAGGAGACGGCATCCATGGTACTATGATTATGTACATGCATCATGCAATTGAAAACATCATAGCTTGCAAAGTTTTAACATGTATTAGTATAGATTTACCCAGCCAAACCAAGAATTCTGAATGGACGTTCAAGTGATGAATAATTCTTAGTCATTTATTTATCAGACTCGTGACCAAAACTGTTTAAACATGAAGTTATCTCGTCAAGAAGCAAAATTCCCCTTGCAACCATGCATCATGTTTATTGATTGATCATACATCTTTTCTCGTAACATGACTAAAGTGAAGGCCAAGTTTCCTAGCTATTTCGGGCCGTTTGCAGGGAGGATATTTCTGGTTAATTAATTACTTTCCATATTCATACACACCATATTGATTACTCCAGCCTTGTGTAAGGCTTTGTTTGCCTACGCGGTCGAGTCTCAAGAACTTACAAAACAATATATTTTCTACAAAAAAAACACAAACGAATCCACACGCAGTCACAATTGACTCAACAATTCAACATGGCGTTATTAAATCAATCAAGTTGAATCAAGCCTTGATAGCAGTAAGTACTTGTCTTAGAGTGTTGCACTAGCCTAACTTATTGTGATTCATAATCCTTGTTCAAAACAAGTTCATGAACCTGACAATACAAACTGTCAGACGGCTACTTGTCCCATATGTTATAGCATGGGAGTGGTGGCTCCATGGTTATAGCCAGTTGTCACTGTAATATTTTACAGCAGCACTTGGAAATTTACAGGCCCATTCACACCATAGTATACACTATACAGTATTCAGTAGGATCTCGTTATTAAGACCACCTTATATACTAGTTCATTCATTTTGTGTTATCTTGTCGTACAGAAGCAAATGCTTTGTAACTTACACGACGTTAAATAAAATTATACATACATACATACAAGCCTTAAAGGCGAAGTAGCCTTACACAATGCAATGCCAAACTGTCAACAATATAGTTAGCTGCAGAACTGGCGATCTTTCTTTGCTAGGGAGGTAGTATTAATAGTGAGGTGGTATTAAGTTGTGGCACTGTATATAATGGTCTGTTACACCATAAAACCATTGTACAAATTGAGACCACACAAGACCCAGCTATGCCCGCATTTGTCCTAGACAGATAATCAGAGTTACAGGTGTGTGAACGGCCAACAGGCAGTATATCATTTTTGTGTCGGGTGCACTTTTTGCCCAACTCATTTCGGCCAGTTTCTGCTTGCTATTCCATGAAACGCCGACGCAGATACTGTACTGTGTACATAGTAAATCAAAGCATCAACAGAGAAACTAAGTTCTGACTTGGGATATTTTACATTTAGAATCTATTCAAAGGAATGTATAAAGATTCAATGCAAAGCACCAGTATTAAAGCTTATATATATATATATGTATACTAAGCTATCTTTAACAATCAGAGAATTCCTCCGCGAGTTCCATTCTCTTCCGAATGAAAGATGAAGCCCCGTGCGTTACCATGGCAACCAGAAGGCCACGTGACACAAGCGGATTCCACTTCCGTTTTCCTGCACTGTATCAGTATCTCAAATCATATGGATATAGATGTACAATAAGGTTTTTTAACAGTAAGTCATAATAAAATAGTAAAAATACACAAGGACTATTACATCACTTGAATGACTATGTTGAAGGCCTAAAGACTATATTGCCAGAAATAGCAAATGCTCATTGGATTAAAAACTGAACTCCATTTAAAATACATGAGGCTGAGCTGAATGATTAGGTGGTCACAAAAATATCTATATATATATCTACATATATAGTGCGCCTTTGCAGCTACATGGGATGTATGCATACAGTCTACGTAGGTTATCAATACATCAAAATACGATTAAATATGATGGGAATATCTGATCATGCCAGGTGCAATGCTACAGTAAAAGCTTTCGGTAAAACCATGGAGACAAGTACTCTTGTCTCTATGGTAAAACTTATCTGTTTATGTAATAATAAAAGGTAATCTGTTTATGTAATAATAAAAGGTAAAAGCTTAGATAATTACCTATATGTATATGACCAAACATTGGGAGTCAGTAGAGTGGTCTTAATACCGAGGTAGTCCTGATTTTTGTGGTCATGTGTATATTGTTGTACATAATTATTATATAGATGTTTTTTAATATGTAACTTAGTTATGTTCATGTAGATTGTGCTTTTATTTTACTCTTATCATTAAATATGTATATACATTTTTTTTATCCTTGTATTTTATTTTTATGACACGTATCTTTTTGATGCTCTGCTGTCAATAAATTCTGTATATATATACATGAATTATACTGTAATACAATAGAATCTCACAATTACGACCACCAAAGTCAGGACTACCTCCATATCAAGACCACTCTACTGACTCCTAATGTTTGGTCGTATACAAATGAGGGGTTCTTCAGTATGATAGCTATAGATGTCAAGGACATCAGACTAAAATTACCTATATCAGAAACCTAATTCATTAACGATTCAACGTATCGTAGTTAAATTTGTCAGTATACAATAGTGAAATATAGAGTATCGTTTCATACAGATATTTTCCAAATGTGCCTGTAGCTTTGTTCAAAATTAGTTCATACAAAATAGTGTAAAAGTGAAGCCGCAGAAAAAAAAAAGATAGACATATAAAGAGGATTTAAAGGTCAGACACTTAAAATACTTGCCCACATCTACCACATATAGATGGCATTGCTTCAAGGCAGGCCTAAATTTGTACCATTAGAAGTATGCCTTCAATGCATATTTATAATATGGTCCAATATAAAACCATCAAAAGCAGTCTGTTCACAAGTCTAGTCTTTGCCCACCAAAAAGGCAAGTTGGGAAAAACCTTCTCTTTTTTAAGACTTTTTTGAAGTTTTTTCTTTGCAAAATAGCCCGCAGCAACAGAGCTTTGATTTGCAATGCCTAAATACAAAATGAAAGTTTTAACCTCTGTGCCAGACACTCCCTGTACCAGCAGTCGGTGCCAATCATGGTTTTTAAAGTTTAAAGAGCATTTATGGAAAAGGAAGTATGATAAGAAATTACACCATTAATCATATGCTTAATCCCAGTTCAAAATAGCATATCTAGCTAATCCAAAACTTCCTATTCCATGGAATAAGATTAGAAACATCAAATATATTTCAGTCTTTTCCGAAAAGACTACCTGCCTACCGTAGTTTCCTGATTACAAGCTAGGGTATCTACAATTGTAAGATAATATATACCCTTGGAAATCACAGAAAGGTCTGATGATGCTTATGGCTAGGCTTATTCGTGACTTTACGGTTTTTGCCATGGAGACAATGTTTTACCCTACACTGAACCCTTTGAGCTCTTATGCAGTGGTCTTATAATTGGGGCGATCTTAATATCAGCTTCTTAATTGGCTTCTTAAATTGTTTGGTTCCATTGTTACACATGAAAACGTCATATTTTAAATGTTTTTTTGCTATCAATCATATGATCAATCATGTCAATCCATGACTTTATTTGCAGAACTACACCTACATACAACATAAGATAAGATGCATTACTATATGTGAACCTAAATTACATAAAAGAAACTGAAATTCCTGAAAAGTATAGAATAGAATAGCTAGATGAGCACTTCAAGATAGATAGATAGATAGATAGATAGGAAGATAGATAAATGAAAAGATATATAGATAGGAAGATATATAGATATATAGGAAAATAGATAGATGGATAGATAGATAGATAAATAAACACATGAAAGTAGCACCGATTTGTGATACATATATCTTTTTCAAAACAGGATTATACCCAATGTCATCAATCAGCGGAATATTTGTTCTGGTGTTACTGGGGCAGTTACGTAATCTAGTCAAGAGTCTGCCAGGCTAGTCTGCTCCACACCGACTTGGGTGACCTTGACAAAGAATTTGGCAGACCCTGCTCCCTAGATTAATCAGTAGCTAGCAATAGCATATGACTTGATATTTTTTAACAGCATGTGTGTAACATTTTCATGGACCATATCCAAGTACATTTCAGCCAATTAACCAAGAATTTACACCACCCCAGACCTTGTATTAAGTTAAACATCTAATCTAATTGAAAATTAAAACCATAACCTAACCATTATTAAGATAATTAGATGATTCTGCTTAATTATTAGGAGAATCGAAACCTATTGTAACTAATATTCAGAGTTCTATAAAATCATAAATATTAATACAGTACAGCCAGTTGGAAAGAGTTAACAAATAATCTAATCAAAAGGACTATTAAATTTTATTTATTTATAAAATCTCCATATATATATAGCCACATAGAAGACATTTTTTCGGCCAACAAGATGCTAAAAAAATCTTGGCATATGCTTTCAAGTAAATCACTATTAAGGTAAATTACAATATAGTTCGTCTACTGTGACAATTATACTAAATAGATGGTATCAATGATTGGTGGAGCAGTACATGAACTAGTTACATAATACAGCAAATACCAGAATACCAATTATGTGATCCATAGCTTTAACATTCCATTAATATGTAGATTATCCCATGTTTTAATATGATTGATAATATGATGTATATACAATCAACACATTTATATTCAATGACACTTCATTGAACACTTAATTTGAAGTCAATAAAACCTCAACCATTAATCATGTTTACGTGTCATTCTGGTTTCCTCTATGCTTGAAAACTTGAAAGACAATTTTTCCCCTCCAAACCTAGCATAAGGACAGTCTCAAGGGTACTGCAATGATTCATAAGTATATTTGCTTTTACAGAACCCTGGAAATTCCAAACAACAATATTTACTTCAAATTAATAGCCAACATTTTAGCTACTACTCTGGCTTTCCAATGACATGCAGGTCAAGATCCAGTAAGTCATGAATTCTGAAAATGTATTCACAAAGAAATCAATGGCATATAGCTATGTTCCAGACCATCTTTGGCTTCCTCAAATAATATTCCAACTTTCATGGACAAGAATTCAGAAATTTAATTGCATAATTTCATATATTTCCTTAACATACACAATAGAAAGATACGATTAAACTTGGAATTCGACATTATGTAAACAAACTGACATTCTTCATAACCCCAAATGACAGTGAATACAACTCAACATCATCCATAAATATCAATATCCTCGAGATTTGACCAATTAAAGCCACCAAATGTAATTAACGTTGCACAGTTGAATCATCAGCACCAGACATGTACACGTTCATACCAGTTCACAGGAACACAGGCCCGATTACAAATTATTACTGCAGGCAAAATATGACCCAGCTCAAGTTATGATTAATTGCATAAGATCAAGCTGTTTACCATCATGTGGCAGATAACACCCTTCAACATGTACAATAATAAGAGCTTCATTTCAACTAACTAGCCAGATCAACAGACACCCATGAACCTTACAATTACGACCACAAAATATTAAGACCATTGTAATAAAAAAGAGTACAATATTAAGACCACCTCGATACTAAGGCCATTTCAAGATTCTTAATTGGGTTGATTCGGAGGCTCCAAAGGCAATGTATTCAATAACTATATACATGTTAATATATACTATAGACCTATATGTAAAAATATAACTGTGTTTATGATACAAGCTGCATGTATCAAAGATTCTGATTGGATTTTATAAGGAGTGGAAAAACAGCTTAACTAATGTTAACTTCTATGTAAATACTTAAATTTGGTGGCTGGAACCATCTGTAACTATAGTCTTTGTTGTATTCCCTATTTTTGATTATTTTCTGATTTCTTTTATCTTTTGTACTTGTGACATACATGTCTTGTCTGACATCGTCCGTCAATAAAATTATATATATATATATATCTTCCAATTTAATAAATTGCTTTGAACCCAATACACCAAGATATACCATATATCACTGGGAATTTAATATGAAGACTGCTATAAATGCAGATTTAAATTACACCAAATGTTGGCAATAAAAATATGTCCAGCATAAATGTGAATACGAAGCTTCAAAGAGTACATTCCATCTATATATATGTGTAACATATGGCATTATGTTCTCAAAATTAAAGGCACATATGCTGTGAATATATCAGAAGTATACTTGGTATAAACACCACTGTGTAAATGCGAGCGAAAATAGATAATTTTAGATATCGATGCATATTATACGACTGAATCCCAAAATACCTTGTAATGTTAGACGTACAATTATTGCAGAGCGGTGAACCAAGTAAATATGATCAACAAAGTGGATCATACAATGCTTCATGTATCTTTGACATCACTGTAGTACATTTAAGTCACATTTCACGTTATCTGAACATAATTACATCATATTATGTTGAAATGTACTATAAGCAATTCAGGGCATGCATTAAACTTTTGTATTCTGCACGGATATGTGTCATAAAACTACTAAAGTACAAAATGTAGTTAAATTCCTTGTTCCAGTCATGCAGTATTTGTACTATATATTCATGATTTAATACTTCCCATGCCTCTTTTATTTTACTAGTAAGTCCTTATCCCGGCTTTTAAATGATCCGGCGATTATTTGAGATCAAAAATTAGGTAAGATTTCTATTTTCAAGGTCACTCTTGACTCGGCCTTTAAATGAGACAGGCCTCTATTGACCTGGCTTGTAATCAAGACAGTACGGTTGTAATATTATAAGTTAACTTGTGCACCAATATCAACAAATGGCAACAAAGTACAATGCAAACACCAGACTTGGATGTGAGGGCCACGGCCAGTGTTTTCAGTTGGCAGGCGGCCGCCGCGTGGTGTTTGTCCAGAGAAGGGTCGCAGCCAGCTCATCCCCCGGGGGCCGCAGATTGCCCTGCACCGGGATAACCTCCTTAGAAATGCCCTACATTCGCCCTGTGAAATATAGACTTGGGTCTAGCAGCCTCGAATGTTGTCTTAGAACGAAACCAGAATGCAGGATTCGAGAGAAATGAGAAGATGTTTTGCACTATTGTAGATGGTATCACCTCCAAAATCGCCGGATCGGTTATTTTTCAACACCACTGTGCAACACGGCAAGTTCCTGCTCGGAGTCAGTCAGAGACAAAAACTGATGTGCTCGAAACAAGTCAACCATGACCAGTTAACTAGACGTTTCGATGCAACCGACACCCTTAACTTCCCCGTACAACGCCTAACACACAGTATTTAAAGCTAAAACGGCATAATACATCATGGTAGAGACTTGCTGAGACTGTAATCAAACAGACGGCCTACAAATTGGCCGACATTTGTCAGGCAGCTGAGCTGTGGCATTGTGGATGGATTCGCCATGTTGATCGTTCTGGTAGCTCTCGTCTGCGCCCAAATTGCGGACCAAATTCACAGGTCCCGCTCATGACAACTTGTCCAAATTGATGGAAGGATGTAAATTAACACGTACCTGACCCCATAGAAACTCTAAATGGCATCATGACTTCATAACTTCGGTACAATTCCCAAGCGTTTTTAAGACACAAACGATCGTTTGCTCAGCTGAGTAATTCTCAGCTTGGCCGCAATATGATGAGGGCGCTGACAACAACACCTGCCGCCCCCAGCGCCCCCAGTGGATCGAACGCAACTCATTATTCCAATGGAATTGCAATAATTATGGAATGTTGCCTTATACAGCCTTTCATGTAACTTCATGACTCTTCATTACGTAGATTTAATTGTTTCTTTAGTTTTCATTCGAAATGGAAAGTGGCAGATCATTGCACATAGTTTTACTTTTGCAAAAGTAGGTCTATAGGCCTGATAATCGTCTTTCTTCTGTCAAATAGTAACCGTACTACCTGGTTCCTAATATAAAGTTGCAATCTGAATAGTGCGTCTCCTTCAAATACATGGTCAGTGAGGCAGTGCTATCTCAGTGCACATATTTACATGTCTAACACTGTATCAGGCTATCAGTATGACAATATCTCCTATGACCAGTATACTCCATCAACAGCCTAATCAAACGTAATGATGAGCTGACCAAGTTCATCCAAATATTTAATGAAATTCATAAACTTCTGAAATGCTGTGTGTTTTCTTAACCTTGATCATAGACCTGCATTTCCCACGACGACACGTCATGGTTGTGTTCATGGTGCCTGCCATACCTGGTTGTTTTGATGACATAATTATCATGACTAATAGAGATGACTCACATTTACTTACAGACACTGTCTTTTGTCAATAATGTAAATGTAAGCTACCTCAAGATATATCTAGAGGTCAGTTTGGTCCCAATAAGGCAAAGTAAATTATTAAAGGTCCAGTAGAATTATGATCATAGTTTTGAAGAGAAGACCTATCTGCTCCAAACTAAAATTATTTGCATCCACTCATATTTTTACTAATAAATAAATGAGTCCGTCACATAATCTTGGAACTTTCCAAATCAAAGATAATTTTGTATGGTTTTCTCGAGGCCTGTATTGGGGAGACACGCCCACCAACAACGGAGCCCCCCTTACAGAATCCTCCTTGCCTCCCCCCCCCCCCAGGAAATTGTTAAAAGTGCCTTTATACGATTGCCCCCCCCCCCCCCAAAGTAACTTAAATCCCACCAAGTTGTTAAAACTTCCAGAAAAAAATATTTCAATGAAAATCCTCAAAATTCACAAATATGCATATTATTCATAAACATGATAAAGGACGAGCATTAAGTTCATATACTTGTGTGTAATGGAAATAATGTAACAGCAGCCACCCACCCACCCATAAGCAGCTAGCCCCAGCAGGCCAGCATGCCTTAGTTATCCTGTTTCAAGGCCATGAGCAGTTGTTTTGCTGCACGGATTTCTGCATTTCGCGAACGTCATCACAACCTACATGCAGCAACCTTCTTATCGATTTTTTTGTCAGCGGAGGGAAGTCTCAGCCTCACATTCACTCAATTGATACCACCACAAGTGATCTCTCTTCAACAGCTAATAGCCTTCTCGCACGGAACCATCCACTGACAGCCACACACTAAACAGATGCTTGTAACTAAGCTAGTGAGCCAGCGGTTAAGGAGCCAATTACTCAAAAGGGGCACGAGTTCAAATCACAAGTGCCTCTGACAATGATGGCAAGATAAGTGTGATCATTACGGTTCATTAAATGGATTGGATCCCAATTTTTTTACTGAACCAGCCATGTCGAAGCAGTTAAGAAATAAACAGCATTTAATGAAACCCAATCACAAGACAAATTCACTATTAAAAGCAGCTAGATGGCCTAGTGGTTAAGCCACACCAGTCAACTTTGTTGCAAGGTCCTAGGTTCAATACCCGGCCTGGGCACTCTTCATGAGCTACACCTCAGCTAGATGTCCAATGAATGCATGAGTTGTTAAATTGGAGGTGCCTTGTACTCGGTATCTATGCTGAAGCAACTGAAAGACCCCACCCATGGGGTTAATGGGTAACAATGCCTGGACTCCCAAGTCTTTATCATCTAATCATTACATCTGCCTCTCACATAAGCTGGCTAAGCTTCAGATCAGTAGCATTGAGATCTAGACAAATAGCCATTTATAGTCGCAGTCAGCTTATAAGACAGGCAGACAACCATATTATGAATTAATTCATATCAGGGATGAGTGGTGTGAAGACTTTAGTCTGAGTAAAAAAGATATCTGTGATATTATAGAACATTTAGCCACAAATTGATTATCTGGGGTTTTTGATAACTCTCTTTGTTTTGGTGCAAATCATTGTTTTTAAATATTTTGTTTTTGTTATTAATCTTGAATTTATATTGTTTATTTTATACGAATAAAGCTTATAATAATATTACTTGTACAGACTGAGAAACCAACCAATTGCTGAATTCACCAGCTGTATCTAAATCTGACCAAATTTACAAGCATTAGCAACAAACAGATCATCCAAAAGAAACACCCAACCACTGTCATCAAAGTGATTTGGTTGATTGGTTGCTGCTGCATTGGTTGAGAACGAGTTAAACCAACGGAACCAATCTACCAAAGTGGTACACTGTGGTACCACCACGTCAGATACACCATATACATAAATGATATAGTTCAGCTAAGACAACACACATTGTGTGTATTCAAAGATGATTTATAACTGTGCTGCTGTCTGCAAGTGTGACAAAGAGTCTCTGAAGTGGAAATTCGATAATCTCTACTTTCTAGTTTTATATAAGACAACTACAAAGGATTCAATTCGTGACAAATACACATTGCATCCTGCATATTTCATTAATCCAACCTTTTTCACTTACTATAATAAAGCTAGTGTGAAATATTTAAAAAAACATCAACATCAAAGTGGACACAACTGAAACAAATTTCAGACGCTGAGCATTGTATTGCATCAATTGTGAAATCACATCGATTACAGATGTCCTGCAGAAGATGCAGCGAGTCTGCAGCAGCAGCAGTAGAAACACCAGCAGCGGCAGTATCTTGTGCAGCCATGGCTTTCACTGCAGTGGGAGCAGGTCAAGGTCTCTGGCTGTTCCTTACGTTAGATAATGGGCCTTTAAGAAACACATGTCATCTGGAGCACATATCTCTCAGAATTACCTATTTTCTTGATCATATTTAAAAATAGAGGCTGAGTCAAAATCAGCCTTAAACATACTCATGTAGAGCAAGTTTCAATCTCAAATAAACCCATAAATAGTCGTCAGTTGAGATTCAAGATTTAGACTTACCTGTATGATGATGCACAGTGTATTTATACAAATTAAATTATAGGCTGCACAGCAGCAAAACCCTCAGCGAACAAAAATTTACATGTATATGAACCTGTTCAAGCACAAGTCTTTCTCAACCTCATTGGAAGTATAACAAACCAAATGTTGCAGCATTATATAGCTGTCCATGACCCTTTAGTCATCTACACCAAGGTGGAATAAAGCAGAGAGTTACTTCAGTTCCCCAACGCCTGTGAGGTCTCGAACTCACAACCTATCAGATGAACAACTTACCCCAACACCATTGTATTTGTAAATACCTAGATCTATACCTAAATCGTTTGTCATATATTAATATCATTATTATTTTCATTCTTATTATTACTCTGTCCTTTCTATTTTTTTTTTTTACTAACTTATACTATTATTATTAAGTTTTTTTTTTGTATAATTTTTTTTTGTATCTGGTATTATAATATTAATATTGTATCAATTTAAGGTGGCCCCTAACAAAACCCACTGAGGTTCTTTGGGATTTTCTTGTTTAATTGATAAATAAATTATTTTTAATTCAAGATATTCAGATACACATAAAAAAAAAAGGGAATCCGCTTGAAGAATAAAAAAGTAATGAATGCAGCTCCTCTGAACATGCTCAACTTCATAAATTACATGAAAATGACATTATGCAAATGAGCCTCCTAATAACGTTATCTGCACTTGCTGTACCTAATATGCTTATTATCCCAATATATGCCAGTTATTGCATATTGTCAGGGCCATATCAAATTACCCAGTGTTCACATTCACGTATATCCACTAATGAGACTAATTTACGTATTTTTTCACGTTATTATTTATCACAAGTGTTTTTGTTGGGTTATCTTTTTTTAACCAGAGAGGCTCATGCAATTATGTAAATTGGTAGACAATGTCATATATCTCTTTGCTTGTAACTCTGTGAGATGAAGGTTATGTACAAAACGGCTACAAAAACAGTTTAAAACACAGATGATACAAAAACTTGGAAAGAGCAATCAAAACTGTACATTGCAAAGCTTTGGTATCGTGAAAAAGGACCATCTGCATGATGGGAAACAAAAAGGGCAATTGACAACATTCTGGAATCCCCTGGAAAATCAATACTGAAATTGTAGCAGCCACCTTGTTTACGTATTGCAATGTTTCTGTGTTTGTATCAAGTAAGCAATGTCAACAAATTACCCAAGCATAAAGAAATTAATCAACTGAAAACTTGTCTGAGAAAATCTTTTAGAATCACCTGGTGTGCTGTTTTTGTGTTGTTTTGATTCCTAGAGTCAAGAGGCGAAATTTGTTTACCTTTTCGATGGCGGCATGGCTGCCGCATCCATGCCAAACGAACGTAGCTCAACTACGATTTTTCCCCGCCCTTTTTCCGCAGCGTCAAAACGTCGTTCCGACGTGCAAAGAACGTCAAAACGTTCCTCGGGTGTTCTTGTCTGCGCTTGCAATGCGTGTGAACACTGTCACTGCCTAAAATTTCACTGTCCACTGGTATACTATGCGAGTCTGGTTGAGTGTTTTGGTTGCCGACAAGATTCCTGCAGCCTGAGAAACTCTACTGCGTAGTTGCTGGAAGCTGCAGCTATATAACAACACCACTGACTCCTGTCGACACCTGGTGTTTATATAAGCAATTTATGCATGATCATCAATATTATGATCAATGTAAGCAGAACACAAAACAGTGTAAATAAACTACGTACGTATTGTGTTGTCATTATTCTTATAAATTAAAAGGCCTAAATTAAAAATGTTGACATTTAATTAATTGTACCTATCTTGAAAAGTTGATGAGGTTCAAAACATATGAATCAATACCAGTAAGATTTAAAAAATTCTGGTATGAGCCACACTGTTCGTTAACCTAGCTCAGTTAATAATCCCAAAAACTGACAGTCTGACAAGATTATCAATTAGGAACTGGATTCAGGCAAATCCAAGTAAGTATATGTTGTGAAAACTGACTTTCAAAAAAGTATAATAATGTTACATATATTTATCTATCTCCAAATATAACGGTGACACTGTGATAACTGCACCAGTTTTAGGCCTAATATTGACAAATAATCATAAACAAATACTGCCAGGGTTGATATCTTGATATATCATGACATTCTGATGTAAGATTCCAGAAATGCATAGCCAGTGTTAATTGATTTGGCTACCATCCGCAGTCTAAAATGGTTGTGAGATGAAGTCAGCTTCAAATTTGGATAACTTGCACCACTTTCGTACTGCCTTATGCAACTTGCGGTTTTTGTGGCTTTAAATACTTTCCAACATCATAAGTTAAGCAATAGTGACTCACTTTAACAAACCATGCATAATAACTCATATATTAGGCATTAAGAAATGCCTAGGTATATATAGGTCTAAGTTGTTTCCATATTTATATTAAAATTTACGTAAGTTATTTCATTGAACTGTGGTTAATTCACTTGACTCAGAGAATCAATCAGCACTGATCACTCCTTGTGAAACCTCTAGTTTATGCAAATTAGTCATTCATTTAATCGGTGAAATAGTCAATTAATAGTCACCCAGTCATTCAAGCAACCAGCCAGCCAATCAGTCATTAATTTATAAATCAGTCATTCGGTTGGTCAGTTTGCCTTTCTCAGTCAGTCAGTCAGTCCATTTCTAATATATCTTATTTAAAAATCGTCAGGGTAATGAGTCTACTAATGACTGAATAGGAAATTATTGATAATAATAGGGGTATATAAATATAAATCATGAAAAACATCAATGTCATATCACGTTGTTCCGTACTCAGGTACACCTTGAGTTAATTAAAGCAATGCAGGCAAAGAGCCAAACAGCCCCTATATCTAGATCTAGGCTAGGTTGGCGTGAGATCACAGATGATCATATGATGTCAGCAGGAATATAACCATTCAAATATATGAGGGGCAGACCAAGAATTAAACAGTGTTATTAAAGGACCTCAATGCCAAGATCCTGAAAATCAATTTCAAAACCAATTTCCCACAACTGGCCACGCCCCTGATTGAGTACAGAAATTAAAAAAAAAATTAAATAAAACCAAGGAACAAACAGAAAAAAAGACAGCCTACCTGTTGGTCTTCTCCTCTTCGTTGCCATTGATATCTGCTTTTGTCTGCAATGTAATGAAAATGTACTTTAAAAAAATGGCAAGAACAACAGAAATTCGTTATTATCCTCTTCTTTTACTTTGAAAATCAACATGCAAACAGGCAGTGTGTATCTTAGCATCTATGACAACAAGTTTACAGTCTGTTACACAGCGCAGTCTCAACCGACTTTACAGAAGTTTACAATTACGCCATTGGCAGGCCTGTTCAAGTTTGAGCCCTTCTCAACCTCCTGGGAGTGCAGTGCACACAGGTTAAGCATTTTACAATGCCAAATTCCAGCCTCAAGAGACAGAAGCAGGTAAATAGTCTTAAAAAATAACAAATTATTGAACACATTCATCATGTTTATAGCACCTGATTCAGAAATTATTTCTGCTCAAATGATGCCTGGCTTAAATAAACCTCTATGGCATTGTATGATTGCATTTTGTTCATAGGAAGATCTGATAAGGTTCACTTTATCAAAACCAATAATTTTGGTCAATGCTACACTCCATAGTGCAGAATAGCAAAAATATAATCATTTTAACCAATATTACATAAACAAGCCCATAAATGGAAAATATTTGTTGGGCCAACAAATGTTCTATTTGCCACCACTGTTTTGGCAAATGTTGCCTATTTCACCAACGGAAGCTAGATTCATATATCAATATGAAATTATATGTACATATATTATAGATAACATCTGCAAATAAAAACTGAAGATAAAATTACTGATGAATCTCCTTAGCAATATGATATGCGATTATCGTCTCTTTCTTTTTGTCATTGGCTCTGTTAAATGCCTCATAGTACTGCTCTGAAACTTAGTCAGCTTACAAGACCAGTTTCCAGAGGCAGACGTAATGATGAGATGATAAGCTTGAGAGTTTATCTATCTATCTATCTATCTATCTATCTATCTATCTGTCTGTCTGTCTGTCTATCTATCTATCTAGCTATCTGTCTGTCTGTCCTTGGATGTGTCTAACAAATAAAATATGTTACATGTTTACCTTGTCAGTAGAATCATCCTTATCCTTATCATCAACAACAGTTGAACTTTCATCAGCAGTATGTCCATTGGGTCTGAAAGTAAAACAAAAACTACTCATTATTTAGGGACATCGTGAGAATTCTATGCTCTGGCATTGTTACTTGACATTTTCTAGGTCAGTATGAGACTTCCCCCTATCGGGTTTTTTTATTAAGAACCTGGCACACACAATGAACATTAATAAAATTCATTTTAACCCAGTAGCACTGAATAAGTTAGCAAGCCTTCATAATTGTCACTTAACATGTTAAGATGAATTTCTTTGACTAACACTCAGTTCATTACATGCATAAGACAGTTGACTAACCAGTTTTATACGGCCTATTTAAATTGGCAAAAAAGGGATGGCAACAAAAAGGTCTTCAACATAAATGTAAGACTACACCGGTCACCAGCAGAAGTGTCGTCAATATATGAAAGCATCAGCAAAAAAGACAAATATCACAATATAAGACTTACAGTATATATAATCTAGGACAGAGACCTAGGTCTCTCTGCTGGTGTTATTTTAAAAAGTCTAATTATGCCTATTATCATAAATAAATGCCCTGAGTAAGCTTCTGAGGCCTGCTCAGCTGATGTGTCAGTGGCAGACATAATGAGGTGATAACGTTAGAAGCTTTTGCAGCTGGGTGGTCTAGTGGTAAGACGCCCGTCTGCTCCTCTAAAAGACCCGAGTTCAATCCCGGGTCCGGGCACCCTTCATGAGCAACATCCTAGCTAGATGTCGTTTGGATGAGACGTTAAATTGGCGGTCCCTTGCAGGCGCGGATCTAGAAGTTTTTACATTTTACATTGCCAAAATAGCCAGCAGTCAGCAAGGCACAGGTGACTTAATGACGCCCCCCCCCCCTCTGAAAACTTCTGGATCCGCCACCTTGTACTCAATGTCAATGCTGAGGCATGTAAAAGACCCCACCCATGGGGTAAATGGTGGAATCCTCATCTCCTCTCTCTCACCTCATAAATCCTTAGAGTGCTACACTTTCCATTTATAGATCTATCTATCTATCTGTCTGTCCATGGAGTCAAGTGCTCTCTTGTGACTCCATGGTCTGTCTATCTAAAGATATAGGCCTACTGGTCCATTGATTGCAGAAAACAGTGCCATGTGCATTAGTTTCACATTATCAACTGTGTAGCATGTCAAAGTATGTTTACAAATGAGTCATAAGATATGCATGTACACTGATATGCAGCCCGCATCATACTAGATTCAGGAAATAGCCTTGCATATCATATATAAATCCAGGGGCCGTAGTCTGCGGGGGGGGGGGGGGGAGGGTTGGGGGAAATTGCCCCCCCCCCCCCCCACCCTCCTAGAATTTTGCAAATATAGTACATTTGCTTACTGAAGTGAACAATGAACATCAGAAGTGACTTTTGACCTAACTGCCCCCTAGACTTTTTCCCAGGCTACGGCCCTGATAACAGTATTTGTGATAATATAGAAACAATAGGACTGCAATATGTCATTGATTGCAATAAACAATATTTTAAAATTGTAAAAGCATGTAGGCCTGTTATATATATATATATATATATATATATATATATATATATATATATATTTATTTATGTATAGGCCTAATGTACAAAGGTAAATTAAGTGAGTTTCCCTGTTCATCAGGTGTTCCACAGCTGTGGCTGAATTCACAAGGCCAAGTCAGTGTGTACAATTTTGAGTGTGGAACCCGCGCCAAATTTTACTGGCGTGACACAAATAACCATGATCACAATTTCCCATCAATTACAATACTATAACTTCCTTATTGAATATGTCAACGATAAATAAACGTAAATAATTGAATTAGATGGAGTGACGCAGATATCAAGGTATGTATAATTTGTAAATAATGACAGACATGTGTTTTCCAGACATAAACAAATGCCACTCACAGATCGCCGTCATTCGTCTCATCTATACTGCCAATCGCATCCCAGATGTTTCTGTCGCAATTATCAGACATTCTGTGATTAACTAGGTTGTAAAATAATCCTCGTCACACGATCTAAGTTGTTTTTATTGGCCCGATTCGCCACACCAAATTCACAAGCACACCTAGTCCGGCGTGCTACCAAATCAACATGATAGGGAGCAGTCATTGCATTACTTTGAATAACACGTACAATGTAATCTTAACTTATTAAAATTATATTGAAAAATATATAATGATTTGATTTAAATTCTTCAATATAATATGACAAACTTGTAAATTATTTATTGTAGTGATATTCATGGAAATTAAAAATTGACGCTCCCGGTCATGTGACCGTCATCTTATGACAGGATTCAAAATGGCGTCGAAGGGAGCCGAAGTGATGAGGTCCTTGTTTTACGGACTGATATTGACGCTATCAGGTATTTGTTGGTTCTCTAATATACGTGAAACATTTGATAAGGAATATTTTACACAAAGGCGGAAGACAGAGGTTCAGTGATACGGGATTTTCGTAATAGAGACGCCTAAAGTTGTGTGATCGCTTGCTGTATGTTGACTGGCGGTCATGTGATCAATCTGACAGATGTCAACCTGACTAAACGGCTTGTCCTTTAAATCTGAGAGACTTAATTGTTGAATCTTTTGCATTTCAATGCTACAATAAGTTAGCATTTAATACTACATTTACATGAAGCCTATTCATCCTTGCTTACTGGCATCACTGTGCTGAGACCAGTTGTACATGTATATATATATATTTCACTGCCCCTTGCCTTGGCCAAAACTTGAATTTCAATTTTTACGGTTGCAATTAAGGAGACAATATTGTCTCTTTGAAGTTATGGAGACGGTGTTGTCTGTGAACTGATTGCAAGTAGACGCCTCTGTTCAGTCTGTTGGCCTAGCTTTTGCATTGAAGCCAAGAAGGGGGTGGGGCACTTTTCAGCTGTTATTCAATCAAGCAGATCTTTTATTAATTGTTTTCTGTTGTTCCAGCATTGGAATGTGTTTCCTGTCAAAGTATGATCGTCACCCATTCTCCAGACTACTTGAAGTTTGTCAAAACAGGTGAACACATTCCATTGAGTGAAGTCTCTAGCCTAGCTGCATCTACACTGGGATTAACTCCTTCATCTGTAAGTACCTTTTTTTTTGTCAAGGTCAAAATTTCATTTAACAAGTAAAAATTAATTTATTATGTTGTGATAACTGTTAAGAAATTCACAACCATTTTGGATTGTTTTCTAATCATTATCATTCATCTGTCCGTCAAAAGCTTTCGCTTGTTTATTGTTGTTTACCTAACCAACTGTAAATTAATATTTCTTTGTCTTTATCTTTCAGCAAATGACATGGAAGAGTTTGTCTCAGGGCAGTTTCTTCCACAGACCAAAAGCCAATGTGATAATGTCCATCGAGGGATTCCTCAACAAAGACATTGATCTCAATCTCAATCACATTGCTCGCTATCCAACAGCTGATGTGAGTTGGGCATAATACACTGTTAATATATAAATGGACTCCTGATTAATTAACCATGTGCTGTTGCTGTTGAAATACAATTCAATATTTATCTGTAAATGAATTCCAGTGCTCAAATGATTTATTTCGTAATTTCTATTCAGGATTTACCGGAGGTTAAAACTGAAAAGATCTCGGAACAAATGAGGAGCCTTCCCTTCAAAAACAAACCTATGGTAGTTGACTTCTCAGCTGGAGATAATGTAAGTAAATTTTACACCAGTTATATTTGTAAACATTATGTGTACTGACTGCACGTTACACTCAGTATCTCATCAACTGCTGTTAACAACATCATTAATGAATATTTCCTATCATTCACTCTTTTCTGTTGGTTTCCAGGTTTATGATTTGATTATCCACCATCCAGCTGTCTTCGGAGAGATACCAACCTCTTTGGGAAAAATTTCAGAACAGATTCAGAATGGGCAATCATGTGTGAATGCATTGAATATGGGTACAATGAATGTTAGCGATGATGTGGACCTCAAATTTCTGTCTGAACTCCATGTGATTTGCTCAATGATGAAAGCTGTAAGTGTGCTCAAAATTATACTTTTGAGTAAAGAAGTTTAAGATGGATAGAGATAAACAGAATTTTATGCTTCACCATATCAAGGATCATTCTTAATAATAGTGTTGAATAAGGTAATTTATTGAAATGATGTAGAGAGGTTTGTTTGCAAGAGCTGTGAAGGACCGTATATCAAACAGAGACTTGTTGTCTTATAGCTTTCAACTGCATTATAACATCACCATCCAGGGTACAACTCTTGAGTAGTTGTCGAGTAGAGAATCTCCAGCGTTGATGAATGTTTTTAAAATCTTTTCTTCTTTTTTCAAGCTTGAAAAAAATTATGACATAATCAAGGACCGCACCCCTGACTTCTTTCACTTTAAAGTCGTAGGATTCAATAGAATTGTTGATGCTTATGGTCCAACTGTCACCAGAACCAAGGATGCATTGAGCTTGATCGAACAGTTTATTGCAAAGGTAAGTCATGCAGATACTTCATTCTGATTACTGCAATGAGCAATATTATCTTGGAAAAAGTGCAGTATGGTGGAACCAAATTTATGAACATATTTAGCGAGCCTCTTTGCTATGCTCGTGACGTCAAATGATTGAATTCAATGGATGATGTCAGTCACGTCACAAACAAATGACGGTGATTTTCATATTTCAAGGCAAGAACGCAGTTTATTCAAATTTTATTGTTATCCTAATTGTGCTACAACTTAAAAAAATTGGTAAAAATAATAATATATTTTATATTTCATGTCTGCCAAATATGGACAAAAATTTGGGTCCACTATACTGCACTAAACCCATTGTCTTGATGATATTATTAATTATATGAATGCCTGATGTTAAAATATTGTTGCTGATTTCTTATTTTGTTGCAGGTGACAGGCGATTTCAAGCGCATGTACGAAGACAATGTTGTTGTCCAAGTGTTTACTGTAACAGGGGAGGTCAATCCCCATCACGTCCGCAAAGTGAGAAGTCTTCTCGCTGCAGAAGGGGTAATGTTTCATTCATTTATATTTCTGAAATGAAAGACATGGGGCTGACAATATGTTGTACAAAATGTACATTTATATCTGTATTCAGCTGAAAAGAAATATGTCACTCAGTAATCAATGCCGAAAAGATAGGATGCTCGTTTGAATTAATAGACAAAACAAAGACTAACGTCTCTGGCTTCATTAGTAAAAGGAATTATTCGGGATTCGGGCAAATTATTCAAACATTCTTGTTGATTACAGGGCAGTGTACCAGCTCCGGAAAACGTCATGAACCTGGCGAAAGCAGTCGACTCTAACTACGCAGCCATTTTCAACATTATCCTGTGGACCGTCATTGTCCTCGCAGTTGTTGTCTTCAGTGTCGCGGCATCCATATGGAATATGGACCCAGGCCGGGATTCAATTATTTATAGGATGACTAGCCAACGTATCAAAAAAGATTAATACTCCAAAATTAGTCCTTGAAAATTTCTTTCTGTTTTATTATTTTGTGATAAATAAGTCATTAGTTTTATCAGTATCAGGTGTGTAATATTCAAATTTAAAACCTTATTTTCTCTTCTTATACATTATTATTTTGATGGATGGACATTTCAGCTATCTGAAATATTTCAAAAGTTAGTTTCATTTCTACTACTTATTATTCACGATCATTGATGATGTGCAATTATTGCAAGGTAGTTGTATCTGTGCTCCCATGAGCGACTCTGATCAAGATGACATAATTTTTGTGAGACCGATTTTTACTGTCTAATTTGAGTTATTGAAAATTTGTTTCACAAAATTAAGATGTCTCACAAATACAGGTAGATAGATGTCTTGTGAAATAGGGAATAATATAGTATGTATAATTGTATATACGATGGACTATAGTTGACTAATTAGTTATGATGTATATTACTTGTAAATTATAACTGTACACAACATTGAAACATTCCCAAATAATATTATGAAACATATTCTTCTGTGGTTTAGTAGATTTGCAGGTAAAATGTGAAGTGCTGAATTCCATGCGTTATTGAGGTCGGATGTCGAAAATCTGTTAAATATATGGGGAAACTGTTTTGATAGCAGCACATACCCATATAACAAATCAATGTGCATTTAATCAGCTTGAAAGGGTAAATAAGTTCAATAGTAGCGCATACTAAATGGGAATGACTAAAATTGCTATTCTCCTTTTTTCCTCAAGTTTGTAATGATTAGGGCTGTTTGCTAATCTCTTGTATTGTGTAATCGTACAAATGAATAGGAAAATAGATGAAATATATCTTATTCAATGTTAGCATGAGGCACGCAAGAATTTAGCTCACCTATTTAATCTGTTAAAATTGTGATTGAGTGTACTGTGTATAAAAGTGATTAAGAATGGATGTCTGTTGTGTGTTGTTAATGTTGATACATGAAATAAATAAGGAAAACAAATACCTAGCTGTTGGCTTTTAGGATGACTTTAAATTCACTTTGATTTGGTAATTTAAGAGAATTGACTGGATAGGTATCACAAAAGTGTTGTAATTTTATGTGGTATTCATTAACACTAGGTGGCACTCTTTTTACATATCTTTGGTGTGACGCCATCTTGTGGTAGTTATATATTTCACAAAGAACATCCTCCTGGCTGGCCCCATCACAAGAAGTTTGGCCAGCTGGCCCTTCACCAGGCAGAGCCAGGGCTAGCTGGCTCTACACTAGAAAGATAGAGCTCCAACAAGAAGGTTGCCTGAAGTGAAGATGGCCCCTTTACCATATTTTGTAAAAAGATGGCCCCAGCCTGAGTGTAGTTGGCCCCTGCACCAAGGCAAGTTGGCTACAGTAAAGAAAGCCGGCCTCCTTGCCGGAAAGCCCTTTACTGAGATGTGAATTCCCTGACTGGGAAGGTTGGCCCAACAGTGTGACGGGTCATTGGGATGCTGGCTCTATTATGGGATGGGAGAGGGCAAGCTGCCAGTGCCATCTACATGGTAGAAATTCACAGTGTGACATTACCTACTTAACCAGGGACAAAGTGACACTGAAGCTCTAACATAAGAGGAATATCTTAAAGAGTGACAGGCAGTTTTATTCTTAGTTATTATTTAGCTAAAAGTGACATGAGACATTATATTTATAAATGGCGACATCGGACATTGCTTCCTATTGTTGGGATCCATGTTTGATCATCCCTAGTCAACAACCCCGCCCATGCAATAGCAGGGCTGTAGTCAAAAGTAGAGGAGGCGAAATCCAACTATAGGCCTATAACTTCCAAACTAATTGCAAGCAAGAGATGTACACTCAAATTTTTTTCTTTAGTTTATGTGCAAAGGCAAGTCACAAATGTTATATAAAAAAAGTCCATCAAACACAAATTTATTGGCAATTTTCCCCAAAAAATAGGTTAATTTGTCCCAAAATCAGAGCAGGCGACTCTGCCTCAGCCTGGCTACGGGCCTGAACAGTGGGACTCCAACCTCCTACCCTATTACTTAACCCCCCCCCCCCCCCAATGCAGTTTGCATGAAAATATGTCAAAGTTCTATAATTCTGCACAGGACACATGTCATCATCACAATTCTCTTGGAATTGATAATTTACTATATTTTGCAGCAACACTACATGAGCTATGTACCTACATAGAAAGTTATACATTCATATTTTAGAATGTACACGATTTTCAACAGATTTTCTGTGAATATTACCTGAAATCATCCTGGCAAACATTTTATCCAGAAATCATGAAATAGCGCTGGCTGGTGAAAAACCTTACTATCTAATCAGAAAAGGCAAAAAATAAAAATAAAAGGTTTTTATGAAATCATATTCTGTGTTACAGTCACTTGAATTTTAGAAGTCCCAAAGATTTTGCAATAATTTCATCATAAATAACCAGGTGATGACTAGAATGTCTGGATGATAGCAATGGTCCCACAGACCATAGCAACCCCCTACCAAAAACTGGCATGTGTGGGGAGTTCATGTGTGTACAGGTTATGTTGCAAAACTTTAGTAAAATGACACATTATCACATTCTCAAAAATTATGATGATTGCATTTGTCATTTATAATGTCCAGTGCAATATGGTTCAATAATTCTGATTGCAACTGTAGTTGTGTACCGGGATCATACACGTTTTGACAATCTTTTATATTAAATTGCAAAAAAAAAGAAAAAGCGCAGTGAACCAAATCTGTAGATCAATATCAATAAAAAAAATATATGACTGTTGTCCTTATGTAATGCCTGCAGTAACAGCTTGTTCAAGGAAAAAGCTGTGGGCAATTAATCAATGCATTGTCATCAGCAATTTTTCTTTTTTTCATTTTCATTTTTTATAATGTTTTTAAAGGAACTCAGTTTCTTGGAAAGGTGTTCATTTCAGAGAACTGCATATAACTTTTTATTTGTCTGGTTCAAACGCATTTCTTGGAAAAACGAGGAAAGTGCATCAAATGTCGTTATCAGCTTCTTCATAAAAAAACAATTGTCGACCGCATATCGGATGCATCCGATGATTGAATGATCTTTGGCAGGAAATCTATTTCATATTAAGGAAAGCTTATTGATTAAACACTATTACATAATACAATGCAAACATTGGCTTCAGTGAACTAAAACAACTCAGATACCATGCATGCAAACTCTAAAAACTATAAGTGCTATATTGTATATGGAACCTTTAAAGGTTCAAAAGACCGGTTTAGATATGGAACCTCTATCAATTCTTTTTAAGAACCTCTTTAAAGGTTCTTTAAAGAACCACTGAAGGTTCCGTATTAAGGTTCTTGATGGAACCCAGTGGCTCTTGAACAGTTCTGTATGGAACCCAATGGTTCATGAACAAACCCATCAAATGGTTCTGTAAAGAACCCTTGGATTGTTCAACAGTTCTTCAAAGAACTTTTATAGGTGCATCTATGGTTCTTTTTAGGGGTCATTTTAGAACCCTGTGGTTCTATTCGGAACCTAACAAGGTTTTAATTTAAGGTTCATATAATGGTTTAATAAAGGTGCTTTTAGATATGAATAAATATACAGCACAAAAAAAAACTTTTTGGTTTACCTAGGGATTAAATTACTTCATACACAACGTACCAGTTTACCAAATTAACCCTACCACAATAAATGATGCAAAATTCCACATAACACATGGTCTATTTTTTGTATCCAATAAACAGCAATTAAACATTCTTGGATGACTATCACGACATATTTTAACATCGTCCACATAGACTGGACTCTCTCTTGTGCTGGATCTGAACAAAAATGTGGGTGTTGACTTCTGTCAAAATAAAGAATGGAAGTGTTATTATAAAAATCATGACATTAGATGGTTGCATGAAAGACATTAATTATATAACATCACCAATTATAAGGATCGGACTAATATTATTACAGCTGCCAATGTTTTTCATATATATTTATCAACGAGGTAGCAACAAAACTGTTTTATATTGTTGTTGCTATTACTGTTGTTTGTTGCCCACTTGGTGGGTTTTGTTCTTTGTTGTTGACAGGCAATCCTCGTGTAAATTTTGTACATGTCATCCAGCCACTCATTCTTCATAATTTTCCATGATATACACAGGTCTATGTTATCCTTGTTGGCATTCTGTCTAAGGGTGGTTCTTTATTGAAAATATCAATATGAATAGGCAACACCACAGTCGTTTACAATCTTATAATTGCATTATGGATGCTCAACCAAAACATTTGATATATTTGATTGTTCAAGAAATTTTAAAATACTATAGGAAGTTTATTTACTTTTCCTTTTCTTAATGTACCCTGGTAAGCTAACTCGCAAATTTTCATGTCTCTTTGAAAAAGTACAGTTGTGGCTTCATTTTATGTCTACAACAACAAATTTTTATTGATATTTCAATATGAATATTTCAATGTGATGAAAAGAAATTAAAAAATAAAACAGGCAAAATTATCATTGGAATAACTTTTAATGTCAGACATTCGGAATTTAAAGATTCATCAGTTAACAAACTGTCACAAGAATACAGGTTGCAAAAGTATTCATCCTCCTATATGTCAACTATAACTATTCATTGTTTGTCATGGTAAGTATATAACCCATATCAATGGCACTTTTCAAAATTAAAATGGGCTTACCATGTGATGTAATTCCATGAAAATTGCAATATTTTCCACTTTTGATTAAATAGCAATATTTTGGTGTCTGTTTTTGAAACTTTCCCTATTGGTTGTCCGTTGACTGATTGTTAAACAATGAAATTTTGAAGAATAAGATGTAATTTTGATGCTTTTTTACCAATTTATTACTATACTGAAGTCCCTCATATTTTCAGTCAGCCAGCTGATATTCTATTATATTTTAGTTAAATGTTTTCCTTGGTGAATTTCAGCAAATTCAGAGAAACTCTGATGAAAATCTAGTTAAAAAATGAGAATATTCACAATTTCATATGAAACATTACATAACAGATGCAAAGTGGATTGAAAATTTACAACATGTGATATATTATCACCTTCAAAATAATTGTGCTGATAGCGTGTACCACTTTCGTCCTTTATGGATTTGTAGCTGATGTATCCTTTTGCAATCTACTGTATATGCAAAAGTAGTATTCATGACATTTATAGATTGATGATAGTGAAATGTAGCAATTTTATATTTTTTGTAATGAATACTCACCATGACAAGCAATAAATTTTCTGCAAGTCATATTTCTCAAGCAGTTCACTGTCCCTGCTTTCTCAGTGCTACAGTGTAGTACAGTCATCTTTATTAATTCCTGAATGTTTTCATAGTCATTTGGGCTTTTTTTCCTACTAAAATATCAGCCAAAACAATGCAACTTAACAATATAGCAACATGTTTTCATGTCTACTATAGAACCTTTAGGTTCCATATGGAACCGCTAGGTCCAATATTGAACCTTTAAGAACCTTTTATGTGCGAGTGCAGACTTAGGGCCAACGTTTAGCAAAGGTTGGCAGACAACGCTAGGCCAATGTCTTTTTGCACATTGGCGAGGGGTTGGCCCAACTTCAGCAGCCAAAGCCAAAGTTGCTACCGTGCTATGCCAAACATTGGCAATAATGTTGGGCTCAGCATGCTGCCAAGCACTTCACTAAGAAAACTTGCGGTCCAAAAAAAGTGGTTGCAACGCCTTCGCACTGTTCAGCAGACGCCTCTTTTGATGAATCGCCCATCTGATTGGCTGAATGGCCATTGAATTAATTGGTTTTTATAAGCCTGTTTTGATTCTGTGTTTCGACCACTGTCATAGTTGTTAACAAGTTATTATAAAAAAAATTTTTTTTTGAACATAGTGGGGAAATGGTCGAAACACAGATTCGATTTCAGGTCAAGTTTTCTTAGTGTACTACCAACGTTGGCAATGGCTGCTGAAGTTGGGCGCTTGCCAATGTGCAAAATAACATTGGCCCAATGTTAATGTCTGCCATACTTTGCCCAACCTTGATCCAGAGTGTGCATGTTATCTGGGAAAGTATTGTGATCATACAGGGCATGCAATGACAAAATGGGGGATCAGTAGGGACAAGTCATTCTGTTCTAATAAGTTAGAGCAAAAACATACGCTGTAACACGTCCTCTAAATTTATTTATTTATTTTAATTTTTTTCTTCCCCTGGGCTCCGCATAATATTATTTTAAGTCCATTCATGGATAGCCAGATTGGTTAAAATCACTGGGATAAGCAGTATATATTTGTCTGTTTTTTTTTAAATTTTATTTTATTATTTGTCTATATTGTAAAATTGTATTTTATTATTAGTATTTTTACTAGTCACAACCGGGACCAACTTGCTGTAAAATACATAGTTTCCACGTTTAATATAGACTGTTAGCTTAACACTTTTAGTATTATTATCTAATTACTGTAAAAGTACTGTATTATTGTATGTTATTATTTTATGTTATTTGTATGTTTGACAAATGTATCAATTATGATAATATCCTGTCAATGAAATTATATATATATATATGTAACTGAGCTAAAGTAGGAGCAAGCAGGTCAGGCGATTGCTGTAGAGGTCTTTACTTTATGCCATTATATGGACATACCCAGATAGCATGGGAATGCTATCTGGGATACAGTATTGCCCTGTACTTAGTTTCTGTGCTGGGCAAGTAAAAGACCCACCCATATGCTATCTGGGATACAGTATTGCCCTGTACTTAGTTTCTGTGCTGGGGCAAGTAAAAGACCCACCCATATGCTATCTGGGATACAGTATTGCCCTGTACTTAGTTTCTGTGCTGGGGCAAGTAAAAGACCCACCCATATGCTATCTGGGATACAGTATTGCCCTGTACTTAGTTTCTGTGCTGGGGCAAGTAAAAGACCCACCCATATGCTATCTGGGATA
The DNA here is from genome assembly GCA_932294295.1 of Alitta virens. Taxonomy (NCBI): domain Eukaryota; kingdom Metazoa; phylum Annelida; class Polychaeta; order Phyllodocida; family Nereididae; genus Alitta; species Alitta virens. The sequence goes on from OW028579.1 coordinate 21,313,555, forward strand.
CAGTATTGCCCTGTACTTAGTTTCTGTGCTGGGGCAAGTAAAAGACCCACCCATATGCTATCTGGGATACAGTATTGCCCTGTACTTAGTTTCTGTGCTGGGGCAAGTAAAAGACCCACCCATATGCTATCTGGGATACAGTATTGCCCTGTACTTAGTTTCTGTGCTGGGGCAAGTAAAAGACCCACCCATATGCTATCTGGGATACAGTATTGCCCTGTACTTAGTTTCTGTGCTGGGGCAAGTAAAATACCCACCCATATGCTATCTGGGATACAGTATTGCCCTGTACTTAGTTTCTGTGCTGGGGCAAGTAAAAGACCCACCCATATGCTATCTGGGATACAGTATTGCCCTGTACTTAGTTTCTGTGCTGGGGCAAGTAAAAGACCCACCCATATGCTATCTGGGATACAGTATTGCCCTGTACTTAGTTTCTGTGCTGGGGCAAGTAAAAGACCCACCCATATGCTATCTGGGATACAGTATTGCCCTGTACTTAGTTTCTGTGCTGGGGCAAGTAAAATACCCACCCATATGCTATCTGGGATACAGTATTGCCCTGTACTTAGTTTCTGTGCTGGGGCAAGTAAAAGACCCACCCATATGCTATCTGGGATACAGTATTGCCCTGTACTTAGTTTCTGTGCTGGGGCAAGTAAAATACCCACCCATATGCTATCTGGGATCCAGTATTGCCCTGTACTTAGTTTCTGTGCTGGGGCAAGTAAAAGACCCACCCATATGCAGTCTGGGATACAGTATTGCCCTGTACTTAGTTTCTGTGCTGGGGCAAGTAAAAGACCCACCCATATGCTATCTGGGATACAGTATTGCCCTGTACTTAGTTTCTGTGCTGGGGCAAGTAAAAGACCCACCCATATGCTATCTGGGATACAGTATTGCCCTGTACTTAGTTTCTGTGCTGGGGCAAGTAAAAGACCCACTCATATGCTATCTGGGATACAGTATTGCCCTGTACTTAGTTTCTGTGCTGGGGCAAGTGAAATACCCACCCATATGCTATCTGGGATACAGTATTGCCCTGTACTTAGTTTCTGTGCTGGAGCAAGTAAAAGACCCACCCATATGCTATCTGGGATACAGTATTGCCCTGTACTTAGTTTCTGTGCTGGGGCAAGTAAAAGACCCCACCCATGGATGATGTGAACACCAATCTCTATCATCATTACGTCTGCCCCATGTCTTCTATTTCGTCGCAAGTTCTCAACGAAGCACTGCATAGCATGTGATTATGTATTGTAAATTGATAATAGAGAATTATGCTCACTCTAAAATGAAAACTACTCCTAATTTAAAGCCTTTGTGATAGATAGACAGCTCACTTAGTGCACGAGTTTGTCACATAACAATAATGATAGAAATATATAAATAGCGCTGATGGTATATATATGACTATATGTGTTTTCCATCTGAACATTTCTGATACTTCACACTTTTTCATTTTTTTAAAACATTGTAATATCCCCACAAAAGCATATTTAATGTTCTTAATAGATCCAAAAGAAATCCTTTGTCATATTTTAATCTCCTTTGCTTTAGATGAATAAGAACTGCACTCTGCTCCGGAAATTAATTTGTATATTTCCAGGATTTTCACCTGAGCCAGTCGCAGCTTTTAACAGTATGCCTTTTTTGTTGCTATGGTAACATTTTAAATTTACACATTCAGAGATATGGCTGCTACTGCAGCTGTGGCTTTCTGACATTTCTTTTAAGTTTTTCTTTTCTTTTTTCTCTGTGTACTGTTTTCAGGCAATATAGCTATAACTTTTCTTTCCAATTTTCTTTTATTTCATTTCTATATTTTTTTAGTTTGCCTTTTCTCCCATAATCCCCGGCTTGTTCTACCTGAGTCACGTGATTTGACGCGTGATCAAAGTGCTGGTTTTTAAAGTAGATTGATAGATAGATAGATAGGTAGATAGATAGATAGATAGAAAGACAGACAGACAGACAGACAGACAGACTGACTGACAGACGGACAGATAGACAGACAGATAGATAGACAGACAGATAGACAGATAGATAGATTGATAGATTGATAGATTGATAGACTGATAGATAGATTGATAGATTGATAGACTGATAGATAGATTGATAGATTGATAGACTGACAGATAGATTGATAGATTGATAGACTGATAGATAGATAGATAGATAGATTGATTGATTGATAGATTGATAGATTGATAGACTGATAGATAGATAGATAGATTGATTGATTGATTGATTGATTGATTGATTGGTTGATTGATTGGTTGATTGATTGGTTGAAAAGGCAAAATACTACCTGTCTTATAATTTCGGAGCAACGAAGCGACCATGCATACTTTATTATTGCAGTCATGAAAATGTGGAAAATGTCGTAGTTTTGAATACTTTTTGTTACCTATCCATAGAAAACTTATCAATAAAATGATTATTTTTCTCCGTTTATTTATTGAGTTATCATAATTTATTATTCGATGTATTTTGATGTGTTAATTCAGAAAAAAAAAAAAATCCTCCCACTGCTAAATATCGGTGAATCTTAAATGTGTATATATAATTTTATTGACAGGATATTATCATAATTGATACATTTGTCAAACATACAAATAACAAAAAATAATAACATACAATAATACAGTACTTTTACAGTAATAAGATAATAATACTAAAAGTCTTAAGCTAAGTCTATATTAAATGTTGTAACTATGTATTTAACAGCAAGTATTTAAATTAAAATCCCATATTATTTTGTCCTAATTAAATTGATAATATGACATATATTGTATGAAATAGTGACAGTCTGTAATACATATATCTCTGGTACGATGTTTCATTATGATACTGCACTATTATTTATTTATTACCTTTTAAAAATCTACATTTCATTCTGATGTATGTAGTGCATTGAAGCAATGAAATTGCTTTGATATGGTAAATAAATTTTATTTTTATGTTTTGTCTGACATATTTCATTTTCTTTTTATTATGTGGATTTCGTGTGCCAAAAATTACATATTCACGCACAAAAATCTCACATTCAAATTTCACAGTACAGTAAGCATTTCCAAAAGACTGGGAATTTTGTTGGGAGTGTGGGTTTACATAACCTGCCAACTTGCCAAGCCTGTTTTGAGAGAAGAGATATAACCCTGTTGACCCAAAGAAGAATTCAGCACTTCAGAACTTTTTGTTAATTTTTAGGAAAAAATAACCTAAAAATAGGAAAACAAAAATGATAACAAATACAACTAAACAGAAAAAAATTGAAGTCACGTAGGCATAGTGAGTTAATGGCTGTTCAAAGTGGATAAGTATACTTTTATTTTTATTGCTGTATTGACATAAAAAGTGTTATTTATTATCTTTTACATAATCTTATTTTATTTAGTTGCAGTGTATATACACAAAACGCCTCATTCGTTATCTTACACACAATTTGAGTTTGCCTGCTACTAGATTTACTAAATTAATCACGTAAGCTGGATAGATTAAAATATATTTTTGGTTATTTTTATCGTTCATTCTTTTATATTAAAATCATAACTGATTTTACATATTACTTGGCAATGTGTGTAATTTCTAATATCTAGGTTTTTATTTCCAACAAATCACCATGAAGCTACCCATTTTCATATTATTTCATAAATAATATATTTATAACATGAATCTAAAATAAATACCTTTCCACTATTGTCAACATTTAAATACATACTGCAGATTCCATGTTCGCTACCATACATTGCTGATGAATTTTCATATTAAGTCAACAAACATATTTGGTAATTAGCTGCACGTTGTGAGAACATAGTTGAAATTTATATCTATAATGTAGTACACTGTCTGACCTATGGCCCCTTTTTTCACAATTGTTACCATATATTTTATAAAGTTCCTGTTGTGTTTGATTGTGTTTTATCAATATTTTTCACTTATAAAACACCTTTGTACTTGGCAAATGATTTTATCAAAAGATACAGCTGCTCGGTTCATAAAAAGTTCATTGACCTCCTTCACGAATCAAATGCTGGCCAAAAAGGAGCTCATGAAAATCCTCCAAAGTGGCGATATTCTAATACACAGCTAATTCATATGCAACTTGAGGTAGATGAATTAAAACACACATGCAACTGAGTCAGATGAATTAATACAGTTATGTAACTAAGGTAGCTGAATTAATACATGGCTAATTCAAATGAGTAAGAAATTAAGAATATGCAACTGGAGTAGGTGAATTAATACGTGCTAATTCATATGTAACTGACGTGGATGGAATTATATGCAGCTAATTCGTATGCAACTGAAATAGATGAAATAATACACAGCAAATTGTGCAAAGTTGTGAGGTATTGTTGCACTAAAGCTTCTTTTGTTTAATGAAGTCTCTTATTAACTTGATTAGCTTGGCAGTGAGGGTCCGGGATCTGAAGCATAGTACAATCCAGTTAAAGTTAAATGAAGATGGAGTCCAAAGTAAAGTCGAATGGTTTATTGCATAGTCATATTAAACTGTGTGTTCCCCACAAAGTCCTAAGAACTACATATTGAAGTGTTCCATGTGAGATTAGCCTTCACTCAAGAATACATGACTGAATAGCCAGAACTCTGCTGCTGTCCTGCAGATGTCCTGTCTCTCTCTGTGCCCCCTTCTCTCTCTCTCTCTCTGCAGAGGAGGGCCCAGTGCAGGTTAAATACTTGGCCTAAAGTGGCCTGGCTGACTTGTGGCAGGAGCAGCTGCAGATGGGCATGTTCAAAGATGCTTATGGAAATGAGCATCTTGTAGGGGAGCATGTATTATAGCCTTATGACAGTATATGATGAATTAATACACAGCTAATTCATATGCAACTGATCATGCTGATATTGATGAATTAATACAAAGCCAATTCATACATAACTCCAGATTAATTAATTATAAATATAAAGCTTATTCTTATGTTAATGAAGGAGATGGTTCCATGCAAAGCTAATTCTTATGCAACAGGCAGATGAATTAACACAGCTAATTCTTATGCAGCTGAGGTAGATGAATTAGTAGTAATAGTAGTAAAACTTTATTTCAAGTCGTATGACAATCAGTAGCGACCTAGGACATATATATGTCATAAGTGCCCAAGCAAGGTTACCAGGTGGAGCACCATTACAGAAGAGCACCTAAATAACAAGGTAGTAAAAACTTAATACAGATAAAAGCATAATAAAATGTCTGGCAGATACATGTATTGCTTATCTATAATATACCAATGAAAAATTATTATATTCTAAACCAATACAGAATTAACTTTAAAGAAACCAGGAATTTTTGTCAGTGGCTATGCAAAATATATCAAGACAATCTATTTAGAAAAATATCCGATAAAATATTTTATTAATGATTGTCATAGATGCAACATTAATAATAGACTTTAATTATGTGAAATTTTAATTGCCCAACTATCTTCTCTTTGGTCCTTCCCCTTTTCACCTTTTGTGTCTGTGGTTCCTGCGGGATTCGTCTTTCACCCCTTCTTAATTTTGTTCCTTTTGTATCTATAGTTCCTTCGGGATTCCTTTACTTGTCAATATCATGTCATTTGATTATCATATATTATAAATAGCATTTCAAATGTAGCTCTGTGCTTTCAACAAAATATGTCTCTATATTATTCATGTTTAATTTATTTTTCATTTTTTGCTAATGATCTCAACTGAATGGGGCACCTCAGTAGCCATATGTATTTATCTTGGAGGTGTTACCCTTATTACATATGTTCATGCACCATGTGTGTCGTAATGATATCTGTACAACTAAATGCATATATATGTAATATGTAAAATGATTCTGAGTTCTGATTTATGCCACACTGACAATGCCATTATAGTGGTTTTTTCACACTGACATTACCTACATATTGTTCTTCATTATTACTTTAGCAATATAACAATGTCTTATGGACCTTAAATTCAGATTTAACATATAGTATTACATAAATGCAAATTGCGATATATCTTGGAGATTGCCTAACAATCTTGTTATAGCCATCATGAGACTGCTGAGTGAGACAATTTGCTCAGAATGTTCGACCAGAGTTTTGCACCATAAGTATTTTACACTTTTTTTATATAGGTATAGTGTTAAAGTTTGGGATATTAAACAGATCATTATCTGTATATATATTGTAATGTGGTTCCATGGATGTAAATAGTTCTTGTATGTATAATGGAGCACTCTGTTTTTAAAATTGATTTAATACATCTTTTATTGATCTTTATTTGATTTGTTGGACTACACATGTCTTCGTAGGTTCCTTCATATTCATTAGTTTCAAATCGTAGTGCACGTTTATTGGTAGTTTCTAACTGATCCAAATTTAGTTTGCCTTTTAGCATTCATACTGGAGTGCAGTATTTAAAATTGCTACTCACGTAGTTATTGTAGAAAATAGCTTTGCTTCCTTTATGCAGAAAATGTTTTATTCTCCTGAGGGCAATTAATTGCTTACTTGCCTGGTTGCATATTTCATTGACATGAAAATTAAAGTTTAATTTTGAGTCAATTTCAACTCCTAATACATTTATGGAATTAAAGCACAGCTAATTTATTATGTAACTGAGGTGGGTGAATAAACACAAAGTTTCAGTTCTTAAACCTAGCTTAGGTGTGGTTTTGAAAAAACTTTAAGTCAAATGTCAATTTTAATTATTTATAAATATTATAATAAATGTATGAGTTGGTTAGAGCTAGGTAGTATTCAATGGACTTTCATTGCTTATATATATAGACCTACAAACAGTATGATAATCAATACCACGTGGCAGAGGCATTTAAATAAAGGACCAAAAAATCAATAAACAGAGTAAATCCTGGATAAAAAGGACAGATAGGTTAAACACAGCTTTAAGTCAGTAGTCTGAAACTCTTAAGACATTAAAAAAAAAACCAGTTTACCATAGGAAAAGTTAACCATGTCTTATCGCATTGCAGGTCATTATGAACCAGCGAAAAAAATAAAAATAAAGCTGTGAAATACCATTATGATATTGAACACATGCTTTCGAAAATTAAATATTACACAGCTTTATATAATTACATTGTATATAATTTTCGATCATATACCTCGATTTTACAGTCACACAAAATATATCTTTGAGTAGAAAGTTAAAGTCAAAACCGCTAAATTGTTAGACATTTTGTGACCATGGAGTGTGATAGCAACAGATTTGTTCGAAGATGAAGGTGAAAATTACTTGTTAGTTGCAGACTACTATTCCAAGATGCAGGGCGGAGACTCAGAGGTAACGCTCTTGGCTTCCAACCGCTGGGTCCCGGGTTCGATGCCCGGTCGAGCCTAAGTTGGATGGCTGTTTCATCCTTCGTCTCATTGCCATGGTCTCTGCCTGTCCTAATTAGCCCAACTGGTGCAGAAATACAGGACGTAAAGCCCTAATCACCCACCTCACCCACTATTCCAAGATGCCCATTGTTAGGAAACTCCCAAGTCCAAGGCCAAGCGAGAAAGTGGTGAAAATGACAAAGGAGATATTGCAGAACTAGGAATTCCTGATAAAGTAGTGAGTGATAATGGCCCTTATTATGACAGTGTCGCTTACAGAAGATTCGCCAATATCTGGGGTTTTGACCAAGTTACTACATGGCCAAATGTGCCACGCGAGTTTTCCATGTGGTTGGATAAACGCATGGAAAACCATCATCGTAATTAGGCAAAAACCATGCATTTTTCATGCGTCCTTCTCATGGAAAACGCACGTGGCACATTTGGCCATGTACAGATCAGTGAAGTTGGCTACCCGAACCTAGCTACCTGACAGCTACCCGGCAGCTACCTGAAGGTGTAAAGTTAGCTACCCGAACCCAGCTACCTGACAGCTACCTGGCAGCTACCAGAACTTTCCATGTATATAACTCAAAAACAGTTGAGTGTAATTTTTCTGTTTTTGCTCCAAAAGATACCTAGGGCAAAGGTTTACGTTCTAGAATTTTTTCGGAATTTTCCGAGCACGTCGAAGATATGATAAATCAAAATAATTGAAAAAATGACGTTTCTTACCGTAACGCAAACGGTAGAAAACAAAAATGAACTTTTATGTCTAACTTTTAGCATAGACAAAACTAGTCTTTGCAACCCTTAAAGGGGTCAAATTCATTAGTACTTTCGGGTAGCTGCCAGGTAGCTGGAATTTGGCTCGCCTCTTTTTTGCCACCCTCTCGTAAACGGTTTCACGGATCTTTACCGTTTTTGACACAAAGATACATTTGGCATAGGTCTACATTTTAGAATTTTTCCAGAATTTTCCAAAGGGTTACGGCTCTGTAATATCAAAAAAACTCAAAAACAACCTCTTTTGCCGTAGCTGCCATTCTAAATTTACCGGTTGACCGGTTGGGACAGTACCGGTAAAAAACAAAAATTAACTTTTGTATCTAACTTTTGCAATATGTAAAACTGACCTGTGCACCCGTTAAGTGGGTGTAATTAGGCCTTAGATTCGGGTAGCTGCCAGGTAGCTAGCTTCGCTATCGCATATTCCTCAAAAACGGTCAAACGTGATTTTTCCGTTTTTGCGCAAAAAGATACCTAGGGCAAAGGTTTACGTTCTAGAATTTTTTCGGAATTTTCCGAGCACGTCGAAGATGTGATAAATCAAAATAATTGAAAAAATGACGTTTTTTACCGTAACGCAAACGGTAGCTTTTTGGAGTGTCCGGTTGAGAAAGCGCCGGTAGAAAACAAAAATTAACTTTTGTGTCTAACTTTCAGCATAGACAAAATCAGTCTTTGCAACCCTTAAAGGGGTAAAATTCATTAGTATTTTCGGGTAGCTGCCAGGTAGCTGGAATTTGGCTCGCCTTTTTTTTTGCCACCCTCTCGTAAACGGTTTTTCAGATCTTTACTGTTTTTGACACAAAGATACATTTGGCATAGGTCTACAATTTAGAATTTTTCCAGAATTTTCCGAAGCATTACGGCTCTGAAATATAAAAAAAACTCAAAAACAACCTCTTTTGCCGTAGCTGCGATTGTAAATTTACTGGTTGACCGGTTGGGACAGTACCGGTAAAAAACAAAAATTAACTTTTGTATCTAACTTTTGCAATATGTAAAACTGACCTGTGCACCCGTTAAGTGGGTGTAATTAGGCCTTAGATTCGGGTAGCTGCCAGGTAGCTAGCTTCGCTATCGCATATTCCTCGAAAACGGTCAAACGTGATTTTTCCGTTTTTGCGCCAAAAGATACTTAGGGCAAAGGTTTACGTTCTAGAATTTTTTCGGAATTTTCCGAGCACGTCGAAGATGTGATATATCAAAATAATTGAAAAAATGACGTTTTTTACCGTAACGCAAACGGTAGCTTTTTGGAGTGTCCGGTTGAGAAAGCGCCAGTAGAAAACAAAAATTAACTTTTGTGTCTAACTTTCAGCATAGACAAAACTAGTCTTTGCAACCCTTAAAGGGGTCAAATTCATTAGTACTTTCGGGTAGCTGCCAAGTAGCTGGAATTTGGCTCGCCTCTTTTTTGCCACCCTCTCGTAAACGGTTTCACGGATCTTTACCGTTTTTGACACAAAGATACATTTGGCATAGGTCTACATTTTAGAATTTTTCCAGAATTTTCCAAAGGGTTACGGCTCTGAAATATCAAAAAAACTCAAAACCAACCTCCTTTGCCGTAGCTGCCATTGTAAATTTACCGGTTGACCGGTTGGGACAGTACCGGTAAAAAACAAAAATTAACTTTTGTATCTAACTTGCAATATGTAAAACTGACTTGTGCACCCGTTAAGTGGGTGTAATTAGGCCTTAGATTCGGGTAGCTGCCAGGTAGCTAGCTTCGCTATCGCATATTCCTCGAAAACAGTGAAACGTGATTTTTCCGTTTTTGCGCAAAAAGATACCCAGGGCAAAGGTTTACGTTCCAGAATTTTTTCGGAATTTTCCGAGCACGTCGAAGATGTGATAAATCAAAATAATTGAAAAAATGACGTTTTTTACCGTAACGCAAACGGTAGCTTTTTGGAGTGTCCGGTTGAGAAAGCGCCGGTAGAAAACAAAAATTAACTTTTGTGTCTAACTTTCAGCATAGACAAAACTAGTCTTTGCAACCCTTAAAGGGGTAAAATTCATTAGTACTTTCGGGTAGCTGCCAGGTAGCTGGAATTTGGCTCGCCTTTTTTTTTGCCACCCTCTCGTAAACGGTTTTTCAGATCTTTACTGTTTTTGACACAAAGATACATTTGGCATAGGTCTACAATTTAGAATTTTTCCAGAATTTTCCGAAGCGTTACGGCTCTGAAATATAAAAAAAACTCAAAAACAACCTCTTTTGCCGTAGCTGCCATTCTAAATTTACCGGTTGACCGGTTGGGACAGTACCGGTAAAAAACAAAAATTAACTTTTGTATCTAACTTTTGCAATATGTAAAACTGACCTGTGCACCCGTTAAGTGGGTGTTATTAGGCCTTAGATTCGGGTAGCTGCCAGGTAGCTAGCTTCGCTATCGCATATTCCTCAAAAACGGTCAAACGTGATTTTTCCGTTTTTGCGCAAAGAGATACCTAGGGCAAAGGTTTACGTTCTAGAATTTTTTCTGAATTTTCCGAGCACGTTGAAGATGTGATAAATCAAAATAATTGAAAAAATGACGTTTTTTACCGTAACGCAAACGGTAGCTTTTTGGAGTGTCCGGTTGAGAAAGCGCCGGTAGAAAACAAAAATTAACTTTTGTGTCTAACTTTCAGCATAGACAAAACTAGTCTTTGCAACCCTTAAAGGGGTAAAATTCATTAGTACTTTCGGGTAGCTGCCAGGTAGCTGGAATTTGGCTCGCCTATTTTTTTGCCACCCTCTCGTAAACGGTTTTACAGATCTTTACTGTTTTTGACACAAAGATACATTTGGCATAGGTCTACAATTTAGAATTTTTCCAGAATTTTCCGAAGCGTTACGGCTCTGAAATATCAAAAAAAACTCAAAAACAACCTCTTTTGCCGTAGCTGCGATTGTAAATTTACTGGTTGACCGGTTGGGACAGTACCGGTAAAAAACAAAAATTAACTTTTGTATCTAACTTTTGCAATATGTAAAACTGACCTGTGCACCCGTTAAGTGGGTGTAATTAGGCCTTAGATTCAGGTAGCTGCCAGGTAGCTAGCTTCGCTATCGCATATTCCTCGAAAACGGTCAAACGTGATTTTTCCGTTTTTGCGCCAAAAGATACTTAGGGCAAAGGTTTACGTTCTAGAATTTTTTCGGAATTTTCCGAGCACGTCGAAGATGTGATATATCAAAATAATTGAAAAAATGACGTTTTTTACCGTAACGCAAACGGTAGCTTTTTGGAGTGTCCGGTTGAGAAAGCGCCGGTAGAAAACAAAAATTAACTTTTGTGTCTAACTTTCAGCATAGACAAAACTAGTCTTTGCAACCCTTAAAGGGGTCAAATTCATTAGTACTTTCGGGTAGCTGCCAAGTAGCTGGAATTTGGCTCGCCTCTTTTTTGCCACCCTCTCGTAAACGGTTTCACGGATCTTTACTGTTTTTGACACAAAGATACATTTGGCATAGGTCTACATTTTGGAATTTTTCCAGAATTTTCCAAAGGGTTACGGCTCTGAAATATCAAAAAAACTCAAAACCAACCTCCTTTGCCGTAGCTGCCATTGTAAATTTACCGGTTGACCGGTTGGGACAGTACCGGTAAAAAACAAAAATTAACTTTTGTATCTAACTTGCAATATGTAAAACTGACTTGTGCACCCGTTAAGTGGGTGTAATTAGGCCTTAGATTCAGGTAGCTGCCAGGTAGCTAGCTTCGCTATCGCATATTCCTCGAAAACGGTGAAACGTGATTTTTCCGTTTTTGCGCAAAAAGATACTTAGGGCAAAGGTTTACGTTCTAGAATTTTTTCGGAATTTTCCGAGCACGTCGAAGATGTGATAAATCAAAATAATTGAAAAAATGACGTTTTTTACCGTAACGCAAACGGTAGCTTTTTGGAGTGTCCGGTTGAGAAAGCGCCGGTAGAAAACAAAAATTAACTTTTGTGTCTAACTTTCAGCACAGACAAAACTAGTCTTTGCAACTCTTAAAGGGTTCAAATTCATTAGTACTTTCGGGTAGCTGCCAGGTAGCTGGAATTTGGCTCGCCTTTTTTTTTGCCACCCTCTCGTAAACGGTTTCACAGATCTTTACCGTTTTTGACACAAAGATACATTCGGCATAGGTCTACATTTTAGAATTTTTCCAGAATTTTCCGAAGCATTACGGCTCTGAAATATAAAAAAAACTCAAAAACAACCTCTTTTGCCGTAGCTGCGATTGTAAATTAACCGGTTGACCGGTTGGGACAGTACCGGTAAAAAACAAAAATTAACTTTTGTATCTAACTTTTGCAATATGTAAAACTGACCTGTGCACCCGTTAAGTGGGTGTAATTAGGCCTTAGATTCGGGTAGCTGCCAGGTTGCTAGCTTCGCTATCGCATATTCCTCGAAAACGGTCAAACGTGATTTTTCCGTTTTTGCGCCAAAAGATACTTAGGGCAAAGGTTTACGTTCTAGAATTTTTTCGGAATTTTCCGAGCACGTCGAAGATGTGATATATCAAAATAATTGAAAAAATGACGTTTTTTACCGTAACGCAAACGGTAGCTTTTTGGAGTGTCCGGTTGAGAAAGCGCCGGTAGAAAACAAAAATTAACTTTTGTGTCTAACTTTTAGCATAGACAAAACTAGTCTTTGCAACCCTTAAAGGGGTCAAATTCATTAGTACTTTCGGGTAGCTGCCAAGTAGCTGGAATTTGGCTCGCCTCTTTTTTGCCACCCTCTCGTAAACGGTTTCACGGATCTTTACCGTTTTTGACACAAAGATACATTTGGCATAGGTCTACATTTTAGAATTTTTCCAGAATTTTCCAAAGGGTTTCGGCTCTGAAATATCAAAAAAACTCAAAACCAACCTCTTTTGCCGTAGCTGCCATTGTAAATTGAAAAATTGACGTTTTTTACCGTAACGCAAACGGTAGCTTTTTGGAGTGTCCGTTTGAGAAAGCGCCGTAATGAAACAGAACAAACTTTTGTGTGTAACATTTAGCGTACACGGAACTGGTCCACTCTCTTTCATATTCATACTCTGGTTAATATTTTTTTTCCCACATCTTGATGCATTGTGTAGTTCTGCAGTCACTGTAAGTAAAGAGGTTTTTTTATGACAGTTTTTTTCACAGACAATTATAAAATCCATAATGAAAATTTATTTATTTTCTGGATTTTCTTTTGTGTGAAAAGTAAGAAAAGCCAAATTCGATCTGATGCATAAGACTTTAGCTCCCCTGGTGGATGCATTTGGTAACTGCTACCTTTGGTACCTTAAAAATTCTAAATTATTTTCATCATCTTAATTATAGAATGCAAATGCAAGTATGAACTTTTAGAAACACATTTAAATGCAAATGTATTTGCTTTTTTCAAATGTAATACACCTAAAAAAAGTATCAAGATATATAACAATTATTTTTAAATTAAAGATTTAAAAATGGAAGTGGCCAACTATAGTGATGATTAGGAATTTCCACTGTATTATATTATTATATTATCCCTCTATAATCAAATCATTGTGGTAAAGACGCTTATGTAATATTCTCACTCATTCATTAATAAATGCCAATGTTGCAGTGAACAAAATGTTATGTTTAGGTAATGTTTAACAATATTTATTTATTGTGTAGTATTCAAGTATTGCACCTGATATTTTACTCAGTTTCACTGGTTGATTAAACAAAGACCACATGTTTGGCAAAATAGAGGTCTAAATCTAGGACATTTTCTAGGTCAACAATAGTCAATTTAATGTACTGTTTTGCTGAGCCCCTATTGTTAGGAATAACATAAGAAAGGGTGACAGTCAGAAGAAGGGAAATTCCTCTTCTCTATTGTGTTCAGATTTAGCATGACTAAATTGACCTTCGAAAAAATAGCTTAAGAATTATAATTTTAAGAGTAGTTATTTAACCTCTTTGTACAGAGAGAAATTGCATCAAAACATACCATAAAAGAGTTAAAATCTACGATGGTTGGGTTAAGACATGCACTCTTTATTTTTTATTTTGTGGGAATGAAATAGTATTTCGTACTCACGGAAAATACGTTAAACTGTTGCTGATATATGGCCAGAAGAATTACTCAGTCTAAGTAAGTTGACCTGCATTCAATAGACAATGATAGAATAACATATATAACACATTGTACAAGTGGTGTCAGTTGTTGCCCCTAATCTGAGTCTAATACCAAGGCAGATAGACAGACAGACAGACAGACAGATAGATAGATAGATAGATGGATAGATGGATAGATAGACAGATAGGTAGATTGATTGATTGATTGATTGATAAAGATCTATATATATATATATATATATATATATATATATATATATATATATATATATATAGATAGATAGATAGATAGATAGCAGAAAGTGAACTTAGTGCAGCCCTTTTAGGCAAGTTCTTTCCCACTCACAAGGGTTGATTATCAACTGAAAGAGAGGGACACATGCACTTACGTTACACATGTATGGAGAATTTTATTTGCTTAAGCATAGACACCAAGTACAAGGGAACATCTCCAAATGCCATTCAGCTGAGAAGTTGCACATGAAGATTGCCTGGAATGGGGGAAAAAGCATCTTATCCTATCCTATCCTATCCTATCCTATCAAGCACACTATATGATATCTTTATCTGCATACATATATACACCACAACAAGTAGAAAAAGATGACAAACAGAATACCAGGTTATTAAATCGAAAAAATAAAATTGGGAAAGCAAAAGTTACCGCATTGTGGCTTAGTATGTAGGCGAACATAGCTGTGCGACAGCTTCTTAATGTTTTTGGGCTGTAATTTTATCCTACGCTGGCATTATTTGCCGATCACATTGACTTGAATCATCAGAAGAGGTTCTAGCCACAAGATGCAGCCCTCCGAAAATGGCGGGAAATGCTATCTATCTATAACTTTTTACTTTCATCAATCAGACTATGCTTAAAATGATAAAAATTGTTTAGATTCAGATCTGTGAAAATAGCTGTCATAAAACCTTTACTTACAGTGACTGAAGAACTACACAATGAATCAAGATGTAGGAAAAAATATATTAACCAGAGTATGAATATGAAAGAGAGTGGAGCAGTTCTGTGAACGCTACAAGTAAGACACAAAAGTTAAATTTTTTTTTCTACCGGCGCTTTCTCAACCGGACACTCCAAAAAGCTACCGTTTGCGTTACGGTAAAAAACGTCATTTTATATGCGATAGCGAAGCTAGCTACCTGGCAGCTACCTGAATCTAAGGCCTAATTACACCCACTTAACGGGTGCACAGGTCAGTTTTACATATTGCAAAAGTTAGATACAAAAGTTAATTTTTGTTTTTTACCGGTACTGTCCCAACCGGTCAACCGGTAAATTTACAATCGCAGCTACGGCAAAAGAGGTTGTTTTTGAGTTTTTTTGATATTTCAGAGCCGTAACACTTTGGAAAATTCTGGAAAAATTCTAAAATGTAGACCTTTGCCAAATGTATCTTTGTGTCAAAAACGGTAAAGATCTGTGAAACCGTTTACGAGAGGGTGGCAAAAAAGAGGCGAGCCAAATTCCAGCTACCTGGCAGCTACCCGAAAGTACTAATGAATTTGACCCCTTTTAGGGTTGCAAAGACTAGTTTTGTCTATGCTAAAAGTTAGACACAAAAGTTAATTTTTGTTTTCTACCGGCGCTTTCTCAACCGGACACTCCAAAAAGCTACCGTTTGCGTTACGGTAAAAAACGTCATTTTTTCAATTATTTTGATATATCACATCTTCGACGTTCTCGGAAAATTCCGAAAAAATTCTAGAACGTAAACCTTTGCCCTAAGTATCTTTTGGCGCAAAAACGGAAAAATCACGTTTGACCGTTTTCGAGGAATATGCGATAGCGAAGCTAGCTACCTGGCAGCTACCCGAATCTAAGGCCTAATTACACCCACTTAACGGGTGCACAGGTCAGTTTTACATATTGCAAAAGTTAGATACAAAAGTTAATTTTAGTTTTTTACTGGTACTGTCCCAACCGGTCAACCGGTAAATTTACAATCGCAGCTACGGCAAAAGAGGTTGTTTTTGAGTTTTTTTGATATTTCAGAGCCGTAACCCTATGGAAAATTCTGGAAAAATTCTAAAATGTAGACCTTTGCCAAATGTATCTTTGTGTCAAAAACGGTAAAGATCCGTGAAACCGTTTACGAGAGGGTGGCAAAAAAGAGGCGAGTCAAATTCCAGCTACCTGGCAGCTACCCGAAAGTACTAATGAATTTGACCCCTTTAAGGGTTGCAAAGACTAGTTTTGTCTATGCTAAAAGTTAGACACAAAAGTTAATTTTTGTTTTCTACTGGCGCTTTCTCAACCGGACACTCCAAAAAGCTACCGTTTGCGTTACGGTAAAAAACGTCATTTTTTCAATTATTTTGATTTATCACATCTTCGACATGCTCAGAAAATTCCGAAAAAATTCTAGAAAGTAAACCTTTGCCCTAAGTACCTTTTGGCGCAAAAAGGAAAAATCACGTTTGACCGTTTTCAAGGAATATGCGATAGCGAAGCTAGCTACCTGGCAGCTACCCGAATCTAAGGCCTAATTACAACCACTTAACGGGTGCACAGGTCAGTTTTACATATTGCAAAAGTTAGATACAAAAGTTAATTTTTGTTTTTTACCGGTACTGTCCCAACCGGTCAACCGGTAAATTTACAATCGCAGCTACGGCAAAAGAGGTTGTTTTTGAGTTTTTTTTTGATATTTCAGAGCCGTAACCCTTTGGAAAATTCTGGAAAAATTCTAAAATGTAGACCTATGCCAAATGTATCTTTGTGTTAAAAACGGTAAAGATCTGTGGAACCGTTTACGAGAGGGTGGCAGAAAAGAGGTGAGCCAAATTCCAGCTACCTGGCAGCTACCCGAAAGTACTAATGAATTTGACCCCTTTAAGGGTTGTAAAGACTAGTTTTGTCTATGCGAAAAGTTAGACACAAAAGTTAATTTTTGTTTTCTACCGGCGCTTTCTCAACCGGACACTCCAAAAAGCTACCGTTTGCGTTACGGTAAAAAACGTCATTTTTTCAATTATTTTGATTTATCACATCTTCGACGTACTCGGAAAATTCCGAAAAAATTCTAGAACGTAAACCTTTGCCCTAAGTATCTTTTGGCGCAAAAACGGAAAAATTACACTCAACTGTTTTTGAGTTATATACATGGAAAGTTCGGGTAGCTGCCAGGTAGCTGTCAGGTAGCTGGGTTCGGGTAGCTAACTTTACACCTTCAGGTAGCTGCCGGGTAGCTGTCAGGTAGCTAGGTTCGGGTAGCCAACTTCACTGATCTGGCCAAGTACCTCTTCTAGAAGACCGCAAGAAAATGGGTTCATAGAACGTTCAGACTATTAAATCTGTTATGAAGAAAGCAAGAGAGTCCAATACTGGCATTGATTTAGCATACTTTACTTGAGGACAATGCCTGTCTCAAGCAACATTCAAAGTCCAGCACAGTTACTGATGGGTCGCAAGTTGAAAACAACAGTGACTTGTAAGATCAGAAACACTCTCCTGAATCATGACAATGGACATGATGAACCGTTGAAAAGACGGGAAGATCAGAAATTTTTACTTTGACAGGAAAGCAAGGACAATTTACCTTCATGTTTCATTGGACAGTAATTTCGTGACTCCATGATATATAATTGTCATTTATTTAGCAAATATTATATTATTGTTGTCTATATATTGATCTGGATGATGTCCATCTAGTAATCTGATATATTATTTTTATGTGGTAAAGCATAATCAAATTTTATATATATTATATAGCATAATCTAATTGGCAAAAATTATTTTCATTTGTGATATGGGGGATGTCATATTCTCGTGTGCATGCACGGGTTGTTGTATATTACTTCCGGAATAAACCATCGTGGTGGCCAGACGGATCTCATGTATTATGTCCATATAATCCAGCAGAGCACGCTATTACATTTACGAATAACCTAGTCACGTGACTATGTTGGATGGCTGTTTCATCCTTCGTCTCATTGCCATGGTCCCTACCTGTCCTAATTAGCCCATTACGTGCAGAAATACAGGACATAAAGCCCTAATCCACCACCACCACAGTCACGTGACTGACTTGATAGTCAAAACTGCTATGGGGGGGGGGGGGGGGTCAATCGTTCTGTATACAAGGTGAAATGCTTACAATTAGTCAAACTGTCTAGAAAGGTAGTCAAAACTAGACTCAAAATATATAGAAGTTAGTAAAACATGAAAAGTTAGTCAAAATATCTAAGTAGCCAGCTTTTTCACAAAACTAACAGCTTAGTCAGAGGGATATTTATATATACTATGACCTTTTGTAAGAGCTGCCATGTAGATAAGAGTTTTTTGGCCTATTAAGTTATACTTGTAATACTTGGCGATAGACAGGAGTGCCAGTCCTAGTCAATGTCGTAAATTAAATTGTAACTTTTTTTACCATTAATTTTATCTTTCAAAGTCATGGGAAAATCACATCAGTTATGTTACAGGTTTTTTAATAGTCTCCTTTCCACTTCATTTCTTATAACTTAAGGATAATTGTAAAAAGAAAATTTTTATCTAAAGGCAACACCAATCTTAAAAACTCACTCAGCATAACATCGCCATTTTAAAATAAAAATTTAAGTAAGACTTCTTGATCTTAATAACATGATACAAATACCAAATAGGAAAATCATGGAAATCTTCTAAGATTTTAAAGTTTTTTGTTATAAACTAGTCAACCTTTAAATTAGTCCACATTGACTTTTAAATGCCTGTGATTAACAATTAAGTTGGTCATTACATTGAGGACATATTATGTGCCAGTCATTACCGGATAGCATGCCAAACCGGTTCGACATCGTTCCAAAGTTGGCAGTCGGTGTCAACATTATGCTAATGTCGAACTCGATGTGGCATGTTTTCCAGAAGACTGAAAAATTTTTAGATAACAAAAAAATTTCCTATGGGAAGGGAGTAGTTATTCTGTTGACTTCTATGAACTGTGTCACAAGTTACTTCCACACATTTTTTAGGCAAAAAGTTTTCCAATGCGGGGCAACTTGATAATAAATCTATTAAGTGAAGACCTTATATACGGCCACGAAGTCTTTATGTCACATGGCCTAATGCATTTAGGAAGCTCTGTTTTAGCTATTTTTGACAGTGTCTAAAATGACTGACCTGCAAGGCAAAGTTCATGTAAGTTGATTTTGAGTTAGTCAACATTTGTAGTACTATGTAAAAAGCATACTTCTGTCAAATAAATTATAGTTGTTATAAAATATAAGAATTTCCTTAACCTGGTATTCCCAATTGGGCCATTGCCAGGCCTATACACGTGTGCCAAGCGGCAGTCTGTCTGATTTGACATTTTCTTTCTTAATGCCATCAAATTTTCAGGAGATAATTGCTACTCATATGAACCCTAAACATGTTGGTCCGACATCGGCCACATCAGGCTAACGTCTATAGAATGTGCTATCTGGGACAAATTCTGCAGGCTTAAATCTAGTACCAGATAGCGTTCCAAATCAGTACAACATCGTATTAACATCGCTGATCAATATCAATTTGATGTTGGATGTTATCTGGGTGCTCAGTGGGGAAAAATTAAGAGCCTACAGGGGGCACTATGACCGTAATAAATAAAAAGCCAATAAAGCCCCCTTCACACATAGCCGGATCACATGCCGGAGTGTCCCGGAGTAAAATTTCTTTCACTCCGGGGTGGTCCTGGAACAAGAGCTGAAATGTCAACAAAAAAATAAATGTTTGGCGGTGTGTACATGATGGCAATACGGTGTCAACCAGGAGCAACACGGTCCTTACACGGATGAGTACGGTCGCTACAGGGATATGTACGGTTAAAAAATGGCGGTGCCCGGTGCAACACGGAGAGGTCCGCAGTTGGTCCTTGTACTCTCTGGCATACATGGCGGTGAAATTTTCATGCCCGGTTGACGCCGGACTTACCTGGAGATAACACAAAGTATGCCGGAATCAATACGGAGATTCCCGGAGATCGGCAGAGTCTACTGGGAGTCTACACGGATCAACACGGATTAACACAGATTAAATTACTCCGGGTCCTCCGGCTTGAAAAATTGAACATGTTTAATTTTTCCCCCGGAGGCCCACGATGGTCCCGGTTCGCCCCGGACAATGCCGGACAATGCCAGAAATAAACACATGGTCTACACGGTATTACCCGGAGTATGCCGAAGTGATACTCTGGGAAGCTCCGGTGTCTGATCCAGCTATGTGTGAAGGTGGCTTAAGATGACGTCACTACACCATTGTTGCATGAATGGCGTCACAGTATAGATGATGTCATCAAACAATACTTATCTGCTATGGTGGCAGTGCCCTCTTGTGATATTTTTTATTATTTTGACTTCATCCCAGATAAGACGCCAGGTCGGCTCAATATTGACTCTACGTCGGCGGTCAACAGCCAACATTGGAATGATGTCGACCCGATATCGCATGCTATCTGGGAATTGAAATGACCTCAGAACTCAGAACATATTTATTTCATATTACGCATATCAATCATTGATACAATTTAACATATAAGAAATAATAAGAAACATAAGAATGAAATAAAAGATGATACATGTAATACATCTCTAAGATTTTTGATATATCACTACTGAGATGCCCCCCATGGATTCCTGAGGACTCCCACCCAATTCCATCACACTCTCATGCTACTATTTAATATATTTTGACAATGTGCTTGCGTTCGACACACAGATGATGTAGATGTCTTCATGAAAACGATCTTCATTTAAATGAAATTCACATATTTTGCAGTATTTTCTGATTGGTAAAATGAAATTCAAATATATTATATTGCAAAATATTTTCAGTTGATATAGTGGAATAGATGGTATAAATCCCTTGAGTAAATGTACATATTAGTCAGCCATGAGAACTGTGGCAGTTGTAATATCAAGGCAGCTTTTACTCTGAAATATTCAAAATATTGTAATCTCAGTTCAGAGACTAAGCTATAAAAACTGTATTATGATTGAGGTGGTCTTAATTGTGAGTTTCAACTGCAATGAAAAAAAAAAAAGAACCACATTACAGTAGCCAATAAAAGACAATGGAATAACCAATTACATTTCAAATTTGACATGTATAATTGCCGCATACAATGAGCATTATTGAAAGCTTCCCCCTCATTTTTTCATGATGTAATATAATATAATGGAGTTTCAATTAAGTGTTATTCCGGGTGTGGTCTAAATCTGTCATATGACCATTGTTTGGGTAATTTTGGAAATATGATATACATTTTGTTTTCTTTTCCGAAAATTTACTTGCGTGTATGGCTGTTATATTCCGGAACAACCATGCACTACATAAATAATATCCTAATATAAACTGACACCCTGATATGACATACTCAACTGATTGACATGAGCCACAGTGTCGGCCCAGTGTCGACCCAGTGTAGGCCCAGTGTCGGTCCAACAATAGTCTTTTCACAGAGCAGCCCTGAATTCAGCAGTCTTTCATCTCTTCTTATTACTCGTTTTGCTTTTCAGAAATAGTAGATCATTTTAGTTCTCAGGGAAATGGAAATTAATTGAATGATAAGATGTCAAATAATCATTAAAATGCACTAAAAATACTGCTGTTAGGATGCACTTGGTTTCAGCCAATCACAATCAAGGGTGGGAACTTTTTCAGCCTATAGAATTGCAGTATTCTGTCATAGCCACCTGGTGGAAGTGTAGCAAACCATCCTTTAAAATCCACTCTTGATCTAACGTTGGGCCCGATTTGGCTTGGCGTGACGTACAGCTTAATTCATTGACTTGGAAACCAATCTCAGAGACTTGGAATCTAAATTTCAGAAAGGGTCATGTGAAACCAGGACAATCATTGGCCAAGGCAGTCCCTCAACCAATGAGAGCTTTGGATTCACATGACATCATCCTGAGTTATGTTTTTCCGTCTCTGAGATTGGTTTCCAAGTAAATAAATTTGGTTGTAATATTCATTGACTTATAGCAGACGTTTCATAAAGTATGCCAAATAAAGAGCCCCTCGTAATTATTCACTAATTAGTTTAATGAGAACAGCATTTTACTGTCATAAAGCTTCTTTTTATAGACTTTTCTCTTCGTTCTTAAAGGAAACATCTAAAATTTATGAGGTTCTAGTTGTTTCACTTTTACGACTTGGATACACACTTTTGGAATATGGGAGGAATGTTAGTGTCTAGGTATATCTAGGCCCTACATCTATGAATATATGATGCCAACATAAATTTATATGTAATACAAGGAAGAGTACACTGTATTGGCCTATGATAACTAATGTGGGTTCAAAACCTCCTTCTACACACCAGATAGCGATCCAAATCGTATCGACGTCGGTGGGATGTCGGTGACGTCAAAACGATGTAGAAACGTTGCTGCCCGATTTTGGAATCCTATCTGGGACTGCGAATTCCAAACACATTCTAAAAAACATTTAATCAATTTCTAAAATATTTTGAAGCAGATGTAGTTTAGTGGGTGAGGTCCTGAAAGCCCAGATTCTAAATGGGCTGTTCTCTTCACGAGCAATATCTGGTGCCTTGTGTTAGTGGCTTATACTGAGGCAAGTAAAAGACCCCACCTATGGGTTGGATTCAAAGCCCAGATAACGTTCCAAAACAAAAGGACGTTGGTGCTACATGGCCAAATGTGCCATATGTGTTTTCCATGCGTTTGGATAAACGCATGGTTTTTGCCTCATTATAATTAGCTAAAAACCATGCGGGTATCCTTGGAAGAAACATACTTCTTCCAAGGTTTATCCTACTCATGGAAAACGCACGTGGCACATTTGGCCATGTACATTGGTGCGTCATTGGCGTGACGTTGGTGCAATGTTGGCGCGATGTTGATATGATGTTGGCCAACATGGAAACAATGCTGAGCTGATTTGGAATGCTATCAGATAACCTTATCGTCTCATCATGTATGAGCTGACCCCAGATAGCATTTCAAATTGAGCCAGCCTCGTTTCTACATCATTTTGACATCGCTGACATCGCACTGACACTGCGCTGACATCGCGCCGACATCGATAGGATTTGGAATGCTATCTGGGACTAAACTGCAGACCAGCATATCAGCAATACAATACATTTATACAATAAAGAAATTATTCACTACAATACAATGCAATACAATACAACATTTATTATTTATATACACCATTGATATTGTACTAGGGCATAAAATGTAACATTCTAGTCAGCCTGTGCGTTGAAAACAAAATTTGATATGGATTTTTAGCATAATTTAACCATGTCTATCAAACGTTTTTATTATATATCAATTTTGAATTAATTTAATACGTATGAGTTATGGAAATGACGCCATTTTTCAGTTTTTCACAGAAAGGTTTATTAAAAAAATGTGCTGCATACTTATGGCTTACAATACATACAGTCTATAATACAAAGTTGATAATTGGTATTGTGTGATAGTTTGCCTAATTTATTTAATAAAAAAGCCATTATAATTTTTTAATATATATTTCATGATACCAATGATAAAAAGAAATGAATATACTATTTATCTATTCTAATCTTTTTCGTATATTCTTTTCGTCATTATCTTCTTTATATACGATTTATAAAATGAAATTGGTTATCAAAGTTAACATGTAAATATGATTCTCCCACCCCCCCCCCCCCCCCTCAATTTATGTTATAGCGGACTTTTTGGATGGTTTACGGTAATCCTGGTTGATTTGTTGGGCGTGCACGTGTGCAACATGTCATTTCGATCCAGACAAAATTGAATCATCCAGTAAGCGACATTAATGTACATATCAGTTTATTGAACTCGTTCATTTAACATGTGTTATATGCATTCTGTAACAGTTAATGACCTAGCTGTCGTTGGCAATAATAAAATATCTAAAATATTCGAAAAAAATAAGTACTAAAAAATGTAATCTGCATTTTACGATTTACTTTTTTTATTCTTATTTCTTTTTATATTTGCAAATCCTGTTGTTATCGTAAACCTGACAATACTTGCGCAATGAAAATTACCAGGCTATTTTTAGAATGTCAAGAACTAGTACATTTTGTTTCCAAGCTCAATGATAGGATATTATTATACACGTATCATAAGTTGTTACTTGGTTAGATAGATGGATAGATAGATAGATAGATAGATAGATTGAATTGATTGAATTGATAGATAGATAGATAGATAGATAGATAGATAGATAGATAGATAGATAGATAGATAGATAGATAGATGGATGGATTGATAGAAATTGCGATAGATAGATAGATAAATAGATAAATTGATAGATAGATAGATAGATAGCTGGATAGATAGATAGATGTGATAGATAGATAGATAAATTGATAGATAGATAGATAAGTTGATAGATAGATAGATAAATTGATAGATAGATAGATAAGTTGATAGATAGATAGATAAATTGATAGATAGATAGATAAGTTGATAGATAGATAGATAAATTGATAGATAGATAGATAAGTTGATAGATAGATAGATAAATTGATAGACAGATAGATAGATAGAAGGACTGACTGACTGACTGACTCACTAGCTGATTGATTGATTTATCGATTGATTGCATTATTATATAAAATTCAAGATCATATTAATAAAGTATAATTATGCATGGGCGAGAAATCAAACTATAATCATAGAAAACTATTCCAGACATATTGTGTAAGGGAAATGTATAATATCAAGTAGATTGTGATAATATTGGAATCGATTTGAGCAGAGCAAAGAACAATCTAGTGCACAAGAAAGCAAGCAAGCTACAAGCAATCATGCAATCAAGCAATAGAAAGGAAGCAACTGCAAGCAAGCAATGAATTCAACAATCTAGCAAATCAAGTAAACACACACTCAACTATGTCAGGTTATATGGAGTTTGCTTGACCGGAAGTAGGAAGCAATATGCCTTCCGGTGAGCTGTAATATCACGTGATGGGTGCAGGGAATTATGGGAGGAGAAAACCGGAAATGGATGGAGAGTAGGGACCTTGACTGTCATGTCATGTTTCCTTCAGAGTTTGACTAAAGACCATCCAGTTTCATTTGATAAAACTTGTTGCCCTTGTCGGAGCTCATGAAAGGACAAAAAGGAGCTGACTGCTTCGCTCAAACAGCAAAGTAGAAGTTTGTGACATCAGCGATAAATTTCCTTATATTATGAATCAAATTCAATTAAAGGGGCTCAAATTTGGATGACTAACACAGGCATTTACATTGCAATGAAAATATTAAAAACTTGTTAATATAATTATTTTTAACATGACACCGTGACATGGCAGCTGGGTGGTCTAGTGGTAAGATGCTCGCCTGCTCCTCAGAAGGACCCGGGTTCAATTCCAAGCCCGGGCACCCTTCATGAGCAACATCCAGCGGTTCATTGTACTCAGTGTCTATGCTGAGGCACGTAAAATACCCCAACCATGGGCTAAATCAGAAACATGGGTGGACTCCAACTCTCACCTCATCAAACAACCCTCATTAACGGCAAGTACTTGCCTGAGAGGGCTGCACTTCCATATCTATCCATCTATCTATCTATCTATCAAATCAGTTCAGCTTCCTGATCAGTGCCGTTGTTGAGCCGATGCTGGCCAAACATTGAACTGGCTATACTACCCATGGGCCAATGTTGAGCCAATGTTGAGCCAATGTTGCCTATATATTCTTAACCCATGTTTCTATATTTATCGTGGTTGGAATGACATCGCATCAACATCACCGACGTCTTGCCGACATCGATCTGACCTAGCATGTTATCCGGGAATGTTATCCGGGAATGTTCAGTGTACCTCCCAGATAACATGCCACATTGGCTCAACATCGGCCTGAAGTCAGCCGAACATTTTCCGAAACCTGATCCGGCATATTATCTGGGATATGATATTGTTGCCAAAAAAGTAACTGTCAAGAGCATAAGGCAATTAAGACATAATAAGAAAACCATTCAAGACAATGGGAAGAAAATAATCAATCTTGACATATATAAATACTAAAATAACAGATGTTGTGGGTGATAATGTTGAAGAAATTTTATGCGAAACTGTTTGGAAATTCATTCAAATATGAGAAATGATAAAATTCCTAAATATGCATGCAGTGCAAGAGAAGCCAAAATAAAAAGCCATGGCAAAGGAAATATGTCACAATATATTTCATTGGTGGAACACGATAGAAATGCATTGTATTCCATTCTGCAGGAAAGAAAATTTAGGGTTGATTGCATGCAGGAATTCTATACGTTTATGGCAGTGTCCTTGATAAAATTAGCTTACAGAATGAAAATTACAAGTGTTGTGTTGTCAGCCATTCTGCAAGTTTTATCATCTGCAGTTTCATCCGATTTTCTTGAAACCTTTTGTCTGCATTTTTCTCCACACACATTACGCGGTGGTTTAAACCTTTTTCAATCAATTCATTAACCTTTTAAGGCCGAATAAATTTATCGTCTGCTGCTGTAACGATTACGTTGTGAACAAACGCTCCTCCGACACTGGAGAGTGGCGCGTGGCAGCAGACAGTACACTGGGAGCGCGCAGAAATATTGATTGTACGGTAACTGCTCAAACTAGGCCGGCCAGCTTGGCGAACTACAGCGCCGCGGGGACATATGATATAGTGCAGTTTTTCTGTAGTTCCCATTCATCGACCGACAGCACACGACTCACATACGTGTTAAATCGGCTATTCAAGTATTCCTAAACATCCTTTTAACCATTAACAACATAATTTTGGATTATTATAAGCTGATGCTGATGCTGTAAGCACCACAACAACATGATGATGTTGTTGCCTCTAGTGGAAGAGCACTGTTTTCTTCAATAAGCTAATGGCATTTGGCTGTAAAATAACTCCCAGTGTTAGCATACTCAATGGATCTTTACCTTTAGGAAGTGTCGTGCAGTTCGCCTGGATCATTCATTAAAGGTAAAATTCCCTTCTCTTAACCTTTGATCATAAGGAGCTAGTTATGGCTCTTTGATCTCATATGTCAATAATACACATTAAAAATGACAAATACGTGAAATATGCATATACAACTACTCAATACACATACATTTTCATGAACGATGTGTATGTGAAGTATGTGACATTTCGCAGACGTTGTCATAATGTACGCCCATTTATGCACTACAATGTCAATGTTTGATGGTTGTTGATGCATGGAATTATGAATTAATAATTGGTAATTAGTGATGGCATTTGCAACAAATGAGGCATTTATGGAATATGGCTCTTCAACTCTCATTTAATCAATTAGTTTCCATTAATTTATAAATGATAAATTTACATTAAATTTTTGTTGCAATAATACAAATTGATATATATCTATAGGGAATTTATTTTTTAGCTTAGGTGTCAAAAATGATTGACAAGACATTTCCATTAATTAACTGCTAAGTTTTAGTTTAGTGAGTGTAGGATTTTACTGTCACACGAATCGTCTTGAATTTCAGATTATTCTTTTATGAAACTACTTAAAAGTTTCTAACTGAAATGTAAACTTCATAAAGAAAACTTATAGAAATATTATAAATTTGCTTTTGTTGACACAGTACTATCATACACGATACATTTATTACTCATTGATTTATATTCCAGTTATATATCTGTAGCTATAAATGATAAATGATCATATATCGATAGATATGGTTTTATGAAGCTAATTGAACTCATTGACATTTTCTGATAAAGAACTTGGCGTAAGATAGAGAACTTTTAACTTTTGTGAAGTTTTAATTTTAGCTTTTTGGTGCTTTTTGAAAAGTTTACTTTATTTAGTGCTTTAGAGCATAAATGAAGACTTTTCTTTTCTTCTTTTTTTTGGCCTTATTTTCAGTAAGGGATTGGCAGCCAGTTTTAAAAAATAACTCTGGCTTCCAGAAAACCATTGAGTCAGTAGAGCCACGGAGTCATATGCTTATGACTCCATGGTAGAACCAGGTATCGACTCGCATTGTGTACATCTCCATCATAAAACATAATATGCTGTTACGTAATAGGCCTGTCATGTAACGTATTAGTTTTGGAAAAGCGCATAACTTTTATGTCTTTTTATCACGAACTGCCGTAGTTTTTCTATCATTTCATTATTCATTTATGTACCAAATTTCCATGACTTGTGACTATGCATTACATTTTACTGGACCAAAGATCGCTACATACATTTGTATCTACCTTTTCTTAAGAGTTTATTTAGCGTGTCCACCATCCAGGACACTATACCCTCATGAAAAATATGACAACTATAACACGTCATGGGTGTTTACTTAATTTGACAAGCTCCATCTTATTGATTGTAAGTAAACTGTGCGCAGTTAAACAGCCAAATAATGATTAGTATGCCACAATTTGGCAAATTATAATACTTTCTATAATATATAATAATATCCGCCAATTCACCAAGCCACTTTAACGTATACAGCCTTTTCAAAGTGACTTCACCAGTTGGTCTTAGAGATAGATAGATAGATAGATAGATAGATAGA
Organism: Alitta virens; assembly: GCA_932294295.1. NCBI lineage: Eukaryota > Metazoa > Annelida > Polychaeta > Phyllodocida > Nereididae > Alitta > Alitta virens. Next base: position 21,342,227 of record OW028579.1, read on the forward strand.
TAGACAGATAGGCAGATAGACAGATAGATAGATAGACAGATAGACAGATAGATAGACAGATAGATAGGAAGGTAGATAGACAGATAGGAAGGTAGATAGATAGATAGATAGATAGATAGATAAGTAGATAGACAGATAGATAGATAGGAAGGTAGATAGACAGATAGGAAGGTAGATAGATGGATAGATAGATAGATAGGAAGATAGGAAAATAGATATATAGATAGATGGATAGATAGAAAGATAAATAGATAGATAGATAAATAGATGAATAGATGAATAGAAAGATAGATACATTTTATTGAGAAAGAGAGGTAAATTTTGACCTTTAAAGGTTTCTTCAAGCTGCTTTACAGCCACTACTTGGCTATGAGGTCATTGACCTTTGCTCTCGGAACAACCTTTATGTCCAAATTTCTCGGAAAATTAAATGCATTTATTGGCACCCATGGATTGCGGTTCCTTTAAGAGTGCCTCATAAGATACATTACGTAATGAAAGATTGAAACAAGTCTGTGTAGATTTAAGGCAAGAGAAAGAAAAAAAGTTGGTATAGAATTATAGTTAAAAAGGTCGCATGAGGAACAAAAATGCAGAGGAAAATTATGGTAAAAATACTAAATGGAGAAAATAGAAAAATAAAATGCAAAGAAGAACAATACTGACAAAAGGGATGACTACATGCTGAATGTATGGCTGACTGACTCACTGAAAGGATAAAAGAATGTGCTACAAGATAAAAAGAAATACTTCGAATGAATTGTACTATGCATTGAACGAATGGATGAATTGTACAATTGGTTGAATGAATTCTACCATTGAATGAATGAATCAAATTTATAGAGACAAACAGGAAGTTTCTTCTTGTTTTAATTGCCCGTAGGTCGAAGTAGGTCACTCTGATAGTGGTTCTTTCTTATCTCGCTTTCTTTTCTTTTTCTTTAATTTTTTTCTTTTTAAAATGCTGGCCACCTGAGCCTGCAAGTGGCAGTGTTAAGAGCAGATAGAGTCTTGGCACGTCTCAGTCCAAATGGTAAACAAAAGTAGCCTTTCTTCCTGGAAATGCCATTCAATAGTTCACGGAAAATACCAGGAAACGAATTGATCATCACCTTTCTTGAATGATCTGAAGGTCAAGGAAGTTTTGAATCAGTGGCACCTCACTTAAAGACCACCTCACTATTAGGACCACTCCATTGTTAAGACCACCTCACTATATACAACTTCCTGATAAAGACTTAAATCATTATATTAGGACGACCTCATTATTAAGACCAGACTAGGGTCTACCTCACACTCAAAATAACGATACAATCTGTGGTAATAAAACATGAATTGATTTAAGACCACCCTTGAGATTATTAAGGCAATCTAGATAGTGTGACCAACATTAAGAATTCTTCATAATTTAACCACTTCAGTGTTAATACCACCTCAATGTTTAGACATCATTCTTAAGACCACCTAACCATTAAGACTATATTAATATTTAAGACCATCTCACTGTTAAGACCACCTGACCATTAAGACTATATTAATATTTAAGACCATCTCACTGTTAAGACCACCTGACCATTAAGACTATATTAATATTTAAGACCATCTCACTGTTAAGACCACCTGACCATTGAGACTATATTAATATTTAAGACCATCTCACTGTTAAGACCACCTGACCATTGAGACTATATTAATATTAAGATCATCTCACTGTTAAGACCACCTGACCATTAAGACTATATTAATATTTAAGACCATCTCACTGTTAAGACCACCTGACCATTAAGACTATATTAATATTTAAGACCATCTCACTGTTAAGACCACCTGACCATTAAGACTATATTAATATTTAAGACCATCTCACTGTTAAGACCACCTGACCATTAAGACTATATTAATATTTAAGACCATCTCACTGTTAAGACCACCTGACCATTGAGACTATATTAATATTAAGACCATCTCACTGTTAAGACCACCTGACCATTAAGACTATATTAATATTTAAGACCATCTCACTGTTAAGACCACCTGACCATTGAGACTATAATAATATTAGACCATCTCACTCTTATTAGGACCAATTCACTATTAAACGTGGCTAGTGACTTTGTATTTTTGGCAAAAATTATTCTTACAATTGTACGTATTAAGACCTATACATTTTGCATTAACAGTGGTCGTAATGGTGAGGTACTGCTGTATAGCAACCGGTCTTTTTTTTTATCAATTGAATGAAATGAATTGCTGCATTATTTAATACAGGAAATGTCTGCAGGAATTCATATTTTAAAATGCCATTTCATAAAAGTCGATCACTGCTCTTTATCGTTAACTCCGGGTTTCATTGTCATGCATTCTGAAAAGGTCGTTTTTACCATTGTTTGCAAGAAACTCCAGCCAAAATGCCAAGCTATTGAGAAACCCTGTGCAAGGTGATACATTTTTAATGGAAATATGTCTCTTTCTATATGCAGTGATGTATGGATACTACATTGGGTCGTAAATCTGCAATTTTGGGTAATGAATAAATGACCTCCTTCAGACATTTTACATCCTTTTACAGAATTATCAATTTATATTGAATGCAATTATGAACACATGATAAATGGTTGTACACCTAATCGACTATACGAAAGTTTGTGCTTTGAGAAACTGAATAGATGAATGAACGAATGAATGAATTAATGGTTTATAAAGCTATTGTGTTGTCTCATGCATGCATTTAAAAGCCGAAGATGCAAAATTATTGAGTGTTGGGGGAACATGGCAAAGGTACAGTAGGAAGGGAAGGAAGGAAGGGAAGGAAGGAAGAAAGTAAGGAAGAAAGAAGGAAAGAGAAGGAAAGAGAAGGAAAGAGAAGGAAAGAGAAAGGAAGCGATAAAAAGGAAAAGAAAGAAAAAAATGAAATAATTAAGTGAATAAATGAAATACTGACCAAATGAAGAAAGAAGGAAAGGGAGAAAGGAAAAACCAGGGTGACAGAACGAAGGAAGAAAGAAAGAAAGAAGGAAAGAGAA